>JALAZF010000104.1:14595000-15082863 GCA_022829125.1 Lathyrus tuberosus
GTGTATTGAATTAGAAATTTATAGGATTTTTTTTTATTTTTTTTATTTTTATGATAACAAATTTTTGTGGCACTAAATAAGCTTATTATAAAATTTAAATATTTTTGTGGTAATTAATTAAGATTATTATAAAATTCAAAAAAGTCATGTGTATTCAATTAAGACAATGTATTACGTTATTTTTATATTATTAATATTATCTAAATTTTATAAGGGGCTATTATTTTTTATTAAGTGTTTTTTATTAATTGTTTTAATTGAATTATTTATTATATATTTTTAATAATACTTTTGATAATTAAAAAATTATTATTATTCTTTCGAACAAAAATTATTCAATCACATCCATTAATGTGATCGAGAGGATATAAAATATTTCATATTTTTTAATTTTTGTTCATTATATTTAAGCCAACATCTTTATTTTAATTAAAACAAAAGCATCGTTTGTTTGACATGCACAACATTTGATAATTTTCTTTGCATAAAATTGTGCTTTTGTGAATTTCAAGTTGAATATTATATTAAAAAATCATCATCAGTATTGTTCTTGCAAAATTTAATACTCCCTCCGTCTCACAATGAGTGACCCATTTAGAATAAAATGGTGTCCCAAAATGTATGACCCATTTTAATTTTCAATGCAACTTTTCCTATTTTACCCTCTAATTAATACTATTACTTTCATCATTCCCAATACATTATAGGGGTACTTTAGTAAAAATATCATTCTCTTTCCTTCATTTATTCTTTTTTTCTTAATCTGTGTAAAAAATCAACTGGATCACTCATTGTGGGACGGAGGGAGTATGTATTTTTACTGAATTTGTTGGTGCCTTATTAGTGGACTAAAAATAAGAACCTAGTGTGTTTGGGTTCTTTTGGATGTGGAGCATATGATAAGTATAGACGGAGAAAGAACCCTCTATTTATGACTTGTATTCTTTTCTAGAGCATCTATTTATGTTTGAATCATTTCTATACTCTAACATGATGCGACAGTCGCCGTTTTTCCTTTTAAATAGAGAGACCACCTTTCGTTCTCTCGTTTACCCGATTGAAGTTATGGATAAGTTAAAGTCAGGTTCTAGGCCCGCTAGGGGTCTCATAGCCAGAAGAAATTAACAACAAATATTTTTTCGATCGCCACATCCTCAAGCATTCCTACCTTGATGGATGTTACTTTAGAAAGTTTAATGGTAAAGTTACAATGAGTAAGCGTAGTCGGTTCTCTAACAGGTGTAGTCATCATTATACTCATGTCTTAATTAGGGTCATGATATTTTATGTAATTTTATTTAAGCTTCAATGATCAAATAGCTCAATGCCTTATATTTGACCTTTCAATCTAATGTCCCTATTGAGTTTTTCAAAAATATTTATAATTGTTTTTCACCAATCATTGTTCGACAAATTGTCAATGGCGAAAATGTCAAAAAATTTCAAATTTTGATTTTGTAACCCTTCTCCTGCTAGTTTTGACTTTGAAAATTTTGAGGGGAGAATATTGGGCAAAGTCAACTTTTCTTTGACTTCAATTAATTCTTCTAATTTTTCTTTTGAGACTTTATATCTCGAAGAAATTTGAGATAAGTCATTAGCTTCTTGATTCTCCAGTCGAGGTACATGTTAGACGTTGACTGAATCAAATCTCTTTAAGAGTGAGTTGGCTGTGACGAAGTACCCAAGCAAATTCTCTTTAATGCACTTGTACTTTTTCATCAATTGTTTCACAACCAGCTCTGAGTCACCTATAATGTTGACTATTGTTGCCCTCGAGTCTAACAGTATTTTAAGGCATGTTATTAAAACTTCATATTCGGCCTCATTATTTGAGCAACTTCCTTGGACGCATCACAATACACAACAAAGGATTCCTATGCATGTGGTAAGATCAAAACTGGTGACGTTGTTAACCTCTTCAACTCTTGAAAAATCTTCTCGCACTGGACATCCCACGTGTAAGCTTGAGCCTTTCGAGTCAAATGAGTCAAAGGCAACATTAACTTCAAAAAGCCTTCGATAAATATTCTATAGTAACTAACCAAACCCATATAACTTATAATCTCTGTAATTGACTTAGGAACCTCCTGATACAACATTGTGTCTACCTTGGACAGATTAACTACTATACTATCACTAGAGACCACACAACCTAGAAAACGCACTTCCTGCAACTAGAACTCACACTTGGACAACTTGGCATACAACTGCATCTCCTGCAAAACCTATAACACAAATCACAGATGCCCCATATGTTCTTTATCTGATTTAGAATACACCAGAATATCATTTATGAACACCACAACAAACTTATCAAAGTAAGGAAGGAAAATCCTATTCATATACTACATGAACACACCTGGGACATTAGACACACCGAACAACATCACCAAGTACTCATAGTGATCGTATCGAGTTCTAAATGCAGTCTTCAGAAAACCTTCAGCCTTCACTCGAATATGATGATATACTGATCTCAAATCAATATTGATGAACACACAAGCACCAACCAACTAATCCATATGGTCTTCAATTATAGGAAGAAGATACTTGTTCTTAATCATAACCTTATTTAGCTGTCAATAATCAACACATAACCTCGTGCTACCATTTTTCTTCTTAACCAATAACACTTGTGCTCCCCACAACGATACTCTTGGACTGAGGGATTTCTTTTCCAAAAGCTCTTCTAACTGATTCTTCAGCTCATCCAACTCTAGAGCAGACATCCTATATGGTTCCATCAATACAGGTATAGTACCAAATACTAAATCTATGGAGAACTTAACTTCTCTCTCTGGCGACAAACCACTAATGTGATCTAGAAACACATCGGAAAACTCGCACACCACTGGAAAATCAACAATCACATCTTGAGTCTTGACTTTCAAAGAAGTGAACATAGAAAACACTTGAGCCTCATATTTAAAGAACTCCTCCACTTGGTTAGAAGATATAAACCTCGAACCTTCCTCTTCACCAAACTCAGGAAACAACTTGTAACAATTGTTATGAACATGGTTTAACACTAACCAATTCATTCCTAAAATAACGTCAAGTTGAATCAAAGGTAAACATATTAAGTCAATCCCAAAGTCCTTACCATAAATTTTCAAAGTACAATTCAAACAAACCATCATATTAGTCACCGAACAATTAGTTGGAGTATCAATGGCCATACTACTATTCATAAAAGACACCACAAAATTCAACCTTTCCACGCAGTCAAGAGATATGAAAGAATGTGTCACACCCGTATTAATAAAAGTAATCAAAGAGACACCATTAATGTAACACGTATATCAAATTAAGTTATCAGACCCAGAAGTCTTCGCTCCACTCAAAGCAAATACCTTTCTACCTGATTGAGCTTGTTTCGATTTCTGGCACTGAGTACAGGTATAACCTTGATCTCTATAGTTGAAACATGTCACAACCTCACTCTTGTATTCATTAGCATAATGTCCTAGTTTCCCACACTTGAATCACTTAAGATAAGTAGGAGCACCTCCCCCACTTGTTCCTTTCCTACCTGCACTATTCTGCTGGAACTTTTATTTTCCCTTATCAACTAGAGTCATATACGGATTTCCACGATACTGATTCCCACTTTTCTTTTCACTAACACTCTTGTAATGAGCAGATATGGCCCTGTTATCTTCATCATAGATCCTACACTTGTTTACTAGCACTTAGAACTGACGGATCTCTGGGTAACCAATGAACTATCTGATCTCTGGACGTAAGTCACTCTCAAACTTTACGCACTTAGATCCTTCGGCTTCTACCCCATTGTAATAAGAGAGAAACCTATACAACTCCTCTAACTTAACCGCATAATCAACTACAATCATGTTCCCCTACTTCAGCTCAAGGAACTCAATCTCTTTCTTACTACGAACATCAGCCGAAAAGTACTTCTCCAGAAACTCTCGCTTAAAGTTCTCCCAAGTGATCTTTGTATCTAAAGCTTCCAACCTCTGGCAGGCATTATCCCACCAATACTCAGCCTCCTCTAACAACATATACATCCCGAACATAACCTTTTAAGCATTCGTTCAAGCCATAAGCCATAAGATCTTATCGATTTACTGAAGCTAACTCTAAGCACCCTCCGTATCGTACCTCCCCTTAAAGGTTGGCAAATTATTCCTCTGAAACCTCCATAGCCCACATAATTCATCAACTACACCATGTTGATTATGGTTAGTCTGCAAAGCCTTATTCGTCTTCCCCGTCACATGATTCATCGCTTCCAAAGCATTAAATAATTGCAATAACCAGCTCAAAGAAATTAACTAATTGCAATAAATAGAGAAAATAACTATAGAGCATCGACAATGTTCACACACGTGTCGCACACAAGGGTACAAATTAGCCACAACCTAGGCCGAATGGACCGTCCCGCTCTGATACCAACTATGTAACACCCTAAAACCCGAAAACTCTTAATTAAATAAAAACATACAATTTTCATATTTATACACAAGGGTATCACACATCTCTCTCCACCATACCCTAATTTTGTCATGGCATTTTAAACTTTTCATGCATCCGACTTTATTTTATTTTCCTTAGAATAAAATTATAGTTTTACAGACAGTCCGGTTGAATCGAATTTCAATTGCGCGTAAAATAAGTGGGTAAAAATTGCAAAATCGGACCTGCAAATATCAGCTTTATCGACCTGCGCTTCACGTAGTTTAGCCTGATGTGCTCATTTAACTTTTTTGATTCCGTTTGCGGTCGCATTTTGATCAGCTTGAGCCTTTTCAACCAGACGTTTTTTACTACAAAATTTGATCTTTATCTATCTGTTTTACGGAATTATATTTCACATAGATTATTTCAATACATACATTTTACTTTTTCGCGCATTTTCACACCCAGTTTTAATTTATTTTAGTTCCTTTTATTTTTGTTCTTTTGTCAAAATATCAAGAAAAATAAATAGAGACAAATAAATAATCATTTAATTTTTAATTGCTTTATCAAAAAAGATTTGAATTTTATTTCACTTTATTACTTTTAAATTCATTTTTATCATCTAAAAATATCCAATGGTTTTTTTGGCATTGCATTTAATTGTTAAAACTCTAATTGCTAAATGTTAATGGTCGGTCATTGGATTGAATTAATCAACAACTCATATTTGTTCTAATCAATTCTGTTGGATCCCTATCCACATTTACTACCTTAAACAAACACAAAACCACAATCAACTTGCAATCTCATACAATCATAACCCTTGATTAAACACTTTTTTCAAATGGATCACTAATTGGTGCAATCCTAATCATTATTCATTTTTATTTTTTACATTCTAACTCCCTCCAAAACTCACCCTCACATTTGAATACATTCACATTCATCTTAGCCTATTTAAACAACACCATATCACCAAAAAAAGAAAAAGAAAGGAGAAAAAAGGTCAAAAGGATAACATATTCACTACTTGAATTTTGCTCAAAAATGGAAAATAATTGAAGAGTGATTCATATCACATTGATCGGTACCTGTTTGGAGCTTCATCGGGGGGTGGCCGAAATGTGCAAACTCGCCGAAAAACTCATCAGTGCTCTTCGCGTTCTTAAGACTCTTTCCATGGGTAAGATTCGATTCTTACTTTTTACTTGATTTATTGACATAAACTTGGTGTTTCACTTGGTATGTTTCATATCCTTTAATCATTTCTACAAAATCACTTGAAATGTGAATTTGAGGAAAATCGATGTTATTGTGCATCCCCTTGTAAAATTTTTGAAAATTTTAGTTATTGATTGTTGATTTGCCATTGTATTTGTGAGATCGAGTAAAAGAACTTTCTTTATTCATTTGTGTGATTTCGTGAAAAATTGAGACAGTTACATGTGGATCAAATAGACTAATAATGTGTTTTTTTTACCATTGTTCTTGCTGCTCCTGTTCATGTTATAACTTGTTACTGTAACGTTCTCCATATGCCAAAATGTGAGAGAAGAAGGGTGTGTGGGGCCACGCCCCACCACATTATTTTATTATTTTTTTTTAATTATTATTTTTATTTTCCTTTTGTTTTTTATAATTAATTAATTAATTAATTAATTTGATTTTAATTAATTAATTTTGTTAATTATTTTTTTAATTAATTTGATTAATTGATTAAATTTATTTTAATTGATTAATTTTGTTTATAGATTTTTAATTAATTTTATTTTAATAGATTAATTTTGTTAATTGATTTTTAATTAACTTAATTAATTGATTAAATTTCATTTTAATTGATTAGTTATATCAATTGATTTTTAATTAATTTGATTAATTAATTAAATTTATTTTAATTAATTAACCCAATAACTTACCCATATAAAATTAACCTTTCAAAAATAAAATTAAATACTTTATTAACATCAAGTTGGTTTTTAAAATATCTCCCCACTTCATCATTATCAAACCATTTTTTAATTCGTTTTGCAGCGCAAATGAAGCGCTTGAACCAACATCAAGATCTTTTCATAATCAAAATCAGAACGATTAATTCATAATTTGTCTATTTCAAACAATAATGGAAGAAAAAGGCTATCTTGGTGAAAGGTACAGTCATAGCCTTGAGTGTTAGGCCCAAGTTGCAATAGCTGCTAAGTCATAAATACTCGTCTTTCGCCAAAATCTAAATGTGCCTCCTTTTCGCAATAAATCTAAAGAAAGTGACTACCTGGGTGAAAGGTACAATCATAGTCGCAAATGCTAGGCCCAATTTGTAATAACTTGCAAGCCCAATTGTTTGTCTTTCATTCAAAACACATATAAATATTCAAACCTTTTTCGCAACAAATTGGAAAGAAAAAACTACCTTGGTGAAAGGTCTGGTCATAGTCCAGAGTATTAAACCCAAGTTGTAATATCTTGCAAGTCATGAATACTCGTCTTCTAAGTCTAAAACAAACTTCAACCAATCAAACCTATCTTTCTCTCGCCCCAAGCGAACGAAAACCTTTTCACAAAAAAACATTGTTTGGACCATTCTACTGCGACACAAACAAGCGCTTAAGCCTCCCATACGTGAGCATACAAGCAATATTTAAACCACTAGAATGCGATAAAACAAGATCCTTTCTACCGTGAAACAAAAAAATGCTTAAGTCTCTCATGCACGGACATACAAGCCAACGTTTAACTGCTAGGATGCAACCTTAACATTCGTTCTCTAAAATCAATCAGCCAACACTCATTTGCTACCAAGAACTACGTAGCTTTGAGTTCTCCATCGTACCTGGAGATACGTAGGAGCGAGATTCAACGTCTCGTCAAACACTATAATAAAAAAGACCAAAAATATCTTTTGTCTTGCACATAACTACGTAGCTTTGGTTCCTCATTATACATGAGGATACGTAGGAGCAAGTCTCTCAATCTTCTCAAGAACCCTAATAAAAACCTTTTTGCGACCCTTTTATTTTCCTTTTGCACATTTTATCATTCAAAGAAAATAAATGACACTAGCTAACATTCAATCACAAGTTTAACTAAAAGGTTCCTAATGAGTACAACAGACGTGAAGGGTGCTAATACCTTCCCCTTACTTAATCGACTCCCGAACCCGAATATAGTTGCGACAACCATATTCTTTTAATCTTAAGGGTTTTATCACTACTACGTAAATACCCATTAACAACGGTTGGGAAAGGTATATAATGACGCTGGCGCAGGTGTTGTTATGTAGAGTGTCGTTGGAAATTGATACTTATAATCACGGGCCATTAACCGTTGTAATAACCTGGAAACAACGCGCCCTATCACAACGGTTATTAAAACGAACCGTTGTGATAAATATAATGCTCCTAGGTTCGATTCCCAGCTGTGCCGTTTTGATATTTATTTTTTCTGTGCAGCGCGCGAGATATTATGACGGTTATATTTTATACTCGTCGTTGTATATTTGGCAGACACAAATATACAACCACGACTAGGTTTTATAACCGCAATCAAAACTTCCTATGTTTTAAATATGCATTTCTCAGCAATTCAAATTCATCCCATTATTGAACCTGTAACCATTTTAATCATAACACATAAGGTATACATGCATATAAAGAGCATGAAATACTTCCTATGTTTTAAATATGCATTTCTCAACAATTCAAATTCATCCCATTTTATCATACCTGGATCAGACAGTTTCTGGTGGCCAACAACGTCGTCTAGACTTCAGCTCCGGTGAGGTTGAAAGACGGCCGGGGGGGGGGGGGGGTGTACCTGCAAGGTACTCCGACGCTCAAGTAAGGTAACGGTCAGAGAATAATAGCAAGCACAAGGTTAGAGTAAGAAAATGTGTGTAACCTGACCCTCTCAAGTGAGAGGGTATTTATAGAGAGCCCTCAGCGCGGGGCCAACGGTTACTTGCATTGGGCTGGATTACCAGGCCCAATCCAAGTAACTGCCAGGGCTTACGTGCCGTAGTGAAGACCAGCACGTGGTCTTCGCACTGGGGTAACCGTTCCTAGATCTCCAGAATTAGGGCAGACCGATTCCATCGGGAGTGGGACGGTTACAAGAGAACGTGTCCTTGCGGGGAGGAGTCTTGTGTGTCGGGGAGAGACGTGTCCTCGCGGGGAGGACTCTTGTGTGAGAAGGAGGTGGCTCCTTGATAAGTGCAAAATGTACCTATTTTTGTATATAAGTTGTGTTGCACTTATCATTACTTTGTGTTAAAATTGGTTGAATAAACCCCGCTTTGTTCGTAAATACGTTTACTTTACGTTTTCGGTGTATAATGCGGTACCGTGTAAATATCATTGAGTTTAATTGATTTTCATTTATTTTTACAGGTGTTCCAGCAATGGGATTTTTCCATATTCATAAATAGAATTGAATAAGCTTCCCAACGCTTCAAATCGTGCGTCAATCGGAGTTACAGTTCATGAGTTATGATCAAAACAAATTCTGGTTTGCTGTCATGTTCGCACTGCGAACCCCCGTGGCGAGCACTCGCTAGCAAGTTCGCACTGCGAACCCGGGGCGAATAAAAAGTGCCTGGAAGCATGAAAAACACCATTCTGGAGGAAGTTAAGGCGGCATATGTGTTGCACCCCAAAATTTGCCCTTCTTACCTTTTACTAACTGGCTTATGTTTCATTTCATTTTTTTTACATTATCATGTATGCATATCATTAGCATGGGGTCAAGGTGCTTGAAACAGTTCAAGAAGGTCTTATCTGGTCTACTACATTATCAAGAGTTCACAGCTTATTCCAGGCATTTTTAATATTTTCGTATTTTTATTCGTCTGACTGTATTTCCACTCTGCATCATCTAAATAGCATAAAATGGTGTTTTTCATCTCGCATACTGCCTAAAATATTGGTCGGAATAATTTCTCAAAAATTTACAGACAGAGTGGTCAAATTGAGTTTCAGCGGTGCCCAAGATCAGGGATCAAAATTTATTTTAAAATCTGACCAAATGTTGTATTTTTTTGAGTCATATATTTCATACTAATCATTTTAGTGTACTCGGTTTATTTTTTCCGATTATTTAGGCGTCCGATTTTTATTTATTTGGGGTCCGTTTATATTACCTTTTTTTAAACTAATATTATTTAGAATAAATAATTATAATAACTAGCATTGTATTTTAATTTTATTTTAAGTATTTATTTTTTATTTTTAATTTAAATAATGTTTAATAGGCTAATTAGTATTTTATTTTTTTAATAGTCATTTTTTATTTTTTACTAATTTTAAGAATAAATAAGTAGTGATTAGCATTTTATTTTAATTTTATCTTAAATTTTTATTTTTATAAATAAGTAAGTTTAGTTTTTATTTCAGATTTATTAAATTATTTAAATTTTATTTAACTTTTAATATTATTAAACTTGGGCCTCAAATTGGGTATTAGGGACATTATTGGCAACTAAAAGTTAACCCTAATTTGGTCCCTATATATTGTTGTTACTGTTAAAAAAGGGGGGAGGACCGGAGGACCGAAAGGAAAAAGGGAAAAAGGGGACAGAAAGAAAAAAGAAAAAAAAGGGACTGAAAACGGCGCACATACCTCACCGCTGCTAAACTCGTCGTAATACGGTATGCAGTAAGATTTCGTTTGAATCTTATATTATGATCTTAATGTTTTGCTTTACAGGATATATCATACTAACGTTTTGGTTTCAGTTTACAGCTATTACTATATATATTTTTGTTATAACCTTTTAACAATGTTATAACATTTTACTAAAATATTGGTTTCGGTTTACGCATCATGAAATATAACGTTTTAATAATGTTTTTGTTATATATACATACATATATATATATATATATATATATATATATATATATATATATATATATATATATATTTATTTATTTATTTATTTGGTTTTTTTATTTTTTTTAGATCATTCGGATTGAATCATGTTGATACGCTAGTTGCATATAGAAGTGCACGATGCGTGACATTTGTGTCAGTTTGATCCGGTTGCGATGATCGCGTTTTCGCGATAGCAGCATTGTTGAGGTTTTTCTTTTCAAATCTAAATTTCCTTTTTTGAGTTGCCCTTTTTGTTATATTTAGATCCGTACAATTCGGATCCGGTTGCGATGACCGCGTTTTCGCGATAGCAACATTGTTGAGGCTTTTCTTTTCAAAGCTAAATTTCTCTTTTTTTTAGTTGCCCTTTTTTTGTTATATTTAGATCCGGGCAATTCGGATCCGGTTGCGATGACCGCGTTTTCGCGATAGCAACATTGTTGAGGTTTTTCTTTTCAAAGTTAAATTTCTCCTTTTTTTAGTTGCCTTTTTTTGTTATGTTTAGATCCGTACAATTCGGATCCGGCTGCGATGACTGCGTTTTCGCGATAGCAAAGTTGTGGGGTTTTTTTTTTCTTTATTTTTTTATTTTCTTTTTTTGTAATATTATTTGAATAATTTCCTTTTGAATTTAATTCATGCACCATTTTTACCATTTTATAAAATTTTCACAAATTTTATTTTTATTTTTATTTTATTTTTTTTATCATCTAAACCAATTGTTTAATTCAATTTCTTTTGCATCACACATTTCATGCATACCCTAAATTGTCTTTGATTTCTGAATTCATGTTTGGATTATAATTACTATTGTTTGCCATAGTTTGATTTTCACTTGCCTTGATATTATTTGTATCCGTTTCTCACTAACCTTTTATGCAGGATCAAGGTAAGTTCCTTAAGGGTATGGATAGGCATCCATGGTTACCCTTACCTTTTTCCTTCCCTCATCTTCTTCCTCTAGGATTTAGGTTGCCTTCAAACCTCACTAACCGTAGGTCACCCATGCATGATAACTTTAGGATTCTTAGTTCCCTTTAGAGTTACCCTTGTGTCTTCTCTCTTCTCATCTCAAATTTCTTTAAAACACTTAATAATAATAAGGTGTATTGCGCACGAGCCTTAAGCATAGGGATTGAGAGATGAGGGGCTTCCTCTCATCTTTCTAGAGTGCTTAGCGAGCGTCCTGTCTTGGGACGATGCGTTAAGTATTCGCCCCTGTGCCCTAGACTTTGGTGCAATGCAGCTTAGGAACTAACTTAAGCCACTTCTGTCCTAAAAAACACAAACCAACTTCAAACTTTTTTGTCCTTCGGGACCTTCAACTTAAAGGCTATTTTCGAAAAGGGCACGTTACCTTCCGTCTGAGTCGTAAACAGGCATCGACCCTAACTGCCGGACGCGAACTTAACGTCGCTCATAAAAAACACAAAAAGAACTGGGTTCGAACTACGTTGACTCTAAATTCCCCATTGCACAAATGGGGTACGTAGGCCTAGGACGTCGACGTCCTACCGAGTCGGTCTGTGTCTTTCCCTCCCCGTTTTAGTACAGCCCTAGATGATAGTATGACTTACCCTTAGAATAGACAACAAGCGTGGATCCCATCGAGTACGATGGACGCGTGGGGTGCTAGCACCTTCCCCTCGCGTAACCGACTCCCGAACCCAGGCTATGGTTGCGATGACCATTCCTTTCCCCCTTCCTAAGGTTTATGCGGTGTTCCCTTTCCCTCTCTTGGGATAAATTTACACGGCTAGCGACTCTGTTTTTCCGCGCCACTCTCGCGTTTGTACCTGGATGAAAATCCCGGGAGCGACAATATGTTCACAGTGCGAGGTGGAAGCTTAGAAAACATCATGGAAGCTTGCATGCGGATGATCCGAGGTGGATTTCTCATCGATCGGCTCCGACAAACCGCGAGATGTTTGGTTCATTTCTGATTTTCTTCATGTCTTTCTTCTTTGTTGGGTTTTGTATATGTATTGACTATGATCTCATGTATATTTGTCGCCCATGGCGTTGTATAAAACTTGCTTTACAAATCTTTATTGGTGATTGTCTCTGATTTTTGCTTTATGCGCGGGGTTTGAGTTGCGTTAGAGATAACCGTCGCAAACTTCGATTAGGGATGATTGTCTGTTAGTTTCTAGATTCTAGAGATATATTTAGGGCTAGCAATCTTCAATAGGTGTCGAAACTTAATGCCTCCGTGCCTTGAGCTAGCATACGAAAGTATCGGCAATGGTAACACGGTTGTTCTCTCAACTTTGCGTTAGACATAACCTGTGTTGTGAGCGACGCTGGGTGATATTGAGGAGTATTGTAAGTTGAGTATAACTGGTCGGTAAGTTTAAGTTTGTGAGGAGTCGATTATGTGCACGCCGGATAAGTTTGTCTTGCTGAAAAGTGAATTTGTTTTTATGTTTTAATGTTTACTTTTCTGTTTTCATGTTTTAAACCATTTTAATCCAAACTCATTAACGCGAGAGACTCTCGAACGCCATTCTTTCCCTCGAACCGATCTCTGTGGACACGACATAAATCCCGGAGGGAATTCTTCCGAAAATAAATATTTTTGCTTGCTTGCCCTATTCTGCATTCAACACTCCTCGCAGGGAGGAGCACCTGAGTGTCGAGGAGGAACGAGCCCGGGGAGGTCTAACGCCTTGCCCGACGCTCCATGCCATGCGTGTATCCGACAACATGGAGAAGGAGCAAGTGACCGACATTGGTCGCGCTAAAAGGCCCTTGTTGGGCCATCCCAGGACGTGTGGGTTGGGCCTGCTCGACTGAGGAACAGACCCCGACCCAGTCCAGAACACCATTCTTTTAACCTGTAACCATTTTAACCATAACAGATAAGCTAACATTATTCATTTATAAGTATTGTAACTATTATAACCATAAAATACAGCTAACAGATAAGGTATACATTCTGTAAGTGTTGTAACTATTATAACCATATTTACACCAAACACTATATTCATGTCATCAATACAGAAAAGTGTTATTCACATCATCTCTACAGAAAAGTGTCATTGACATCATCAATCAGCAGGACCCTTAAGAACATTGTGGATATATGCCCAACGTTTATGAAGATCTACGAAGTCCTCAACGGGGAATGGGGTTTCGTTGTTAAACATCTACATAAAAAAGAGGAAATAACATGTATGATAATAATTCAATAGTCAACTTATATATTAATATATGTAAACATTTTATGACATGTATACCTTATCCCATGAATCAACAATGCCAGCAAGGATAATGGTTAACATGTGTTTCATGACATAATAACCACACTCGTAATTCCCGGGTTGTTTCCTTGTCTATAAATTTAAGCAAAAATCACATGAATACAACCACACATGAATGTAAATGAAAGAAACATAATTGTGCCACTTACTTTAGGACAGATCCATCTGGGCTTTCTTCTAACATTGTTCATCATGTTCACTTGCTCCACAACACTGTACATTGAATTTGAATTAAATATATTACATGATAAACTAATTACAATGTCAAAGAAAATAAATTAAGCATACACTTATGCATTAATCATATCTTTCATTTTGTTTTCTAGTGGATCATGCAAGGAACACACAAAATTTATCGTATTCATCCTAAATGATATAATGATCAATTGCCAATGACCACTGAATAAACAAGATCATATATAGGTTAATGGTATTTGCAAAAATAGAACTAAATATAAAACACATAAACATCAACTCCAAAAATACTTACGAACAGAGGAATGGTACTAAGTAACATTCTTTTCCTCCCTCATTTAACCATGTTCTCAAGTATTCTCGGATATCTTTTGGTTCATTAAAAGCCCAACGAATAAAAAGTGGATCCACAAGCATGTCGGGGGAGTATCGATCGCGTGACCGCGAGGAGGGGAACTTGTTTGGGATCCACTGGTCGTATCGCCGGGGAGAGAGCAGCGGGGGCGGACTCGAGCGTGGTAGTTCGCGGATGGTCGACTTGTCGGGGATGCAAGAAGTTTTATCTTTGGTGTCAGAGCAAATGGAGAGACGCGGGTGTTGGGGAGCGAATGGTCGCATGTACGCCATGTGTCAGACGCCATTATTGCCTAGGGCGGCTAGGCTAGGGTAGTGTACTTTAGTAGTCTAAACTCTTCGAATTCCGTGAGGATCCTATAAATAGGCCTCACCTCGTTTCATTTTCACTATTTGCTCTTTTCCTCTCAGACTCTCTCTCTCTTCTTCTGCGTTCTTCTGCCGCTACCTTCCACTGTTCTCCGCCGTTCTCCACCGACGATTGTCGTGCCGGAAACCTAAAAAGCGTATTTCAAGTAAGTTTCTTTCTTCTTTTTCCTCTTTTAGTTTGTATTTATAGGGCGAATCTTATGGTGAACTGGTGAAGTTCTCCTGGAATTCATGAAATATCCGGCGAAAATAGAGGAATTTCATAGTTTAGACGTTGAATCTCGCGGGGAGGGATGATGAAATCCCCGAGGACATGAAGAATATCTCGGGGTCCTGAGGTGAATGTTTCTTAGTTTGTTTGTTGAATGTCCCGGGGAATAAGGACGGGATCCCCGGGGAACCGAAGTTTGTCTCGGGGACATGGGTCGAATATCTCGGGGTCCTGCCCAACATCGCTCCTCGCGGAATCGAGCGTGGTTACGGGATCGTGTTCCCCGACGTTCCCTCCTCGTCATTTCACTTGATCAGCGGTGGAGGGGTGGATTTGATACGGGTTATCGAATTCACCATTTCCTTCTGCTTTTCAGGTAAATGGACGTGTTGCCCGTGGCCGAGGGATCTTTAGATAGTTACGACGGGCCTGACTCCCCTATGGCAGAGACAACCAGTGGCGGGGAGAGATCACCCGACGAATGGGCCTGTGAGGAGGCCGTAAACATGATGTCTATGTTCGTCGATGGGGACGAGGACGACATCTTCTGCACCGTCGAGCACCGTCTGGTGGGCTCGTCGAAGTCATGGAACGTATTCAGGCCGAAGGCACATCATCAGATCTGCTCGACGTACAGCGGGATGCGGTTTCCCGTCTATGAGTTTATGTTCAACGAGGCGGGGTGGCGTCTGCCTTTCCCAGCTCCACCCCAACTCTCTTGCTTTCATTAGGGCCTTCAAGCTAGTGTGCAAATATCTACAGATCGGGGCGACGGTGCCCTTGTTTTTAAGCATTTTCCACCTTCAGCGACAGGCCGTCGACGGTAGTCACGGTTGGGTGTCCTTCAAACAGGTGAACAACCTGTTTCATACTTACCTGGACTCCGTGCGAGACTTCAAGTACCTGTACTATCTCGTGAGGCCGGTCACACACGAGGCCGTAAACACAGTGTACCGTCGGGTTGTCGAGGAGGTAGATGAGAGGCGAGAGGAGGCCCTCGTGCCCAGGTTTCCTTTGTTTTGGATCGAAGAACACTTCAAGTACGGAACAGACAGCTACAAAGTCAGGCCTAGCCATCTCGACGAGGGAGATCGCTTGGCCTATGAGCAGATAGTAGCGTTCGTCAACAGTTTTAATAGGGGCAAGTTCGTGACGATGGACAGGCAACTCGTCCGGGGGGACGACGGGCAGGTGTTGACGAAATGTCGTCTGGTCAATACTAGGACCCTCCTCGAGACGTTCTCCGATGAGGATGCTCTCGAGCTGCTAGGTGGTGCCATCCTCTTCGACTTACCCTTTCTTTGTATATTGACCTCCGGTTTACTGACATGTTTATTTTCTTTTTGCAGGAAAGATGTCGAATGCTGAGGAGCGCTTCAAAAAGCTGAAGGCTAACCGTGCTGCGAAGAAAGGAGACAAGAGTCGTGTCAAGCAGCTTCGAGCACGTATCCCCGCCCTCCCTCAGACTGTCGGGGGTTCCTCTGGCTCTCACCAGGACAGTGATTCTCCCAGCCCCCAGGGTTCCCCGAAGAGGCGGCGTGTTGCGGACTCAGTGGCCATCGACCTTACCGAGAACAAGAGTCCTCCTTCCGTGAAATTTGTGCTCCCGCCTTGTCACTCGAGGCCTAACTTTTTCACGGGGAACAACTCCTTGTGCGTGGGCACCCCTGAAGCTCAGGCAATCTTAGGCATCGACAAGGTCTCTCGGAGGAGGGCGCTGGTGGATGATGTGTCCGCCGTGATGCGGGTTTGTGCAGCTGCACTGGTGCTGAATGATGAGGCATGCCCCGAAGGCAAGCTGAACAAGTTGCGAGAGAGTTTCCAGTCCATCTCGGCCGAAATGGAGAAGGTGGGCAAAGAGTTGGCTGACTGTAAAAGCAAAAACTAGGCCCAGGTCGAGCTTCAACAGAAATTAGAGGAAGAGTTGAAGAGTGCCGAGGAGGAGTGGAAACGTCTCGTCGGCATTGAAGAGGAGAGGGATTGTCTCTTGGCGAGGAACGCTGAATTGGAGGAGGCTATCCGCCCAGCTGAGGAGGAAACCGAGGAGGACAGGTTACTGACTTCGCGGGCAGCGCTGATAGCGAAGCTCCGGGAAGCCGAGGAAGACAATCTCGCGGTAGCTGGCATAGGTTTCAAGAACGCCGTGGAGCAGCTTCGGGTCCTCAACCCCGACCTTTCGACTGAGGGGATCGACCCCGACTACGAGGTGGTCGACTGTCAGATCGTGCAGCCGATGCGAGTCGACGAGGTTCACGATCCCGAGCAGCCTGAAGGGACCGTCGTTGAGTAGGATTTTCTTTCCTGTTTTGTTCGGCCTGCGAGCCATTTTTACTTATTGTGATATTTCTGCCCGGCCTGCGTGCCAGGGGCTTTTTGACATTTGTTTGTAATATTTGTACACTGGGTTTCTGCCTGTTTTAATGTACTTTTGTTTATCTGCTAGTGTAGTTTGCATGGTTTTAATTGTGTGTGATGTTAATGCATTTGCTATACTTTGTTTTTTTGTCTAAGTATTAAAGATTTTGGGATTTGCTCGACCTTGATAGTCCCCGACCGCGTGGAGAGCCGGTCGGGTGGTCGGAGGCATATTCCGACCTTCAATGAGGCTAAGAGCTCGGTCGAGGTCTTAGCTTCGTGGTGTGAACTTCCCATCGCGAGCTGGGTGTTCTACCTAATCGGTACAACGACGGCGGAGCTCGATCGAGGTATCCCTGTCGGATCAAAGGTCCTCGCGCACACACAACGCGGTCTCTGATCATCGTGTTCTGTATAGGGGTGTCGCGCTCGTACCTTAGTGCATCCCCGTAAGCGCGGTGCTAGTGAGTCACGGGCAGTGCTTAACTGTAGTATTGTTTGAGCTTCTCAACGTTCCATGGTCGAGCAAGTTCTTCCCCGTGCAGATTTTCGAGGAAGTAGGCTCATGTCCCTGTTTTTGCGCGGACGCGGTACGGGCCCTCCCAGTTCGCAGCGAGTTTTCCTTCTCGCGAGTCTTTCTGGTTCCTTCGTAGGACGAGGGTGCCCACCTGAAAATCACGTTTGATAACTTTGTCGTTATAACGTAGTGTTATTTTCTGTTTAAGTGAAGCTTCTCGGAGAGAAGCGCCCAAACGTATCTCCTCGACAAAATCGAGCTCTTCCCTCAATGCTTCGTCGTTCGCGTCCCCGTCGAGGAGGGCTTCTGTCCTCCTCGAGGATTCCCTGATCTCCACGGGGATCACGGCTTCGGTTCCGTAGGTCAGACGGAAGGGGGTCTCCCTGGTTGTGGAGTGCGGGGTCGTCCGGTAGGCCCAGAGGATGCTGTGTAGCTCCTCGACCCACCGTTGTTTGGCGTCACCTAGTCGACTTCTTAATCCTCGGAGAATCACCCTGTTCGCCGCCTCAGCCTGTCCGTTCGTTTGAGGGTGCTCGACCGACGTGAAGTGTTGCTTCGTGCCTAGTTTTATGACGAAGTCTTGGAAGTTCTTGTCGGTGAACTGTGTTCCGTTGTCGGTGACGATAGCTTGAGGCATGCAGAATCGGGCAAGGATATTTCTTTTGTAAAAACATAGTATGTTAAAGGCCGTGATTTTGGCCAACGCTTCCGCCTCAATCCACTTCATAAAGTAATCCACCTCGACGATGAGGTATTTGTTTTGATACGACCCCTGGACGAAAGGTCCGAGGATATCCATTCCCCGCCACGCAAACGGCCGCGGGGAGGACAATGGACTGAGCTCGTTGGGAGGAGCAAGGTGCATGTCCCCGTGTCGTTGGCATCTGTCGCACTTCTTGACGTGTTCCTTGGCGTCCTGTTGCATGGTGGGCCAGTAATACCCTGCTCGAAGCGCCTTACGGGCTAACGATCGCCCGCCGGGGTGCTGCGTATTGATTCCCTCATGGATCTCCTGGAGTATGACGGGGACCTTGGTCTCCTAGACACATCTAAGGAGGGGAATAGAGAACCCTCGCCGGTACAGCTTATCCTCGACTATAGTGTACGAGCACGCCCGCCTCTTGACCATTCCTGCTTCTTTGGGATCTTCGGGCAGTTTGCCCGTCATGAGGTATTCATATACCGGGGTCATCCAGCAATTGCTGTCCCCGATGGCGTTGATGTCCGAAACTGTGGCAGGTTTGTCGATGCTCGGGCGGGAAAGCACTTCTTGTATGACAAATTTGTTCCCACCTTTCTTCTTTGTGCTCTCCAATTTGGACAAGACATCTGCTCGGGCATTGTGCTCGCGGGGGATGTGAGTTACTTCCGCGGAAGTGAACTTTTTCATCTTTTCTTTCACCAAGGCCAAGTATTCTGTGAGGCTTTCGTTCTTGGCCTGGTACTCTCCTCGGACTTGCGAGGCCACGAGCTGGGAGTCAGTGAAGAGTTTGACCTCCTAGGCGCCGAGGTCCTCAGCCAGCCGAAGTCCTGCGAGGAAGGCCTCGTATTCGGCTTGATTGTTCAATGTCGGGAAGGATAGTTTGAGGCATACCTCGATCAGGATGCCTTCCTCATTTTCGAGGATGATGCCCGCCCCGCTTCCCTTCGGGATGGATGCTCTGTCGACATAGATCGTCCATTTTTGGGATCCGTTGGTCGAAGGTTCCGGGACGGTCATCTCCGCTACAAAGTCGGCCAATACCTGAGCCTTCAGGGCTTTCCTCCCTTCGTATTGGATGTCAAACTCGGCGAACTCGAGCGACCACCTGAGCATCCTCCCCACCATGTCCGGTCGTCCGAGGAGCTACCTTATAGGTTATTCGGTCCTTACGACGATGGTGTGGGCGAGGAAGTAGTGGCGTAGCCTCCTGGTCCTGGTAACGAGGCCCATGGCGACTTTCTCTATCTGCTGATATCTGAGCTTGGGGCCTTGGAGGGCTTTGCTCATGAAGTAAACTGGCTTCTGCCCGTCCGGGGTTTCCCGAATGAGGACGGCGCTGACTGCTTCACTCGTGATTGCAAGATACAAGAAGAGTGTCTCCCCGCTCTCAGGCCGTGAGAGGACCGGGGGTTGTGATAGGACTTGTTTCAAGTGGACGAGCGCCTGCTCGCATTCTTCCTCCACTCGAACTCCGCCTTTTGTCGAAGAAGTTTGAAAAATGGGAGTGCGTACTGTGCAGACTTGGTGACAAAGCGGGAGAGAGCGATGAGCATCCCGTTCAACGATTGTATCGACTTCTTCGAGTCCAGAGTGGGGATCTCGAAAAAGGCCCTGCACTTGTCGGGGTTGGCTTCGATTCCTCGCTCTGTGAGGTAAAAGCCGAGGAACTTACCTGGCCGAACACCGAAGGTGCATTTGTCGGGGTTGAACCTCATGCGACATTTCCTCACCCTGTCGAACACCTTCTTGAGATGCGCGGCGTGGTCGACTTCTTCCGCTGATTTAACGATCATGTCGTCCATGTAGACCTCGAGCATGTCGCCGATTTTAGCCCGAAAAACCTTATTCATCATCCGTTGGTAGGTCGCACCGGCGTTCTTCAGACCGAAGGGCATTATGTTGTAATAGTAGTTGCCCGACGCGGTCATGAAAGCCGTGTGCTGTTTGTCGACCTTGTCCATGGGAATTTGGTTGTATCCCGAGTAAGCGTCCATGAAGGATAATAGTTTGTAACCTGCAGAATTGTCGACCAGTTGGTCGATGTTAGGCAAGGGATAGCAGTCTTTCGGGCAAGCCCGGTTAAGATCAGTATAATCAACGCACATCCTCCATTTTCCATTATTCTTTTTAACAAGTACAACATTGGACAACCAGGTTGTGTACCTGGGCTCCAAAATAAAATTTGCCTCTAGGAGGTCTTTTACAGCTTTTTCAGCAGCCTCCGCTTTTTCGGGGGACTGCTTACGCCTATGTTGAGCTATGGCCCTAGCAGCCGGATCTACTGCGAGCTGATGGCAAGCCATGTCGGGGTCAAGGCCAGGCATCTCGGAGGCGCTCCACGCGAACAGATCAGCGTTCTCCCGGAGGCATGCCTTCAGCTACTCCTTCGCCAGGTCGGGGATCCTCTGCTCTGTCCTCTTCAGGATCGTCCACGAACCTGTTGTCGAGGTCGACCGCGTTGACGGGCGGGAGAGGTCTCTGCTCGGCGTCCGGGGGTGGCTTGGCCACGGTCTTGGGTTTGGCGCCGATGGAACTCATGCCTTTGATGGCGGCGTCGAAGCATCTTCTGGCCGCGTCTATGTCCCCTTGCATTGTTACCACTCGTCCCCTGGCCGTGTAGTACTTTATTTTGAGGTGGACGGTTGATGGTGCCGCCGTAAGCTCGGCCAGGGTG
Source organism: Lathyrus tuberosus (assembly GCA_022829125.1). Lineage (NCBI taxonomy): Eukaryota > Viridiplantae > Streptophyta > Magnoliopsida > Fabales > Fabaceae > Lathyrus > Lathyrus tuberosus. The sequence goes on from JALAZF010000104.1 coordinate 14,615,935, forward strand.
GTCCTTCTGAGGATGCAATTGTAAAGGGATGGGCATTCGACTACCACCTGTCGGGCAGTGTCTTCGGTCCCGAACGTAACCATCAGCTCAACGTAACCTCATGGTATGGTGGTGGTTCCATTGAATCCCTGCAGATCTGAACCAATGTACGTGGTCAGATGTCTCTCGTCGAGCTGAAGGGTCCCGAACAGATGGGAATACATGATGTCGACCGAACTCCCCTGGTCGACGAGGATCCTTCGGACATCAAAATTCGCCATCTGGGCCCTGACCAGGAGGGGGATAGTGGCATTGGGCGCTCCGCCGGGGAGCTCTTCGAGGTAGAAAGTTATGGGGTTTGATCTCCCTTGCACCTTCTCGAGAGTGGTGGTCTTCGCCGATGTCGCAGACTCCCATTCATCAAATTTCCGTTTGAACGAGCCGACGGACAACTTTTCGTAGCCACCCCCAGAGATGACCATTGTTTTGGGGAAGCCTTCCTAGGTGCTACGGCCAGAGACGGGGTCCTCGTGGGGGAAGGTCGCCCACATGTTGTGAATTGCTTCTTCTCCCTCAATGATTACGGGGACGAAGAAGTCCTCGGGTCAGGTGACGTTGAGGGCGACCTGAAGCTGGCTCTCGTCGGGAGGAGGTGTCGCCTCCTCGACGTACTGGGCTTCCCGGGAGCTGGGGCGAGGAGCATCGTTCTTCTGGGCGTACTTCTTTAAGTACCCTTCCTTGATCAGAATTTCAATCGCATCTTTGAGATGGATGCAATCTTTTGTGACATGCCCGTGGCTCCGGTGGAATCTGCAGTATTTTGACTTGTCAATGTTTGGTTTGGAGGCAGTGGGCTTCGGAAAGCGGACCCCTCCTTTCACAAATTATGAGTTCTGGCACTCAAAGAGGATACGTGCGCGGGGAACGTTTAGCGGGGTGTACTCCGTGAACCAGCTAGCTGGTCCGCGCGGTTCACGAGGATCACGGGGGCGATTTTCTTTCTTTCTTTCTCCTCCTCGTCGGGAAGGAGAGTCTTCATCTTTGTGGCCGCAGGGGCCTTCTTTGCGCCTCGACTCAAGGGCGATTTGCGCGGCCTCGGACTCCTCGAGCTCGATATACGACTGAGCTCGTTGGAGGAGGTCCTCGAGATGGCGGGGTCTGCGGAGACCCATGGACTTGACGAAATCATATCCCAAACGTAGTCCATGGATGATCAGATATTTCTTCATGTCGTCGGTCGTGTGGACCTCGACAGCTTCTCTGTTGAATATCTCGATGTAGTTCCGAAGAGATTCGTTCTTCCCTTGGAAGATGCTTTCTAGGGAAGCCTCCGTTTTCGGGTGTCGTCGAGACGCAGTAAAGTGTTTGGTGAAGCGTTGTCTTAGCTGCTTCCAGGATGTGATCGACCCAGGTTCTAAACCCTTGTACCAGGTCATCGCGCCCTTCCGCAAGGTGGTGGGGAAAAGCCTGCACCTGATGGTGATGAATGAGAGTTGCTTTGGTTTATCAGACGAAAAATAGGGAAGCAAAGGTTCCCACAGACGGTGCCATTGATCGTACCTGGTGGCCAACAACGTCGTCTGGACTTCAGCTCCGGTGAGGTTGAAAGATGCCCGGGGGGGGGGGGGGGGTGTAACTGCAAGGTACTCCGACGCTCAAGTAAGGTAACGATCAGAGAATAATAGCAAGCACAAGGTTAGAGTAAGAAAGTGTGTGTAACCTGACCCTCTCAAGTGATAGGGTATTTATAGAGAGCCCCCAACGCGGGGCCAACGGTTACTTGCATTGGGCTGGATTGCCAGACCCAATCCAAGTAACTGCCAGGGCTTACGTGGCGTAGTGAAGACCAGCACGTGGTCTTCGCCCTGGGGTAACCGTTCCTAGATCTCCGGAATTAAGACAGACCGATTCCATCGGGAGTGGGGTGGTTACAAGAGAACGTGTCCTCGCGGGGAGGAGTCTTGCGTGTCGGGGAGGATTCTTGTGTGAGAAGGAGGTGGCTCCTCGCAGGGAGGAGCACCTAAGTGTCGAGGAGGAACAAGCCCATGGAGGTCTAGCGCCTTGCCCGACGCTCCATGCCATGCGTGTACCCGACAACATGGAGAAAGAGCAAGTGCCCGACATTGGTCGCGCTAAAAGGCCCTTGTTGGGCCATCCCAGGATGTGTGGGTTGGGCCTGCTCGACTGAGGAACAGACCCCGGCCCAGGCCAGAACACCATTCTTTTAACCTGTAACCATTTTAACCATAACAGATAAGCTAACATTATTCATTTGTAAGTATTGTAACTATTATAACCATAAAATACAGCTAACAGATAAGGTATACATTCTGTAAGTGTTGTAACTATTATAACCATATTTACACCAAACACTATATTCATGTCATCAATACAGAAAAGTGTTATTCACATCATCTCTACAGAAAAGTATCATTGACATCATCAATCAGCAGGACCCTTAAGAACATTGTGGATATATGCCCAACGTTTATGAAGATCTACGAAGTCCTCAACGGGGAATGGGGTTTCATTGTTAAACATCTACATAAGAAAGAGGAAATAACATGTATGATAATAATTTAATAGTCAACTTATATATTAATATATGTAAACATTTTATGACATGTATACCTTATCCCATGAATCAACAATGCCATCAAGGATAATGGTTAACATGTGTTTCATGACATAATAACCACACTCGTAATTCCCTGGTTGTTTCCTTGTCTATAAATTTAAGCAAAAATCACATGAATACAACCACACATGAATGTAAATGAAAAAAACATAATTGTGCCACTTACTTTAGGACAGATCTATCTGGGCATTCTTCTAACATTGTTCATCATGTTCACTTGCTCCACAACACTGTACATTGAATTTGAATTAAATATATTACATGATAAACTAATTACAATGTCAAAGAAAATAAATTAAGCATACACTTACGCATTAATCATATATTTCATTTTGTTTTCTAGTGGATCATGCAAGGAACACAAAAAAGTTATCGTATTCATCCTAATTGATATGATGATCAATTGCCAATGACCACTGAATAAACAAGATCATATATACGTTAATGGTATTTGCTAAAATAGAACTAAAATAAAACACATAAACATCAACTCCAAAAATACTTACGAACAGAGGAATGGTGCTAAGTAACATTCTTTTCCTCCCTCATTTAACCATGTTCTCAAGTATTCTCGGATATCTTTTGGTTCATTAAAAGCCCAACGAATAAAAATTGGATCCAAGATTCCGTAAGTACTCGATTTATTCAACTCTATACAAAGACAATGAATGTACCTAAATGGTTAAAGAAAATGAATAAATCAGGGGTGATGTTCTATAAATGATAATGTTCTATAATGACATCTATATTCAACTATATATACTTACGTGCACCAAACTTACAATATCCCGATGTCCAACCACTTATACCCACCAAGAAAATCCCTTACATCTTCAGGATTATAATAGAATAAATCCAAATGTGGACAATGTTCTAGCGGGAGAGGTTGCGTTTCATTTATCACCGCAACTTTTAAGTATAACATTGTGATTTCATTTGGATTAGGGTCCATTATATCATTGCGGTTACCCGCAGGGGGGATGGGCAGGACAATTACTTCCCTTTGTAGAAGCATGACGTACAACACTTCTACTAGGAGTTCGATCATCATCATCACCATCAACATTATGGTGATCTCCATTTTTCCGTTGTTCCAAGTTTTCACTTAATCTCTACATCATAATATTCAATTAAAACATAAAACAAAAACAAGCACAATATATATCATACATTTCCGATAAAACACTAACATCTCAAGTAAAGTACATACCGAATATAACTCTTTGAACCTTTCCATATCTTTCTCCCTTTTTTCCTTCTCCTCTTCTAACATTCTCCGTTGTTCTTCTATTTACTTCTCAAAATTTTCAATCTTTTGTCTTTGTGCAATAATTTTCGGGCTTTCGGTACTTTTTCTTTGAGACCCAAAGAATGACCTCAAGTCGACACCTTCTCCAACAGCACGGACACGCCCACCATGCTCATTTGTTCCAATAGCTTCTACTAATATGTCATGTCGTGCTTGCGGAACAAATGTGCCTTCACAGGCTGCCTCAAGCACCTTATCCTACACAACATGAGAAACTTACATATATTGTTACCAACGCATTTAAATAAAAAATAACATAAGCACCACAAATCATACTTACAATTTTTTCGGCAACTACTCTTGACGCCTCAGAGGTGTACTCTCCATCTGGTCTTAATCGACCCCTCTTCCATTTCTCATGTCTTGAAGGTGGAGATGGGATGCGATCATCTCCTGTTTCTGATTGTCTTTCAAGCATGATTTTTTTTCTCAAGATTCCTATAACCCCGACGAGACAATCTAAGGGGGTACATGTTCTTGGCCTTATTGAGTATTCCGACTTCGCTTTTAACCGGTTATGAACATAGTGAAAAAATATATGATTAGTATCTATAACTCATTAGCATAACATTATCAGTTACATGAGAATAATACTAACCTTAAATTCCTCAGAACAACGTATCTTTGCAAACCTTTTCCATTGCTTCTTCGATATAAAACTATATCGAATCTATGGATGAGCAAGACCACTCTTAGGCCTCCTAATGTAGTCAGCCGTGAGTTGTGCCTTAAATCCCCTCCAACGAGTACCAACATATGATATCCACTCTTTTTTTTCAAATTTGAGTCATCGGTAAAATCAAAATTCAACTACATTTAAATCAATATATAAGTATGTATTAGAAATTATAGATAGTAATATTGGCTATATATGAGAATTATAGTATGTAATACCTTAACATCAGTCCATATGCTTTCTTTGACCTTATTGTAGCGTGCGATTTTTGTCGGTGACGCGACCACCTTATCACCATTTGGTTTCTCCTTACCGCAATGGTAGGAGTTGGGGTGCTACTTTCTGATTTCTTATTTATCTAATGAAGCTGGAAAGGAAAGGGAAGCTATCTCAAACTAACCTTGCACGCAAATGTTTTCTTTAACAAATTCTAAAAGAGATTGGGGGGGTCCGGGGTCAGGTTATACAATTGGGAGTTGTCAATTACCCATCCTATATGTGGTTATCCACAGGTCATTAGCAATTTCCATACTGTTTTCTATTTACTTTTACTACTTATTGGTATTTGTCTGTTTATTGGGAAGGTTTCTCCTTTGGGAATGTTTGAGAGAGAGAGAGAGAGAGAGAGAGAGAGAGAGAGAGAGAGTTTTTGATAATTTTTGGTGAGGTACTGGACCTAAGGTTTTTGTTATGTGTGAAGGTACTGGACCTAAAGTTTTTGATTGGTGTGCTCGCTAAGATTTCGCAATCTTATGCCTACGTATTGCCGTTAAAGAAAACAGGGAAATCAGAGCAATCGTAGTTCCTCCTATTCTATGGGAGGAAAAGATGTTTGGTGTCTTGTTCAAAGCCCAAGATTAAAGCTAAAGGTTTTTTTTGTGTCTTGTTTGAAGCCCAAGATTGAAGCTTAAGGTTTGACTGAGTGAGAAAATTTGTCATCTCTAAAGGGAGAATGTTTATCACAACTTTTGGGTGACTGATTATAAAGGAGAATTACTTTAACTGGGATGTGAGAATCCAATAATGCCATAAATTCCTTTATAGGCGATTTATCCTGGAGGAGGAAACTTTAACTCAGTGTTGAGTAATGCCATTTTTCCTTAGGAATCTTTCATGCTAAGAGAGGGACAATGGCGTGGATGTAAATAATCCAGAGGCTTGCCGCTTACAGCAATTAGATGAAAGAGAGGATTTACCAGGATAAAAGATGGATGATAGCTTGGATTTCTTAATCAACAAGTGTGCCACTTATAGCAGTTATCTGGGATTAAGGTTTGTTTTGAATGTCTGTTTTGATGTGTGATATACAGAAAAATGTCTTCCTACAGAGAGGTTTTGATTTCTTTTGAGGGGATTTTTGTTTTTTTTTTGTATATGCCTTGATCAAAGCCCAAGGTTGAAGCTAAGAGATTGAAAGACTCCACTGGGGATGTCATTATACAAAGCCTAAGAGGAGGCTGGAAAAGGCTGACTTAACAAGAGAGTGTTTTTTATTTGTCTTGTACAAAGCCCAAGATTGAGGCTAAAAGGGATTTGACTCTTTTGGGGAATATCATTATATAAAGCCTAAGAGGAGGCTGAAAGTTGACTTTTTTGGAGAAATATTCTGTCTGTCTTGTACAAAGCCCAAGATTGAGGCTAAAAAAAGGATTTTTTACTCTATTGGTGAGAGGTTTTATCTGTCTTGTACACGGACCAAGATTGAGGCTAAAAGAGAGATTGACTCTGCTGGAGAGTACGCTTTGTCTTGTACAAAGTCCAAGAGAGATTGACTCTGCTTAGGGAGATTAATTTCCAAATCCTAAAAGAAGGCTGGGAGGAATTAACTCTGCTGGGAAGATATTTATCCAGAGTTTAAGAGAAGGTTTAGAGGATTTTGACTTTGCTGGAGAAAGTATATATATGTGTCTTGTACAAAGCCCAAGATTGAGGCTAAAAGGAGACGACTGACTTAGCTGAGGATATTTCAGGTGTCTTGTACAAAGCCCAAGATTGAGGCTTAAAGGATCTGACTGACTCAACAAGAGAGTGTTTTTTATTTGTCTTGTACAAAGCCCAAGATTGAGGCTAAAAGGATCTGACTGACTCAACAAGAGAGTGTTGAAAAACTGATTGACTCAACAAGATAGTGCTTTTAAGAAAGAAGACTGACTCAACAAAAGAGTTCTTTAAGGTGAACTCTGCTGAGGTAAATCATTATACAAAGCCTAAGAAGAGGTTGTCTTCTGCTGAAGATTATTGAGATCCAGAGGCAGGTCCAAGTTGGGGGATCAACTCTTGCTGAGGGTTTACAGAAGAGTTGAGGTATCAGATGTCTTGAGGTTCTGATTTGGGATAGTGTTATACTGATGATAAGCTGACCCTAGCTGGGGAAATTTAGGATGAAAGACCGAGTTTTAGATCCTGTGAGGGTTTTAACTCTATTGGAGATTGGTTAAATGACCAGGGTTTTTCCTGTATTTGTAGGGAACTTGAGAATGTCTTTGAGATCCAAGAGAAGATTAGACTATCCAAGTCTACTGGTATGAAAATGTTCATCTTTGTATGATGCCCAAGAGGAGGCAGATGCTTTAAGGGATGAGAACCATTGGTCTGAGGTTTTGACTCTTTGGAAAGACTGCTCTAACAAAGGATGATTAGGTTCTTTTCTACACCTGTAAGAGGTCTTTGGTTCCTTCTACTAAGCCCAAGAGGAGGCATGAGAACTTCTAAGAAGCCTGAGGGTCCTTGTACAAAGCCCAAGAGGAGGCTGGGAAGCTTTTAGGAAGCCTGTGGGTCCAAACTTAAGAAAAGTTCAAGAAAAGTTTCACCGGGAATAATATTTTCTTTAGTGACAGTTCTAGGGTTTGAAGAAATTCAAGAGAGGTTTCACCGAGAATTAATTCTCTCTGGGGGAAATGAATTTCTTTTGACAATTTTCTAATAGTGACAGTCTGAGAAAAGTTTCACCGAGAATAATGCCTTTTTCTTTGTTCCATATTGTATAAGCCTAAGAGGAGGCAAGATTGTATCTGGAAATTCCTATGGGGAACTAGTTTTGACTGTGTTGAAAGAGTGACCACTGGCTTTATCTAATCCTAGACCTAATTGTCGGGGAAAACTCTAAGCAGATAATATACATGCATATATATACAGATGAAATATATATTGTATGTAAAAGAGGGTAGGAGGACTTACAGGTGAGCAAGCTTCCAGCACAAACAATTATATATATATATATGCAAGTATGTAAAAGAAAGCTGATAAAACTTACAGGTGAGCAAGCTTTCATTGTAACAACTGTATGGTTAGTTGTTCAAGAAATTAAAGAAAGTTTTGATAACAACTGTGAGTTTGAAACTAAATCAAAAGGGAAAGTTGTTTTGAAAGAAGATTGGGGCTTATACTCATGGAGAGGCCCAAAGAATTGTTTATTTACAAAAAGGGTTAGGACTTACAACTTAAAGAGAGGCCCAAAGAGTTTAAAAAAGAAGAAAATGGGACTTGCAACACCAGGGGAGGCCCAATGAAAGACAGTGATCGCACCGTCGTTTTAAGAATCGCAGAGGGACTTATATAATGACTGAGGCCTAAATTATTTTGTATTTACAAAGGGGATGGGACTTACACTCTATTAGAGGCCCAAGGAGCATTATAAGAAGTTTGAAAAATAAAAATTTAGAGAAAATCCTAATTTTGAATTTAAAAGATATAATTTTCAAAGGAAATTAAATAAAAAATGATATAAAATACCAAATATATTCAAAAACAAGTTGTACACTTTGAAAAATCATGTTTAATCACATAAAAGCTTGAAATTCAATTGAATTTGAAAATCCAAGGTGGAAATCTCATTTTAAAATGTTTCAAAACAAATAAAATGAAATTATTTACAAAACTTTTAACTATATTAAATAAATAATATAAATTGGATTTTTTTGTAAAATAAAATATTTAAACATTTTTGTGAATTTCGAGAAAAAGAATCAATTCAAAAACACAAATATTCAGAGAGAAATTAATTTTTGAATCAATTAAAAAAAATAACAAAAATTCAAATATTTAAAATTTTGAAAAAGGGCGCCAACTGTCAAATGAAGAACACGCGCGACCATGTTTTCTGCAGATTTGCATTTTCTCACTTTTCTCCATGATTTCTCAACTGTTTTGCATGAATCAAGTACCAATCTTGTTCGTTTTTGGACAAGGATCACAACCATATAGATTAATTGCATTTATATTAAGTATGGAGGAAGAAATCAATGGAAAACCTCAAGAATCCTAATTTCAGCATGAACACAATGAAATTCTATACACGATCAATTCATGGCAATTGATTGAGGGTTATCACTCTACATACATGCATAAACAAGATGGTAACTCAAAAATTCATTCATGATGCATGGATCATAGGGTTTGAAGGGTTCAGGCTTACCTCTTGCATCTGGTGATCGAGTTTGATGATGGAGGTGTTGCAGATAGGTTCCAATGATCTGGACAGCTTCCTTAGGTGCCAAGGAGTGTGTTTGAATGCTTGGAGTAAATTGAAATGAGCTGGAATTGGTTATGGTACCTCAACTGCAACTTTGTCAAGAACTTGAGCAATTGGCTGGTGATTTGATGAATTTGATGTTCCAGATGTTGTGTTAGTGTTTAGATCACTCACATATGATGTTTATAAGGTGTGTGTGTGTGTGATTGGTTTGGTTGGAATTACTCTCAATCTCAAAACCTGATAGTGACTTGAATTAGAAGGCAAAATTGGAGTGAAAGGGAGATTTTGAGTAAAGCATCAGTTTGGGTGGTTTGGTGTACTCAAATTGATCACAAATGAGCTCTATTTATAGTAGATCAGGTTTGTTTTGGCTGCAATAGTGAATGGCAACTGTAGCAGGTCTGTTGCAAATGTTAATCCATTGGAATCTCAAGTCTCCTCTAGCCATTGACTTGAGGTTAGAGCACAGGCTATGAGTTGTCTGGTTCAGGGATAAGGCTAGACTGAACTTGGATAATATTGTCTTGATGAATGCCACCTCTATGCATAAGTTAAATGCTTGGAAACAAAATTGACCATTTGAAAGAATCTTGAATTTAGGAGTGTCATGACTAAACATAGATCCATGAACTTGTGAGGCTGGTGGATCAGTGTTTGTCCCTTGGTTGTTCCCCCTTGAGGTGTGTAGATGGATAACCATGCTTGTTAATGCACAAATTGATCAATTTGAGCAACAATGCACAAATCTTTGTAGTCTGGGTACAGGCTGAAGAAAAACCAAGACCTTTCTTTGTCTTGTTATCCGTAAGAATTACAATTTGTTCCCATCCTTTTATGTCGTTACTCTTGATCACTTTGAGAGCATCTTTGTATGAGGAAATCAACGTTCCTCTCAATGATCGATTCTCATCGCTCAACGAGAGTGCTTGGAACTGGGTTCCAACAACCTCCTCGGGTTTTATACAGGAAAATGATGATAAGTTGATTATAATTAAGGCCTGCTCTCTACAAACTGTGACTAGTTTGTCGCTCTTGACGAACTTCAGCTTCTGGTGAAGTGTCGAAGTGACTGCCCCAGCTTCGTGTATCCAAGGCTCCCTAATAAACAGCTGTATGCTGCCCGGATGTCCATGACCTGGAAAGTGACTTGGAAAGTGTGAGGATCGATGGTTATGGGAAGATCAACTTCGCCGATAACTGTTTTTCTGGATCCATCAAAGGCTTTGACGATGACCTCGCTGCCTCTCATCGGGGATCCTTGAAATGATAGTCGTACCAGAGTTGATTTTGGCATAACATTCAAAGCTAATCCTGTGTCTACTAGTATGCTGGATAGAGCATCGTACTGGCAGTTGACTGTAATGTTAAGCGTCATGTTGTGATTTTTGCCTTCTTCCTGCAGCTCTTCATCACTGAATCCTAAATTATTGCAGGAAGTGATGTTGGAAATGATGTTGTCAAACTGCCTTACCGTCACATCTTATTCTAGGAAAGCTTGGTCCAAGACTTTTTACATAGCTTCCCTGTGAACTTCGGAACTAAGTAGGAGAGATAACATATAGATTTTAGATGGAGTTTGCAACAGTTGGTCTACAATGTTGTACTCACTTCTCTGGATGAGCTTCAGCATCTCATCGTTGTTCTTTGTAAGTTCGGGATTGCTGGATTACCCGATTTGTTGATTAGGAACTTATGTTTGAGGTTCCTTTTCCTTGGAGGGTTCTCCTACTCCTCTGTTGAAGATTCGGCCGCTCCGTGTTACTCGACTGATGTCGGCAATGTTTACGACAGAGGGTAATAGAGTTTCCTTTCCATTTTCGATTGTTGTTGCACCGTACTTGTAAGGGATATCCTTATCGGATTCGTACGGTATTGGACCTGGCAAGTAAATAACTACGGGAGCCTTTTGATTTCTCTGACCCTTATAGGCAACCTTGATCAGTTTTTGGTTGGGAACCTTTCTACTGTCCATAGGAATTCTTGATTCATCGAGTAAAGGGATTATGGCGCAAACGTCTTTGGATCTCCCATGATCGGAGATTACGACAACGTCTCTGCTTTGATCAAGGAAATAGTCTGGTATTCTGTCGATCGACCCAGAACTTGAGCATGGTCGAATCTCTTTCCGGTCCAACTGATTCTGAAGATCAGCTTGTACGAGGTAGCATCCTTGGTTGTTCTCTGAACAAACTCTACAGTGCTCGTAGTTGTAAAGTGGCACCCAGCCACGCCCGATTTGTATGCAGTGCATCTTTACTAGATCTGTTTTCATCGAGCGGACATCCTGACTTTGATATCTAGTAGGATTCCCGCCAGTCATACAGATCTGTTGTGTAGCTTCGTCCAAGTAGATCAGAAGCCACCAGTGGTCCAATAAGTGTTGAAGTGTTCTTTGGACAAGTGCACATCCTTGATCGTTCTTACGACACTCTTTACAGTCTTGATAATCATGTGAAGCCAGAAAGCCGAGCCTGACTTGCTTAGCGTGTAAATCTACCAGACTGGTATTCATCAAGCGTATGTCAAAGATCTGAATCATATTGACTTAATGGTTATTTCTTTCACGATAGTCTTGGATCCATCCAAGATCTATCTGACGTTGAAGGGCCTCTTGTACAAAAGAGCATCCCTGATTGCTTGTTGAGTAGATCGAACAAGTATTATAATCGTGTCGTGGCAGATTATGGTATTGACTTTTCCATGAGTACATTGCCGCCAAGTTGGTGTTCATCGCCAAAATGTTATGGTTCTGAACAATGTTGGGATTTACGTGAGCCATATTGACTTCACGGATTCGGTGATCTTGGATCCATCCGAGATCCATTTGTTCTTGTAGAGCTGATTGCACTACGGAACACCCCTGATTATTTTTTGAGCAAATATCACACTGGTGATAATTGTGAGGTGGTACATGATCATACCCGCTTTGTCTATAATGTATCTTGACCAGATTGGTTCCTAATAGGAGTACATCGTGAATTTGATAACTGCGGCTAACCTATTCCTCTATCAAATTTACTGCAGTTTTTTCATGTTGAGGTAACGGGTTCGTCTGAACATTCGGATTAGTATATTTGAAAGATAGGATCCCGTTCCTGACAAGCTTCTGCACATCAGACTTGAAGTTGAGACAGTTCTAAATGTTGTGCCCCGGTCCTCCTTGATGGTAAGGGCAAGTTTGGTTCGCTTTGAACCAAAAAGGTGAATTTTCCGGTACTGTAAGAGGAGACCTGGTTTGGACGTGCCCCTTGACCAGTAAGAGTGGAAATAGTTCTGCGTACAACATCAGTATAGGGTCAAACCCTGGTGGTCGTGTCATACGATTGTTATTGTTGTACTGAGGAAGAGCCTGCTGAAAAGGCTGTTGTGTCCTTTGCTGATACTGTTGTTGATTTGGTTGGCTCTGAGTAACCTGAGGTTGATACATTGGAGCTGGCGTCGGGTTGATAGCGGGAGTTACCGCTGGTACTGGTTGATACCTTCGCCTTTGCTTTCCGAGAGAGATATTTTTGATATCTTGCTCTTTTTTCTTTGGGAAAGCACTAGCGTATCTTTTGGTACTGCTCGATGATTTTGTGTTTTTGATCAAACGTCCCTCTCGGATTGCTTCCTCAAGGCGCACTCCCATGTTCATCATTTCAATAAAGTCACTGGGCGCACTTGCAACCATTCAATCGTAATAGAATGAGCTCAACGTTTTCAAAAATATCTTTGTTATCTCTTTTTCCTCAAGAGGGGGACAGATCTGGGCGGCAATTTCACGCCATCTTTGAGCATACTCTTTGAAAGTTTCTTTGTCATTCTACGACATTGCTCGGAGCTAATCTTTGTCTGGTGCCATGTCCAGGTTATACTTATACTGCTGAATGAAAGTTGTGCCAAGATCTCTGAAAGTGCTGATCTTGGTGCGGTTTAAACCCATGTACCATTTGAGTGCGGCACCAGTTAAACTGTCTTGGAAGTAATGGATCAGTAGTTGTTGATTTTCTGTCTGAGTTGACATTTTTCGGGCGTACATCACCAAATGACTTTGAGGGCAAGAGTTGCCCTTGTATTTTTCAAAGTCAGACACCTTGAATTTGTGCGGTATTTTCACATTAGGGACCAGACAAAGGTTTGCGGCATCCTTTCCGAATAAATCCTGACCGCGAATGGCATGCAGTTCCTTCTGCATTTCCAGGAATTATTCCTGGAACTCATTCATCCTTTCGTACATGTCTTCATTTCCACCAGAGATTACTTGTGGAATCTGTCCTTCAGGGACAGTGTGTACCACTGATTGTGGTATAGTCATTATGGCGGTGACTCTTGGTGCTTCCATGCCTTGAATTTTGTAACCTTTAGGAGTTGCCGTCATAACTCTTGCGTCTTCGCTTTCCCGAAGTTTGTAACCTTCAGGCCCAGCGGTTCCTGCTGCAGTTTCTGGGTCTTCTGTGATCGATGGGATGTATCCTTCAGGAACAAAGTTGATAGGCATGCCCCAGGGGCGATCTTTAAGCATGTTGTACCGAGGATCAAACGTCTCCACTATGGGCGTAGATGTGATCTCTGAGATCACAGTCCTTTGTTGTTGCCTCTGAGCTGCTGCCAGGGATTGCATGTCACTGTGAAGTTTTTTCAGATCTTCCTTCAGAGCGTCGATTTCTTCTCTCAGCTCTCTATTCTCTTCCTCAAGATCGTCCATTTTCTTTTGTCGATTGGCCCGAGTATTGTATGAGTGAGACAGTTTGACTCTAGAATCGAGACGTATATGTGAGATTCAAAGATAAGAAGACGCGTTATGTGAGAATAATGGATGATATGCAAAGTTATGTATATATATTTTTTTTCAAAATGAAACTCAACAATTAGATTGCAAATATCATACAGTAGAGGGTGGAGACCCTGTTTTATTGAATTCGAAAGATTGTGGAAATGAAAAAATACAATATTTTACAAAGTGCCGTAAAAGGAAATGTCTAAACTTATGGATCCCGAGTCCTCTCTGAAGAGAGCTCAGATGTTGGTTCCGGTATTTTCCTTTTCTTTGATCGGGGCTCTTCAGCCGTTGTCGAGTCGTTAGTCCTTTTCCAAGTGAAAGGAGCGAGCAAATTTCTTCGGTCTTCTTGACTTTCTACAACATGTTGCTCTAATATCTTAATCAGAGCATCCTTTTCTTTTAACAGTTCCTGAATCTTGGTACACTCCACGTTGAGGATTCGGTACTTGTTTTTCCAAGAGCTTTTCTCCCGTTGAACTTTTTTGAGAGCTACTTGGAGTTTTTCCGCGTCAGACATGAAATAAAGGACAGATTCCTTTAACGGAAAAACTTCTTAACGAGGGTAAGGCATCCTCAGCTTGAGAGCTCTAGTGTGCACCCAGTGGAGATAAGGTTCCATGGAGGTACAATTTGGCCTTCCTAGAGACTCTCTTCCTTTCTTGTGAACATGTTGCCAGGCATGCACTATTTCCTTCTTTAGTGCCCTGTCATTTTCCCCTTCCTTGAAGAAAAGACCTTCTAGATGAGCATTATATGCGGGATATGCCTCATCGGGTATCCGAGTTGACGACAAACTAAAATTGGATGATAGTTGATTCCTCCTTTAATTCTTATGAGGTGTACGTTAGGGAAATTTCCACAACTGTCGATGATCTTTACTCCCTCATAAATCCTATCATACCAATCTATGTCAGGGTTGGTAAAGGACATGATCCTTTGCGACCAACGTAGAGTACTCTTGTGATCCCAAAAAGTAGCAGACTTGGGTAAATGGGAAATGAATACAGCAAGGGTACACAGCATGTGATCATTCCTCCGCTGTATAGATTCCTTTAGTGTACAAAATGATAAGCATCTGCGAGCAGAGTTGGTATGGGGTTTCCAATCATAAATATCTTAACAGCGTTGGTATCAACGAAGTTGTCAATGTTAGGAAAGAGGAACAACCCGTATGTGAGTAGGCAAAGATATCTTCAAAAGAGGTAATGTTTCCTATACTGGCAAAAAGTACAGGGCTTTCTCCACTAAAAACTTGGCTGGTAAACCTTGGATTCCTCCTTTGGTGGTCACGTGAGTCCTAACTTCTGACTCGTCCAAACAAATGGCTTTTGCGATGACCTGATCCTTTGGAATTTCTTCCAGTCCAGAAAAAGGAGTTAGATCAGTGATAGGTAGATCAGTCAGGTGAGAGTACTCTTTTAACAGTTGATAATCCAGAAATATGAAGTAGTGATAAACTGGATCGTAGAACTGAATTAGCGTAGGCAGGATTCCTTTAACTACGTGGACCCTTAACAGAGACAGCAGTCCTCAATGCTTAGCTCTAAAAGTATCAGGGTTGGTGATCATCCTTGCTAGCCCCCTTAAATTCTCTAGTTTCGGAGCCTTAAAGGTGTACTTGTGTGTCTTTCTTCTACCGAAATCCATAGCGCAATCTCTCTGATATTTGCAATCATTATTTCAGTTAAATTTGAAAAAAGAGAGAGGAGAAAAGAAGATTTTTCTTTGTTTAAGAGTTTTTTAAATGAATGCATGAATGCAGCACACAAAAACATTGAAAAAACATGGGTTCAAGGGTTCAACGTCACGAGCATGGAGTCACGGCTTTACCCATCCCCAAAGGTTGTATTCTGGTCAATTTTTGTACCTGTAGAACGGATCCTAAGGTTCCCAAAATCATTGACCCCCCTAGGGATATCAACAGCAAGCTGGTTCACTCGAGCGAGCTGTAGCATCCTAGGGTAATCTCATCTGAGTGTAGTATCGCGTATCAACTATTTCCCATAGTCACCGCACTACCAAGTGGTCATAAGGTTAATGCCTACTAAATCCTCAGGTTCACAGGCGTCGCATTAGGAAAACTCAGCTTTCACAACGATTGTGTTCAGCAGGCTGAATCCTACGGGCCCTCACCTGATTTGATGGTCTACCAAGTTCGCTTGTTCGGGATTCACTCCGTGCAAGTTTACCCGTCTATGCCATCCCTTATCTTAGGTTTCCCTCAAACTTTCCAGATGCGTATCAATCGCATTCCCATTGACAGAAAAATAAACACGGATATCAAGTAGGAAAAGCAACATATATATATATATATATATATACATATATATAGTATGATTACTAACAACCTAGACCTCTTAGGAATTCTAATCTTAGTCCTAGACAGATAAAATGACCTCCCCAGCAGAGTCACCATTTTACTGTAGCGTGTGATTTTTGTCGGTGACGCGACCACCTTATCGCCATTTGGTTTCTCCTCACCACAATGGTAGAAGTTGGGGTGCTACTTTCTGATTTCTTATTTATCCTATGAAACTGGAAAGGAAAGGGAATCTAACTCAAACTAACCTTGCACGCAAATGTTTTCTTTAACAAATGCTAAAAGAGATTGGGGGGTTCGGGGTCAGGTTATACAATGGGGAGGTGTCAATTACCCATCCTATATGTGGTTATCCACATGTCATTAGCAATTTCCATACTATTTTCTATTTACTTTTCCTACTTACTGGTATTTTTCTGTTTATTGGGAAGGTTTCTCCTTTGGGAGTGTTTGAGAGAGAGAGAGAGAGAGAGAGAGAGAGAGAGAGAGAGAGAGAGAGAGAGAGAGTTTTTGATGATTTTTGGTGAGGTACTGGACCTAAGGTTTTTGTTATGTGTGAAGGTACTGGACCTAAAGTTTTTGATTGGTGTGCTCGCTAAGATTTCGCAATCTTATGCCTACGTATTCCCGTTAAAGAAAACAGGGAAATCAAAGCAATCGTAGTTCCTCCTATTCTATGGGAGGAAAAGATGTTTGGTGTCTTGTTCAAAGCCCAAGATTGAAGCTAAAGGTTTTTTTGTGTGTCTTGTATGAAGCCTAAGATTGAAGCTAAAGGTTTGACTGAGAGAGAGAATTTGTCATCTCTAAAGGGAGACATCTCGTCTGTTTATCACAACTGTTGGGTGACTGATTATAAAGGAGAATTACTTTAACTGGGATGTGAGAATCCAGTATTGCCATAACTTCCTTTATAGGGCATTTATCCTGGAGGAGGAAACTTTAACTTAGTGTTGAGCAATGCCATTTTTCCTTAGGAATCTTTCATGCTAAGAGAGGGACAATGGTGTGGATGTAAATAATCCAGAGGCTTGCCGCTTACAACAATTAGATGAAAGAGAGGATTTACCAGGATAAAAGATGGACGATAGCTTGGATTTCTTAATCAACAAGTGTGCCACTTATAGCAGTTATATGGGATAAAGGTTTGTTTGGAATGTCTGTTTTGATGTGTGATATACAGAAAAATGTCTTCCTACAGAGAGGTTTTGATTTCTTCTGAGGGGATTTTTGTTTTTTTTGTATATGCCTTGATCAAAGCCCAAGGTTGAAGTTAAGAGATTGATTGACTCCACTGGGGAGGTCATTATACAAAGCCTAAGAGGAGGTTGGAAAAGGCTGACTCAACAAGATAGTGTTTTTTATTTGTCTTGTACAAAGCCCAAGATTGAGGCTAAAAGGGATTTGACTCTTTTGGGGAATATCATTATATAAAGCCTAAGAGGAGGCTGAAAGTTGACTTTTCCGGGGAAATATTCTGTATGTCTTGTACAAATCCCAAGATTGAAGCTAAAAAAGGATTTTTGACTCCATTGGTGAGAGGTTTTATCTGTCTTGTACACGGCCCAAGATTGAGGCTAAAAAAGAGATCGACTCTGCTGGAGAGTATGATTTGTCTTGTACAAATCCCAAGATAGATTGCCTCTGCTTAGGGAGATTAATTCCCAAATCCTAAAAGAAGGCTGGGAGGAATTGACTCTACTGGGAAGATATTTATCCAGAGTTTAAGAGAAGGTTTAGAAGATTTTGACTTTGCTGGAGAAAGTATATATACGTGTCTTGTACAAAGCCCAAGATTGAGGCTAAAAGGAGATGACTGACTTAGTTGAGGATATTTCAGGTTTCTTGTACAAAGCCCAAGATTGAGGCTGAAAGGATCTGACTGACTTAACAAGAGACTGTTTTTTATTTGTCTTGTATAAAGCCCAAGATTGAGGCTAAAAGAATCTGACTGACTCAACAAGAGAGTGTTGAAAAGGTGATTGACTCAACGAGAGACTGCTTTTAAGAAAGAAGATTGACTCAACAAAAGAGTGCTTTAAGGTAAACTCTGCTGAGGAAAATCATTATACAAAGCCTAAGAGGAGGCTGTCTTCTGCTGAGGATTATTAAGATCCAGAGGCAGGTCCAAGTCGGGGGATCAACTCTTGCTGAGGGTTTACAGAAGAGTTGAGGTATCAGATGCCTTGAGGTTCTGATTTGGGATAGTGTTATATTGATGATAAGCTGACCCTAGCTGGGGAAATTTAGGATGAAAGACTGAGTTTTAGATCCTGTGAGGGTTTTAACTCTACTGTAGATTGGTTAAATGGCCAGGGTTTTTCCTGTGTTTGTAGGGAACTTGAGAATGTCTTTGAGATCCAAGAGGAGATTAGACTGTCCAAGTCTACTGGTATGAAAATGTTTATCTTTGTATGATGCCCAAGAGGAGGCAGATGCTTTAAGGGATGAGAACCAACCCTAAATTGGTCTGAGGTTTTGACTCTTTGGAAAGACTACTCTAACAAAGGATGACTAGGTTCTGTCCTACACCTGTAAGAGGTCTTTGGGTCCTTGTACTATGCCCAAGAGGAGGCATGAGAACTTCCAAGAAGCCTGAGGGTCCTTGTACAAAGCCCAAGAGGAGGTTGGGATGCTTTTAGGAAGCCTGTGGGTCCAAACATAAGAAAAGTTCAAGAAAAGTTTCACCGGGAATAATCTTTTCTTTAGTGAACAGTTCTAGGGTTTGAAGAAATTCAAGAGAGGTTTCACCGGGAATTAATCCTCTCTGGGGGAAATGAATTTCTTTTGACAATTTTCTAATAGTGACAGTCTGAGAAAAGTTTCACCGAGAATAATGCCTTTCTCTTTGTTCCATATTGTATAAGCCCAAGAGGAGGCAAGATTGTATCTGGAAATTCCTATGGGGAACTAGTTTTGACTGTGTTGAAAGAGTGACCACTGGCTTTATCTAATCCTAGACCTAATTGTCGGGGAAAACTCTAAGCAGATAATATACAGGCATATATATACAGATGAAATATATATTGTATGTAAAAGAGGGTAGGAGGACTTACAGGTGAGCAAGCTTCCAGCACAAACAATTATATATATATGTGCAAGTATGTAAAAGAAAGCTTATAAAACTTATAGGTGAGCAAGCTTCCATTGTAACAACTGTATGGTTAGTTGTTCCAGAAATTAAAGAAAGTTTTGATAACAACTATGAGTTTGAAACTAAATCAAAAGGGAAAGTTATTTTGAAAGAAGATTGGGGCTTATACTCATGGAGAGGCCCAAATAATTGTTTATTTACAAAAAGGGTTGGGTCTTACAACTCAAAGAGAGGTCCAAAGAATTTAAAAAAGAAGAAAAATGGGACTTGCAACACCAGGGAAGGCCCAATGAAAGACAGTGATCACACCGTCGTTTTAAGAATCGCAGAGGGACTTATACAATGACTGAGGCCCAAATTATTTTGTATTTACAAAGGGGATGAGACTTACACTCTATTAGAGGCCCAAGGAGTATTTTAAGAAGTTTGAAAAATCAAAATTTAAAGAAAACCCTAATTTTGAATTTAAAAGATATAATTTTCAAAGGAAATTATATAAAAAATGATATAAAATACGAAATATATTCAAAAACAAGTTGTACACTTTGAAAAATATTTTGAAAAATCATGTTTAATCACATAAAAGCTTGAAATTCAATTGAATTTGAAAATCCAAGGTGGAAATCTCATTTTAAAATGTTTCAAAACAAATAAAATGAAATTATTTACAAAACTTCTAACTATATTAAATAAATAATATAAATTGGATTTTTTTGCAAAATAAAATATTTAAACATTTTTGTGAATTTCGAGAAAAAGAATCAATTCAAAAACACAAATATTCAGAGAGAAATTAATTTTTGAATCAATTAAACAAAATAACAAAAATTCAAATATTTAAAATTTTGAAAAAGCGCACCAACTGTCAAATGAAGAACACGCGCGACCCTGTTTTCTGCAGATTTGCGTTTTCTCACTTTTCTCCACGATTACTCAATGGTTTTGCATGATTCAAGTACCAATCTTGTTCGTTTTTGGACAAGGATCACAACCATATAGATTAATTGCATTTATATTAAGTATGGAGGAAGAAATCAATGGAAAACCTCAAGAACCCTAATTTCGGCATGAACACAATGAAATTCTATACACGATCGATTCATGGCAATTGATTAAGGGTTATCACTCTTCATACATGCATAAACAAAATGGTAACTAAAAAATTCATTCATGATGCATGTATCATAGGGTTTGAAGGGTTCAGGCTTACCTCTTGCAGCTGGTGATCGAGTTTGATGATGGAGGTGTTGCAGATAGGTTCTAATGATCAGGACAACTTCCTTAGGTGCCAAGGAGTGTGTTTGAATGCTTGGAGTGAATTGAAATGAGCTGGAATTGGTTGTGTGTCAAGAACTTGAGCAATTGGCTGGTGATTTGATGAATTTGATGTTCCAGATGTTGTGTTAGTGTTTAGATCACTCACATATGATATTTATAAGGTGTGTGTGTGTGTGTGATTGGTTTGTTTGGAATCACTCTCAATCTCAAAACCTGATAATGACTTGAGTTAGAAGGCAAAATTGGAGTGAAAGGGAGATTTTGAGTAAAACATCAGTTTGGGTGGTTTGGTGTACTCAAACTGATCACAAATGAGCTCTATTTATAGTAGATCAAGTTTGTTTTGGCCGCAATAGTGAATGGCAACTGCAGCAGGTCTGTTGCAAATGTTGATCCATTGGAATCTCAAATCTCCTCTAACCATTGACTTGAGGTTAGAGCACGGGCTATGAGTTGTCTGGTTCAGGGATAAGGCTTGACTGAACTTGGATAACATTGTCTTGATGAATGCCACCTCTATGCATCAGGTAAATGCTTGGAAACAAAATTGACCATTTGGAAGAATCTTGAATTTAGGAGTGTCATGCCAAAACATAGATCAATGGACTTGTGAGGCTGGTGGATCAGTGTTTGTCCCTTGGTTGTTCCCCCTTGAGGTGTGCAAATGGATAACCATGCTTGTTATTGCACAAATTGATCAATTCGAGCAACAATGCACAAATCTTCCTTACAAAAATAAATGAAAAATGCCATTTTCAATGGATCATATCTCCTTGCTCAGGTTGAGTTATGGGAGGCTCTTGTACTTTTTAAAGAGACCTCATATGATACTATCCATCTATTATCATAGTTTGTTTTGAAACTATTTGGATCCCATTGAAAAATCCTCATGAACGTTGGTGCTCAGGGCTGGTAACTTAGGCAGATTTTTACTAAGTGTTGGAAAAGTGCATTTTCTTCATTTTTGTCATTTTGATCACTTAAAATCCATGAAGAATTGGAGTTTGATGTAGTTGAAGATTTTGTAGAATGTAGGAAGACCTACAAATCAGGCTTTGGATCACTCAAAATAGCTGCTTGGATCACAAGTTATGATCCTTGGAAGTTGGTACCAAAATCATTCAAATTTAGTAACTTAGAAAAATTTTCAATTTTTCAAGATTACCCTTTTTACAAGTTATCTTGGTTTCTTGATCAATTCTTGTTCAAATGACATTATAAATCATATTTTATGAAAATATGAGTCATAAGGATCATTTTTGCCAATAAGTCATGTTTTGACTTTAGGCTCCTGCGCGGTTCGACTCGTAAAACCCTAATTTCCGACTTTTGGGGAATGCATCCTTTGAGGGTAATTTAGCTTTGAAAATTGATTCTTAGGGTTATTTTGAGCATATTGAGTCACATGTTGAAGTCTTGGCTCATCCTCTTGAGAAAATCTCACTCTGGAGGTCCCAGTCGTCCAAAACCCTAATTTGGCGACATCGGGTGTTTCGAGGCTCAAAACACTTGGAATGTGGCAACTTTGTGCTTGATTCTTGATGTGGGAGTCCTCTTGATCCTTTCTGGGTGTTTTAAGAGGTTAGACAAGTTGAAGATCATGTCATTTCTTGATTGATCCTTTGTCTGAGTGCTCTGAGAGGGCTTAAAAACCCTAATTCTTGGTTATAATGAAAGCTCAACAATCCTTGAGGAGATTGATGAGGCATGATGGCACATCCATATTGTGGCCATGATCCTCACAATGATGGGCAATCTTGGTGGTCAAAATTTGGGGTATGACACTTATTATCAACTTGTTTCCAATCATCAATCAATATACTGACCTTGCTACGTGCAAGGAACGAAACATAACTCTTAAAAGTAGAGTAGTGTTGACAATCCACTACTCTGTACAATGAATAAAACTGGATAGGATTTTTTTCACCTAATGAGTTTCGGACAGATGTGAATTGGGGCATCAATGTGACACCTCTTTGTGATCTTTTCGTTTGACTTTCAGTTGTTTGAGTATCATTGTCTAACATCTCATTTGTTTGAGTTTCTTCGCTGGTTTCTGATGAAGAACTCAACAAGGTCGACATCTAAGTTCAAAAACAACAACAACAACATAAATAAATAAAACATAAACATCAACCACAAAATAAAACAACAACAACCACAATAATGGCAAATGAAGTTTACTGTAGATGCATCGGGAAAAATATTTTACATACCCTAAATGTGATGACTAAGTAAATGGTGTTGGTGTTGGTGATGGTGTTGTCTTCCTTCCTTGTGGTGACGACGGTATTGTTGTTGTTTTCCTTCTAGATGGTAACAACTTGGTTGATCGTGATGGTCTTGTCAACTTGGTTGACGATGATGATGACAATGGCAAATACACAGTGAAGTAAGAACGATAGTGTTTTGGATGAAATCGTGTAATGTTTCACAGTATTAAACGTTATGGTTTGGGTTAAAATCGTGTATTGTTTCGTCTAGTTTCTATTTGCAATGGAAAAAAGGATACTGAAGAGATAAGCTAACTATGAGTGTATAATATTATCATGCTACCACAACGGCCAATACATGCAACCGTAGTGATATTTTACTTTCATGGTGAAATTTCATAAAAAAGCGTCAGAGTATTAACAATTAAAAATTTAAAATAAAAAACAAAATATATCACAACGGTTGTAAAAATCAACCGTAGTCATAAACTTTAAAGTTTTTTATTTAAAAATAATTAAAAATGAATAGGCACGACTTAACAACGGTTGGCTCTTCAACCGTCATCTTAAACTTTTAAGTTTTTTATTTAAAAATAAATAAAAATGAAAAGGCGCAACTTAACAATGGTGGAAAACTTGAACCGTCACATATACTCTTAAGTTTTTTATTTAAAAATAATTAAAAAAGAAAAGGCGCCACTTAACATTAAAGAAATAACATATATGAGGGCCCTGAGGTTCGAACCCATGAAAGCTTAAGGTTATCACAACGGTTGGCTCCTTAACCGTTGTTATATACAAATAATTTTTAATAAAAAAATAATAATATTATGATAGCGCCTTAGTTTAGAGATGTCACAACGGTGTAGGGAATAAGCGTGGTGACCATGTCGTTGTTGTTTACGCGTTTTGTAGTAGTGTATTAATATTTTCCCTTTCCTTCTTTGGTTTTAATAAATTTCAGTGCCGACTCTGTTTGATATCATTTTCTGAGAGTGCGTGAACGCTTTGCGAAGGATCATATTTTTCAAGATGCGACATTTAGCGACTCTGCTGGGGAGCATGCTCCAAGCTAGAGAAAGTCAAACCTAATTTAGTCTGATTTGTGATGTTTGTTAGCTTTGTTTATTCATTTCTTCCTTCTTTTCCCCTAGTTATATCTTTATTATTATCCTATATTTGTTGCCTGGGTCCCATGAGCTCTTGATATGGATACACCAATTACTTAAAAAACATTGTGGGAAAGACTCTCTACCCAAGTCTAGAAGAAAAACATAAGATATGGCGATGGTTGGCGTAGTGCGGGTCCCCGAGATGTATTTTCCTAAGGGTCAGCATGAGAATTCACTTAGAGTAGATTCTTTTGAGAGTGTTTTCGCCCAACAAGTAATTTGTCGTAAGCTCAATGTTTTCAGTAGGATCCGTGACTCTAAGGACCTTTGAAGAACATTTGGTCAACTATGAATGATGGTTGCGTAGTATGGTTCTGCGAGATTTAGTTCTCGTGGGGTCGATACAAGAACCTCACCCATAATAGATTCCCTCGAAGAAATTGATGCCCGACAAGTAATTTGCATAAGCGGCAAACATTTTTGGTGAATCCATGACTTTGAGAACCTTGTCTAGAACCCCAAAGTCAATGGTTGCATAGTATGGATCTGCGAGATGTATTTCTCGTGGGGTCGATATAAGAACCTCACCCAAAATAGATTCCTTTGAATGATTGATGCCCACAAGTAATTTGTGGTAAGCGAAAAACATTCTTGGCTAGTCCATGGCTCTGGGAACCTTAGTAAACCCTATATCATTTATGGTGAGAACCAAATGTGATAAAAGCAGTTAGATTTGTCTGCCATCTGTACCCCAGACCTTTGAAACTGTATCGCTTAAAAACCAAAAAATATGCATAAACATGGCTTTGCATTTTTACATATCAAAAAAACAAAAATTCATGTATCCACATTTCATTAGCATGCATTGCGTATCATTCAAAAAAAAAGGAAAAAAAACTCATCCATTCTTAGTCCATAACCCACTGTTGATTTCCTGGTACCCGTATCAGATTCAAAGCAGCTCTCGAAAGACCATGGACCGGTTGGGGAAAACCCATGTTGCGTTAAGAGAAGAAGTTGACTTGATGAAAAATCGACTAGACCAACTCGTGGAGGCCATGTCCGCTTTGGCACTGAGAGATGTCAATATTCAATGGACTGCAGTTACTAAGAATGTCAGTCCACCTCAAGTAAGCAGTCCCGCTCAGCCTCAGCTTGTACGAATTCCAGTTGAAAATTCTGCTATACAAGAGTGTCACACTATCCGAGAGGGGCATACCTCACTTCATGATGCTATTGAGTATTATAGGTTTGCGTTCTCCATGCCAAATCCCCAAGGGGAAAGAACGATGATGAATACTGAACGACAACATGATGTTGAGATTGCTGAAAGATGTCGTGCATTGTAAGAGAGGTATAAAGCCATAAAGGGGCATGATGCTTATGGGCTCGACACATTTGACCTGTGCTTAGTGTCGGGCATGATAATCCCTCCAAATTTCAAGACACACTTATTTTGAAAATTACAAAGGGATTAGATGTCCAAAGTCTCATTTGACGAGGTACTGTCGGAAGATGGTCACGTACTCTCGCGACGACAAGTTGGTCATCCATTTTTTCAGGACAGTCTTAGTGGGGCATCATTGGAATGGTATATGCAGCTGTAACACCCCAAAATTAACCCTCTTATTTATATCCAATAAGTGGCTTATGCTTCACACCTCATATGCATTTAGGTCATGAACATTACACATGCATCATTGGATTTCCCAAGGCATGAGATCAGAGGTTTCCATGGTATGAATTGCTCAAAGCAAAGAGAACGAGGCTCCTCAAGGGCAAGACATCTCATTTGATTAACAATTTCATTCAGAAGGATTTCAATTGGCCCGATGGTTGAAAATCGAACAAGTTGAGAATAATGTCAATTGATCGAGGAAAAAGTCAACTCTCGACTTTTTAGGACAAACTCATGTTCATCATGCCAAATATGATCCATGAGTGGAATTTGGTCAAGAAATATCAAAGGAATCATGAAAAATCAAGAATTATGGAAAGTTGCCATTTTTGGAAAAAATACGGCTTTTAGAACTTTCCATTTTGGGAAAGTTTTTTTATGCCATCCAGCAATCTTCCAAGCCATTTTTCTCCATGATGCAAACTTCATTTCAACTTTTGTTAAACATGAAAGTTGTAGCATGGATTCCAAGCTTTCCATCCATATAAAGAATGTTCCATTTGAAGTTCTAGATCAAAAGTTATGATCAATCAAAGTTGGGATTATCAAGTTGTTCATGTGAAAAAAACTTAGAATTTTTCTAAGTCCCAAAATTCAGTTTTGTGACCATGTTTTCAATACCATTTTTCATGAGATTTTAGACACCAAATCCATTTCTTTTTGACATCAACCTTGTTCTATCAAATACCACATTTCCAATGACATCAAAATCATGCAAATTGATTCATTATCCTTCAAGAAATTCATCAACAAAGTCACCTCCATGAACATCTTTTCATGCCATAAACCATAAAAACTCCATTTTTCAAAGTGCAGAATTTGGTGAGCAAATTGTGTTGGCTGTACTAACCATCATTTTACACCATTACTACCATCATAATACACTCCATGGTAACTAAAATATACCACCCACATAGTAAAATTCGTACACCACCATAAACCCTCATTTTTCAACTTTCACTAATCCACCTCTAACCCACTTTTTAACTATGATTAGCTCTTAACCATATCCTAATCCACCATATAAATTCTCATTCTCTCTATAACAGAAGTTAGTTACACCTTTAGAGAGAAAATAGATCAAAAGACGAATTTCACACCCTCAACTTCAATCTCCAAGATCTCTCTCATCTTGAGGTTTTTTTCTGGAATTCTTTCATCATCATCATCACCTCATGGAGTAAAAGCTATTGTTTGCATCTATTTTCAACTGGAACCATTGTATCACCACCTACAAGTTCATCTTCTTCCATCACCAATTTGCAATTTTTTCAAGATTTGAAGAGGTTAAGCTTTTATTTTGCCTGAGGGAGATTTCAAGACATTGCATCGAAGTTTTCCGGGTTTCTTAATCTCTAAACACCACAAAAAGAAGTGAACAAGTTTCCATTTGGTAAGTTGCTTCAATTTTATCTCTCTTATTTTAGGGTTTGAATGTATGCTAGAGGCATCCACATCTTGCATCTGAAGTCCTTTACAAAAAGGCATTGGAGCTAGGCTCAAATATTTCTTGTTAATTTTTGAAGATGTGTTGTTTTACATATTCGGATCTTCATGTTCGTGGCCATTTTTATCTGTGATTAAGTGCTTGTTTATGAACATTAACGGTGTATTGTTGTTCTACGAATTTGGGGCTTCAATTTGGTATATTACTTTATTAATTTTGGTTAAGATTTGATGATGAAATTAAAGTGAGAAAAGTGTAAAAAATATCACTATGTGCATGAGTTATGGAGGTTGTTACTGGTTTTGCATGAGTCTTGAACAAGTTGGTGAGGTGGCAGTGCATAATTAGTGGTTTTTTAGTTGTTCCATGATTAATCCATTATTAGGCAATGATTAGAAAATAGAGGCCTACTGAATGTGAGGTGGCAGGCGGTGTTAGCTTTTATCACGTGTGATGTTCCTTTACTGTACTCCCTCTATCCCAAAATAAGAGTCTTTCTAGCCAAAACAATTTGTCCCAAAATAAGAGTCTTTTTACGTTTTCAAGACAACAATAATTAATTTTTACCAACTTTACCCCTAATAAATATTGTTTACACAACTTTCAAGATCTTACATCACATTACACCTTTCAAACAAGCAATAGTAATTAAGGGTAATTTTGTAAAATTGTTACATTTAATTACTCAATCATTACTTTTCTTAATCTATGTGCAACAACCTTAAAAGACTTTTATTTTGAGACGGAGGGAGTAAGTTCCGTGCCTTTCTCTCTCTTCATGAAAGCATCATCAGGCCGCATGGGAAAGGGGGAGATATGACCAAGTGTCATCTTCTAGCTGGCTATGAAACTTTTGTCTTATTCAATTAAAAAGGGGCATGACCAATTAAGTAGCATGTGACATAGTGCTACAATTTATTCCCTTCAACATTTCCTGTAAAGTGAACAAAATTTTTAGTGAGCTAGGGACATAGTAGCCATGATTCAGGGCCTGGGTCCAATACGCACGATAGGTGCACCCCCTCCATAGGCCCATCAACAAAATCAACTGGCAAATCACTATAGCTACACCCTCCCTTGTTTCCATGTGTTTTCATTTTCTTTCTTTTGCACATGTTTGAAAACGTAATCTTAAAATAGCTCCTTTCACCTAAAAATTCCAAATAAATTCATGGACATTCTTGGATGCTTTATTTAATTTTTGATGAATTTTACTTTTATTTTTTATCATATTTAGTATTTTTCCTCAATTTCTGATTGATGGATGTTCTTATGGACTTATTTTGTGATTCAAGCCTCTAAAAGTGTTTTTCTCTTAATAGTTGTGATCGTGTGCATTTTGACACTTGATAATAGGATCTTTGTATGTTCAAGTGATGTTTTGGTCATGATTTTTGAGTCACTTTCTAAATACTTTTTGTGACTTGTGTTTGTATGATCATTAAGTGAAATAAGCCTAATGTTTGCAATTAATTGAATGCTTTTGATGCGTGATTTTGATCCAATTTTTTGTACATGTTAACTCACTGAACTTAACATGACATGGTTAATTTCTCCTGATTTTCCAAATATTCTAACTATTTTTCATATACCATTCCATTACATGGCCAATTCTTTGATACATGCTAGAACTATGTCAAGTTTAATGCCAATGTGTTAGTTCCTCAAAACCAATTTTGAGGGCATGTTTGAGCCTATATACAATGAAATTTTAGGTACCTTTTTGATCCTTGAATGTGACTTTTTGATCATGACTCACATGATTCTTTTTGAACCCTAAGTTGCTTACCCGATTATGCTTGATGTTTGCTTAGGTGTTTTAGTTTGATGATGTATTTGTGCTATCCTCTTTAGGATATTTTTGTACATCATTTCACATATGATTTAACATGAATCATAACCTACCCACATGAATTTATAGGTCACTTTATATGCTTCTAATTGGTATTATGCTTTCACAAGTTTGAACATGAATGAGAAGTTAACTTTGTTGTTTTCACTTGAACTTTGGATGTGCCATGTTTGTACAAAGCTTTTGATATTAAAATGTATCATTCCACATATCATTTGCCACTGCCCCATGTGTATAAACACTTGGTTAACTTGACTTGAATTCCATTTTTTGTGACTTTTGCAAGTCTTTTGACATAGTTTGTAAATAGTAAATGTTGTGTGTTGTTGTAGAACATAACTTGTAACCTTTTGACTTTGCTTAGGACATTAGCATATATAGGTTAGAGTAGGTTTAGCTACTTCCCCTTGTATGTCATGTACTTATATGGTTCACTCTTCATTGCTTATGGTTTAACTTTGCTCATAGGGTAGAATTAGAGCACTTCCTTGTGTATTAGGACATAGTTTTGTACTTTGCTTTCAACTACTTGATAGTTGAGCTTGGCTTGGAGATGGTAAGTTACTTGTGATACTTTACATGCTTGTTTACACTTACATGATTCCTTTCTCATCTCACTTCTTACTATCATACCCCAAATTTTGACCACTAAGATTTCCCATCATTGGGCAAATCATCATCACAATATGGATGAACCATTATGCCTCATCAGTCTCCCCAAAGATGGGTGAGCATTCACTACAAACAATAATTAGGGTTTCAAGCCCTCTCTGAGCCTTAGACAAATGATCAATCAAGAAATGACATGATCTTCAACTTGTATAACCTCTCAAACATCCACAAAGGATCAAGAGGACTCCCACATCAAGGATTAAGCACAAGGTTGCAACCTTCCAAGTGGATTAAGCCCCAAAATCGCCAGTGTCACCAAATTAGGGTTTTGGTCGACCCGGGCCTCCAGATGGAAATTTTCCTCTGGGCATGAGCCAATGCTTCAAAACATAACATAATATACTCCATGGGACCTCATGAACCCAATCATCAAGTTAATTTAACCTCAGGGGAATCATTCACCAAAAATCAGGAATTAGGGTTTCTTGACCTAATTCACCCCTCAGTTAACTTTTGGGACAAAACATGAGCCAAGACCTCAAGACATGATTTGAGGGTCTCTAATACACTACATTGATCCATTTGCAACAATGGATTAATCCAAGAAGCTTGATTCATAAGTTTCAAGTTCATCAGAACCACAGTTAGGGTTTCGCGAGAAAAAGTCAACTGTGTCTTTGACTTTTGACCAAGACATGCTCCCAAACCTTGGGACATGATTCAATACACCCTATAACACCTATGAAATCAATCCATCAAGTTTTATTTAGGTCAAGGACTTGATTTCATAGAGGATCGCACAGTTTGGAATTCATCTGATAAAAAGTCAACTGTGCCTAAAAGTCAAAGTTTGACTTTTTGATTTTTTGATCAATTATGGTTCCCTAACCCTAAAATGATGTTAATGTGTGATTTAAATCATCATTCATCAAGAAAAATCAAGAAAAGTGGGATAACTTGTAAAAGGGGTAACCATAAAAAACTTAGAAATTTTCTAAGTTATGGAACAAAGTGGCTAGGGTGCAAACTTCCAAGGATCATAACTTGAGATCCAAGCAACCATTTGGGCTGATCCAAAGATGGATTTGTAGCTCTCATGGCATACTTTAAAAGTGTCAACTACACCTCATTCCAATTCTCCATGGATTTTAATTTATGGAATGACCAAAATCACAAAAAGTGAAAATGTCACTTTTTTCCAACACTTAGTGAAATTTTCACTAAGTCAGAATCTGTCTTGCTTTTTTTTTCAAAAGTAGGGGAATTTTTCACTTAGATCCAAAAGGTATCAAGATAAACTATGATCACACATGTGTTATATCATATGAGAGCTTTCCAAAATGGCAAAGAACTCCATCAAATTCCATTTGAGCTAAGAGTTATGATAGTGGCAAAATGCCTTGCTGCAACTGTCATGGCAAGGAAGATTTGTGCATTTTGCTCGATTTGATCAATTTGTGCAAATGACAAACAAGTTTATCCATCTGAACACCTCAAGGAGGGACCAAGGAGGGACAAACACTGATCCATAAACCTCCCAAGTCTTTGGAACTAAAAATAGCATGCCAGACCTAAAAATGCCTAAAGAGGGGACAAGACTCCAATTTTGTTTTGGGGCATTCAATGGATGCACCAAGGTGGCATGAACTGAGTCTTTTCCAACTGAATGAGTCAAGGATGATCTCTGAACTAGGGAACCAAAGGCCTGTGCTCTAACCTCTAGTCAATGGCTAGAGGAGACTTGAGATTCCAAAGTGAAACCATTGGCCAAACCTCTACTGCAGTTGTCATTCACTATTGCTTGCAAAACAAACTTGCTCTACTATAAATAGAGCTCATTTGTGCTCAGTTTAAGTACACGGAAGCCATCAAACAGATGCTTTTCTCAAAATCACCTTCTCACTTCCAAATTTGCCTTCCAAAGCAAGTCACTATCGGGTTTTGAGTTTGAGAGCAATTCCAACCAAACCAATCACACACACACCTCATAAACATCATATAGAAGTGATCCAAGCACTTAAACAACAACTGTAACATTGATTTCTCAGAATCACCAGCCAGTTGCTCAAGGTTTCATTCAAGTTATAGTTGAGATGCCATGAAGTGATCCAGCCATTTCCAATCAAGTCCAAGCATTCAAACACACTCCATATGGTATAGGGAAGCTGTCCAGATCATCACAACACATCTGTAACACCTCCAACTCAAAAATCACATTGCCCTTGCTATCACGACCATCAAGTAAGCCTAAACTTGGTCATCTCTTAATCTATGCATATTTCCTCGCACAATACTTTTGCCAAATGTTTATAATCATGCATAGAGTGTTTCCCCTCAATTAATTGCTCTGTTTGAATCGTGTATCAGAATTCTCATCCTTCATGCAAATTTTAGGGTTCTTGAGGTTTTGTCTTGATTTCTTATTCCATGCTTAAAATAAATGAAATTAAAGACCATATACATGATCGTGAGGTAAAAACAAGCAGATTGATATGTGGATTGTGTGATTTCATCAAGTATTCAGTGAGATTGGATATAAAACGTAAATCAGCCAAACTCAGAACACGCGCGTGTTCTTGGCATGTTCTTGGTGCCATTTTTTGAATATTTGAATATTTGAATTTTGTGATTTTAATTAATTGATTCAAAAAATAATTTCTCTCTGAATTTTAATGATTTTGAGTTGATTCTTTTTTCAATAATTCACAAAAATGTTAAAATATTTTATTTTGCTAAAAATTCCCAAAAATGTTATTTATTTCATATATTTGATATTTTTGCAAAGAATTAATGTTTTATTTGTTTTTTACATTTTAAATATTTGTTCCTTCTTGATTTCCCAAACTTAATTGATTTTCAATCATTTTGTGGATATAAACATGATTTTTGAAGCATTGATCCTAGATCACCACTCATTTCTCACATGTTTTCATCAATTTTTATTAATTTTTAAACAAAATTAAATCTTTTTTGAAACAAATTTAGGGTTTTGATTGATTCAACCCTCATTAATCACTTTCAATACATTTTGGGCCTCTTGATAGAGTGTAAGTCCCACCTCTTTGTAAATAAAATATTTTGGGCCTCAGTGCATTGTATAAGTCCCGATACAATTTCAGAAATTTCGACGCGATCGTCATTTTCAAACAATAAACCTTGGGCTTCTCCTTGAGCTGTAAGTCCCACTTCTTTTCATTTTAAAACTCTTTGGGCCTCTAATAGAGTGTAAAACCCAATCCTCTTTTAACCAAAACCTTTTTGGGCCTCAGATATTGTATAAGTCCCTCTGTGTTAAAAGAAAAAAACCTCGGCACGATCGCCAGTTCAAAATAAAACCCTGGGCCTACCCTCGTGTTATAAGCCCCATTTATTTTCTTTAAATTTCTTTGGGCCTCTAATAGAGTGTAAGACCCAACCCCTTTTTGAAACCAAAATAATTTAGGCCTCACATATTGTATAAGTCCCTCTGTACAGTTTTCAAAACAACGTTTCAATCATCGTTAAAACCTTGGGCCTCTCCTTGAGCTGTAAGCCCCAACAATCTTTTCAAAGCACTTTCTCCTTTGATTTTGAATTCAAATATCTGTTGTTATCAAAACTTTATTTGTTGAACAACTAACAAAACAGCATGGAAGCTCTACAACGGGTAAGTGTTTATCCGCTTTCATTTATTGCTTTCATATGTATATAACTGTATTGTGGGGCTGCTTCACTGTAAGTCTTATTTCACATCCTTTTATATACTTGTCAAATATCAACTGTGTAATACTAGTATAGTTATTTAGAGTTTTCCCCGGCAACTACGTCTAGAACTAGGTAAAGCCCTGTTGGTCACTCTTAAATACAAACAAAACTAGATCCCCCGTAGGATTCCAGATATAGTCTTCCCTTCTCTTGGGGTTAAACAATATGGAACAAAGAGAAAGGCAATATTCTCGGTGAACCTTTTCTCAGACTGTCACTCTTAGAAATTGTCAAAGGAACTCTACTCCCCAGAGTTGATCTATTCTCCATGAATAGCATCTCTTGAGTTTTTTTCAAATTCTCAAACTTTCCTGGAATGATCTCTTCTCTGTGAATTGTATTTCTTGAACTTCTCTTGGTTTGGGGACCCACATGCTTCCTAAAAGCATCCCCGCCTCCTTTTGGGTGTTGTACAAGGACCCTTCAGCTTCTTAGAAGTTCTCATGCCTTCTCTTGGGCTTAATACAAGGACCCTGACGACCTCTTAAAGGTATAAGACAGAACTTAATCATCCTTTGCTAGAGCAGTCTTTCAAGTGTTAAACCTTAAGCCACTTTAGGGTTGATTCTCATCCCTTAATGCCCGTGCCTCCTCTTGGGCATTGTACAAAAGATAAAACTCTAGACTTGGACAGTCTAAACCCCCTTGAGTCTCAAAGAAATTCTCAAGTACCTTTCAAACATAGGAAAAAACACTGATCACTCTGAAACCCGGTCTCTCTCATGAGAGTTCCCCACCCTTGGGCGTGCCTATGGATCTAATCCTCAGCAGTAAGACAACCTCCTCTTGGGCTTTATACAAATGACTCTCCCCAGTAGAGCTAACCTTTTCAGACTCTGTTGTTGATTCAGTCTCCCTTTTAGCCTCCGTCTTGGGCTTGGTACAAGACATATAAAAACCCACTCTCTTGTTGAGTATAAAAGATTCTCTTGTTGAGTCAACTTTTAGCCTCCGTCTTGGGCTTCATACAAGACACATATAAAACACTCTCTTGTTGAGTATAAAGGATTCTCTTGTTGAGTCAATCTCCTTTTAGCCTCCATCTCGGGCTTCGTACGAGACACTAAAACACTCTCTTGTTGAGTATAAAGGACTCTCTTGTTGAGTCAATCTCCTTTTAGCCTCCATCTCGGGCTTCGTATAAGACACTAAAACACTCTCTTATTGAGTATAAAAGACTCTCTTGTTGAGTCAATCTCCTTTTAGCCTCTATCTCGGGCTTCGTACGAGACAGAAAAACACTCTCTTGTTGAGTATAAAAGACTCTCTTGTTGAGTTAATCACCTGTCAAATAGACTCTCTTGTTGAGTCAACCTTTTTAGCCTCTGTCTTGGGCTTCTTACAAGACACATAAAAGCACTCTCTTATTGAGTCAGTCACTTGTTAGTACTCTCTTGTTGAGTCAACCTTTTTAGCCTCTATCTCGGGCTTTGTACGAGACAACAAATAAAAGGCACCCTCTTGTTGGGTCAACCGCCTCCTCTTAGGCTTTGTATAAGGAAACCCTGGTTGAGTCAATCAACCTTTTAGCATCAAACTTGTGCTTTAATCAAGGTATACAGTTCCTCTTTAGAGATGACAAGTTCTCTCTCAGTCAAACTTTTAGCTTCACATCTTGGGCTTTGAACAAGATACAAATCACCTTTAGCTTCATATCCTGGGCTTTGAACAAGACACCAAAATAACCTTTTTCCTCCCATAGAATAGGAGGAACTACGATCGCTCTGATTTCCCTGTTTCAGGAATGCGTAGGCATAAGATTGCAAAAATCTTAGCGAGCATACTAACCAAAACCCAAAATCCAGTACCTTCATATATCAATCAAAAGCATCAGATCTAACACCTTACCAAAAAAACCTCACAAATAGTCCAGATACTGTGTTCTTAGGCAAAATAACCCTGAAAGACGAATCCCCCTTTTGTAGCATCTGTAAACCAACAGTTCTGAATGTTTAACCTCAGTTTGCAAGCAGGGTTAATTAGAGACATCTATTTCCCTTCCTTAATCAGCTCAAGAAGATAAAAAATGAATCGAACTATAGTACCCAAGCGATCGTGATTCGAAACCACCAAAAAATCGCGCTACACTTACTTACTTATCTCTTTTGTGATTGTTTAGTATAATGTTTACTTGTGTTTGTTCACATGATCCCTTAGGATTCCTAGATCCACTTAATTTCTGATTAAGTTGGAGGTAGGAGAGACATTAGGCTAGCAATCCATGCATGATAACAAGTAGGTTAGTCCGCTCTTAACCTTAATCATAGGGCCACCATTGCATGATAACATTAGGATCTAGTCTCCCTTAGTTGTTTTTCTTTGCAATTTTGAGTCCTTTCTCTTCTCATCTTAAAACAAGTTCAAAATACATAATAAATACAACGAGTATTGTATGCCATGAGCCTTAAGTACATGGGAAATGGAGAGTGGGGGCTTCCTTTCACTTTCCTAGGTTGTTTAGCATACGTCCCGTCTTGGGTCGACTTGCGACGCATTCGATCCTATGTCATAGACTTTAGTGCAATACGAGTCTCAAACTAACTTAAGCCACTTCTGTCGCAAACAGGCATCGGCCCTAACTGTCGGACGTGAACTTAACGTCGCTCATAAAAAATACTTAATGACCTTGTAAGTCGAACTACGACTGGTCTAACTTCCTCTCTCCCGTCCGATTGAGGATACGTAGGCACAAGATGGCGATGTTTTGGCGAGCAACCTTCCCCCTTCACCCGTAGTCCCCCGAACTACGCTGACTCTGATTTTCCCGCTCCCGAAGGAATACGTAGGCCTAGGACGACGATGTCGTATCGAGTCACCTTTTCTTTCCTACCCCATTTCTCCATTTCCCGTCCCTTTTCCTTTCCGTTTAGCAGTTGAGCTTCAGATACCCGCACCCTTTGATCAGAACAACAAGCGTGGATCCCATCGAGTACGATGGACGTGAGGGGGTGCTAATACCTTTCTCTCGTATAACCGACTCCCGAACCCAGGCTATGGTTGCGATGACCATGCCTTTCCCTTTGTTGAGGTTTTCTTCGATCGTTTCTTTTCCCCGCGTTGGGATAAATAACGTTCGGTGGCAACTCTTTTGTCTTTTTCGTCGGTTGATTTTCGCAGGTGCAACAGCTGGTGCCTCTGCTGGGGACGAAGGAGTTCCCTAAGCGAGTCAATCCTAGTGTCTGTTTGTTTTTTATCATGGGGTGTTTATCTGTATGCTTTACATGCTTTATTTATGGCTTTTATTGCATGTTTACTGCTTTTATTCGCATTTTACTTGCTTTACATTCATTATTGCCATATATATTGGACTGTGCTGGACTGTGTTTTCTTTGGTGGGATGGGTGATCTGAGAGGTAAGCCCATTACCCAGGCTTGAGTACACACCTAGGACTAGAGTGGAAAGTAGTGTGGCCTACGTAGCGTCTTGGTACATTTGGTTTACACGAAACCCACACCAATACGAGGTTTTCTTGGGAGATATTCTAATTTGCGCGTCTTGTGCATTTAGGGGTGTTAACTTAGAGAGCCGTCGACTTTGGTGACCATTCCCAAGTACTCAGTTGAGGCACTCCTCCCAAGGGGCGATAATGGCAGACCAAAAATGGCAAACCCATTACGCCTCTTGATCTGAGGACCCGAAGCTGAGAACTTGCCATAGGATGACCTTTTTTAGGATAATCAGTTGAGGCCTCCTCGATTGATGATGATTCCAAACCATAAATGGTGAACGTATCATCATTTCTCGACCTGAGAGTCCATGACACTGAGGATCCTTGGTTTTAGAACCTACATGTGAGAATGGGCGGGTGTTTACAGGTTTGCAGGAAACCTCAACCTTCAACCTACACAGTATTCTGATTTTCTTATCAGTGTGGACTTATCAACCTGGTATTCTAATACCCTGATTATTCCAGTATTTTAATTATTCTGATTATTCCTGCATTTTGGTATTCTGACATCCTGATTATTCTGGTATTCTGACATCCTGATTATTCCGGTATTCTAATTATTCAGATATTCTGGTACTCTGGTATTTTCTTCAGAGCAGACTTGTGGACTTATTCAGTCATTAGCACAGCACTTATTCAGGATATATGGAAGCTTTGATTCCATGTCTTATTGCATTCAGAACGTTGCATTGCATTGCATCTTGCATCATTTTGCAGGCCAGAACAGTGAGTTCATCTATCCTTTGTCCCGACCTGCAGTTAATTTCTCGACTTTCGTATTGGACTCGAATCAGCCTTTGGAAGAATCATGAACTCGGGAGAACAAAATCAGTTTGTGACTAGGGCCGATGTTGAATTGATAAAAAAATCAGTTGGATAAACTTACGGAGGCTATGGCAGCCATGACTAGGGGAGAGTCCAATATTCAAAGAACTGAAAATGTCATTCCACCTCCGGTGGACAATGTTTCTCAAGCTCAGCCGGTGCGGATCCCTGTTGAGAATCAAGTTATACAAGAATGTCTTATTGTCCGAGGCGGACATTCCTCTTCTCTTGATGCTGCATACTATCAAAGTTTTGCATTCTCCGTGCCAGATTTCCAAGGGGTAGTTCCGAAGATGAAACCTAAAGACCCACGATCTATTGAGTTGGATGAAAGATACCGTGTTTTGGATGAGAAGCTTAAAGCCCTGGAGAGTCGTGATACTCTTGATCTGAATGCTTCGAGCATGTGTTTGGTACCTGGCCTTGTGTTGCCTCCGAAGTTCAAGACACCGAAGTTTGAGAAGTACAAAGGGGATAGTTGTCCGAAACATCATTTGGTGATGTTTTATAGAAGAATGACCTCTTATGTCCACAACGACTAACTCATGATTCACTGTTTCTAGGACAGTCTGAGTGGAGCATCGTTGAGTTGGTATACGTAGTTAGAAAGTGGTCGCATCCAATCATGGTAAGATCTAGCCAACGCCTTTGTGAAACAATACAAATATAATCTTGACATGGCTCCCAGTCGCATGCAGTTGCAAGGTTTATCTCAAGCGGATAATGAATCATTCCGAGGGTATGCTCGGAGATGGGGAGATTTAGCTGCTCGTGCTCGACCACCACTTCTAGACAGAGAATTAGTTGACCTGTTCATGGACACTTTGCAAGGCCCGTATTTTGATAAGATGATTAGCACTGGGACATCGAACTTCTCTGACCTGGTAATAGTGGGAGAACGCATTGAGAGCCTGCTCAAATATGGAAAGATCCAAGGCGCCTCGAACATCCCAGCCAGTGAAAATGAATCAGTTGTCAGTTCTCAAGGAAGAATAGGAGGAAGAAAATAGTTCCATCCAGGAGTCTTCGCTACCTTATTCTCAGCATTCAGGCATATCAACTGTTCAGAGTCAGCGATCTTCTAGATCTCCGTATCAGATGCCATTTTCTCCACAAGGACAGTATCTTTCTCTGAATCAGGGACCTTCTCAGAATCAATGGTCATACTGCCGTCAGTCGCGTCAGCGTGCCAGACAGAGGCCAAGGAAGCCAGAGAGGCATTTCACTCAGTTGCCAATGTCGTACAGTCAGATGTTGCCAGATTTGATCAAAGGTGGACTGATAGTGCCGAAGGAATTGAACCCAATACCTTTTCCGTACCCACTAAGTTTTGATGTCAACGCCCATTGTGACTACCATGCAGGGGCACATGGGCATTCAACCGAAGACTGTAAGGTGCTCAAGAGAAAGATTCAGACACTTCTTGACTCCAATATGTTCTCATTCACGCGTCAGGGTATTCAGATCAACAATTCTCCTTCATCTAGTCAAGTGGGTTCATCAGTCCATGGTATGAAAGAAGTCACCGAGAACAGTTGTGCAGATGATTATCAAATTGACTTCGACGAGCAATTCTGAAGATGGCTAGCTCAGTAGCAAATCAATCTTGGAAAGCCCAGTCCCCGAAGCTGGAAATCTTTTAGATCATGTCATTTCTTTGCATTTGTAGTTTCTTTTCTGTTAAAGTGCAAACTCATTTGTAAAACTTGTTTATTTTTTATTGACAATGATAATGAAATGAATATGCATATTTTGATTAAATCCATTCGTGTTCACTCATACTTTCTTTTATCGATATCATAGGCTTGTTTAAGCAGGATCTGAAGGAGGATGACGAAATTGAAAGACGCAAAACTTCCGATTGTATGCTTTTGGGAACAAAACCTTGCTGATGATGTACAAGCATTGTTTCAACTCCCCAAACTCTGGAGATATAAGGGAGATAGAACCTCGTTAACCCGGTTGAGCCTAGAAGTAGGAGTTTCTTTCAGAAAAAAAAACTTAACACTTAACCCCGGGGCAGGGTAGTTGTCAGTTGATTTGACCAAGCGTTCAAATTTCAAAAGGGTTGCGCATTTAAGGATCCATTACGTTTTTTTTCTCATCAGTAGGCCAAGGAGCATGAAACCGCAATGGTTATCCCTCATCGCAAGGAGTGAAGCAGTCACAATCCCTTCAAAAAAGTCAAGACAGCCAGTGTCACATGATTTGTTAAAAAAAAAGAGAAAAAGAAAAAAGAGAAAGAAAGCCCGCTAAGTCGAAAGTTTGAAAGCAAATGACTTAGACAAAAGTTAAGGCATCCCGCTGGACATCAAAATCGAAAAAGATTCAAAAGAATCAGTCTAGGCAAAATCAGGGAAACAAATGAAAAAAGAAGCAAATAGAAAAAGCGAAAAGGATTACAAAAGAAAAATCCTCGAGCAAGAACGAGTCGTATGACTACAGGCACCAAAGACGAAAGGAGCGAATGCCACTCCGAAAGCATTGTGGGCTCCTTAACCATCGCTGATGACATGCAATAACCTTTTGGAAGGTGAGCACTTGCGCCAAATGAACTGAACGTAGGACTGAGCGACATCAAGGAGAATGGGTGGGTACAAACAAAATTTTGAGCCATAAATCCTTCTTTCTCAAACCGTGAACCAAGCCACATTACAACCCTCAAAATTCCTAATTAAGGCAAGGTTATTCCGAAGGCGTACTTCTGATAAGACATCATTCTTGACTCCCATGAGTGGGGCTAAAATGTTTTTGTTGGTATTGCATGTGCATAATATCTTCAGTGTCGCATTTTAACTAGTGATTCATTCACGAGGTTTGGCGATATCTTTTCAATGAAAACTTCAAGGTTAACATGTATGTTACATTAGAATTATCATTCTCAGAATAAGCATTTCCTGCTTATGTACATTGTACTTGACACCAATGAAGCTTGCACAATGAGCATCAGTCGAGAAGTCTAACTTTGCCAAGAGAAGTTCCTGAACAACCATATTGAAGAGCATGTAGTCAAGAGACTCCGCCCGGTAATGGTTTTCTCAGCAACTTGTGCCAATATAGGGCAGTCACGTCGAGAAATCTCTCCAAAGTTCAGCCGGTCTGGGGCAATCATGTCAAGATTCAGCAAATCTCTCGGAGACAGGGATAGAATTACTGCAAGGCTCGTACTGAGGCAGGCCACCTCAGGAGTGAGAATTTATCTTCTCCAGAAGACGGTTAATCAGGAGCACTTCTTCAAGGTTTAAAATACCGGGGCAGAGTATTTCAAGTCGTTACGAATCCTCTCAAGGCAAATTCCTTCATAGTTTGGCCAATCTGGGGCAGTTACGTCGAGATCCTACAAATCTCTCCAAGAGTTTGAAGACCCTGGGGCATTTTGAATGCCAGGTTTTCTGTAAAATCCTCTTGAGACGATTTCTCCCAGTGGCCCATGTGGTCTGAGAACAAATGGAGAGTCCTCTTATGATAATTGACATGCAGTTGATCAGTAGAAGCATGAAATGTCAAAGTAGTTCCCAGTATGGGGTTTCTCTTCCTCGGCAAGGCGCCAGAAGGTACCTTTCCCCAGTGAGGTTTCATAATCGCTATTCGTCCCCGGCAGAAATAGCCAAGGTGGTATTGTCCTCGGCAAAGTGTTCTCCCTAGCAACAGTCCTACGGTTTGGTTTCCCCAGCCAGAGTCAGATTTGTCTTTTCTCCAGTGAGAGTTCAAGTCCTCAGACGAGGTAAGGGTGATTTGTTCTTGCTCCCCAAGCAGGCTGGAATCCCCAGTAAGAGACTTGTCTGACATCCCATCCCCAGTAGAGTCTTTCTCTATAGCATCGAAGATCTAGCATCCTCAGCAGAGCATCAGGAATCTCCTTCTCCCCAGCAAGAGTGCAGAGAATTGTTTCCCCGGGCAGAATGGTTTGTTGCTCCCCAGCTAGTATTCAAAAGTTGATTGTCCCAGACAGGACAATGTTGCCTCTTCAGTCAGATATTGGTTTGATGTCTCTCTTTGATAGGGGTATATGTTCCGCACCGAGTCTCGGTGCCTACTTTCTTCGTCGAGTCAGGAAGTACACTCTCTCCAGCAGTAGTGTGCTCTTATCCCCAGCAGATTAAGGAAAGTCATTTCCCCAGCAGCAGGTTAAGTTCAATGATATTCCCCGGCAGGTTTGGTATTATTGACTGCTCACCCTAAGCAGAGTTTGGTGTTCATCCTCTTAATAGTTTGACTAGCGGTGGCTGACGTTCTCGGCAGACTCCAAGTCCAATGGTTATTGGTACCTTTTCGGTATCAGGTCTTTGGGTTCCATCTTTAGCAGTTGTCATTCGTGATCCCCGGTGTAAGGGGGAAGTCATTTTGGGTTTTATCTTCAACAAGGGTTACTCGTAACTCCCAGCAGGGGATTCTCTTTGTATCTTGCATATAGTAATCATCTTTACATTGCATCCTCAAAACACGTAGCATTTCCATTTGATATGGAGCATTACGCCATGGAAAAATTCAAACATATGCATTCGAAGCATAAGCTAGGTTTGACATTATCTTTACCAGATGTTTCTCAGCAGAGAATGACATATTTCAGGAAATTCAATCTTACTCCATCCCCGGTGAATTTGCCGATGAATTCACTCATCATGCTCGTACTCCCCTGCATAGTTGTTTGGTTAAACTTCTCTTTGCCCCAGCGGAGTCATCTTCCCTTCAGGTTGTATGTCTGAAAATTCTACTTCCTGTGTATCCTTCATCACAACTATTGGTTGGTATCCTTTGAGTTCACCTTCGGTCGGCGTTCTGGTGGTCCTAATTCTTGATTAATGTCCTGTGTCCTAACTTTTGGTTAGTATCTTCTGTTTCATCCTAACTATTGGTTAGTATCCTTTATCCCGACTATTAGTTGGTATCTTCTGTGGTGAGCATGCCTTTGGTCGGCATCCTCGATATCCTAACTATTAGTTAGTATCCTTTATCTCGACTAATGGGTTGTATCTTTTGTGGTGAATGTCGTAACCCAAAATTTGACGTCCTTTTTTTTCTTTTTTGCATAAGCATATGGATTCGCATCGCTGGCATACGCATCCACACTTTTTCTCAGTGATTTTGTTGCAGGAATATTCAGGTTTTCCAAGCCCGATTAATCACATCTTCGCAAAGATATCACATCATCAAAACAAGCACAAGATAAGGGTTTCCATGCCTATTCATCAAAACAAGAGGTGGAAAATCGAAACCTTATGCCTACGTATTCCCGTAAAGATTTTTGTTGTTTTAGGGTTTTCTATTATTTTTGGGAAGGTACTTGACCTAAGATTTTTTATTAGTGCGCTCACTAAGATTTCACAATCTTATGCCTACGTATTCCCGTAAAGAGATTTGAGGAAATCAGAGCGTTCGTAGTTCCTCATATTCTATGGGAGGAAATTGTTTGGTGTCTTGTTCAAAGCCCAATATTGAAGCTAAAAGAGTATTTATGTCTCGTTTAAATCCCAAGATTGAAGCTAAAAGAGTATTTGTGTCTTGTTTAAATCCCAAGATTAAAGCTAAAAGAGTGTTGAGAGAGAATTTGTTATCTCTAAAGGGAGATATCTCACCTATTCATCACAAACATTGAAGAATTGATTTATAAGGGAAGTTGCTTTAACTGGGATGTGTGGAATCCAGCAATGCCACATCTTCCTTTATAGGAGAAGTGAAATGTCTGAAGGAAGAAGCTTTAAATCAGTGTAGAGCAATGCCACTTTTTCCTTTATGAATCTTTTCATGCTAAGAGAAGGACATTGACTTGGATGTGTAGAATCCAGAGGTTTGCCACTTACATCACTTAGATGAAAGAGAACTTTAGCCATGATAAGGGAGGGACTCCAGCTTAGATTCTACACCATTTCCTAAGCAAATTTGGGCAAAATTGGCTAGAGTAATCGATTACTCTAATAGGGTAACCGATTACTCTATGCAGATTTGCAATTTCTACTGCTTTTTGGGACAACAACTCTACACACACTTTATTCTTGGATTCTACATGATTCTAGTAGTGTGTGGAACATTCTAGACATCTCTAGACAATTCTAGACTATTCAAGACACTTCACTTACATTTTTTCCAATGCTTCACTATAATTTAAGTGCACCATGTTCCTTGATTTCCAAGTATGTGAACCTTTGGATTTGAAGCTTACC
Source organism: Lathyrus tuberosus (assembly GCA_022829125.1). Taxonomy (NCBI): domain Eukaryota; kingdom Viridiplantae; phylum Streptophyta; class Magnoliopsida; order Fabales; family Fabaceae; genus Lathyrus; species Lathyrus tuberosus. The sequence continues at coordinate 14,659,552 of JALAZF010000104.1, forward strand.
TTGGGATTGCTACCGATTTAACTTCCTAACTAACCGAGTTAACTGCTTGACTCGGTGAGTCAAGTGTAACTAACTCTTAGCCTAATTCCAAACCACCCAAAGCTAGCTCCTAGCCTAATTCCAAACCTCTCACACTCCAAACCAAAACTCTATATAAACAAGCCTTCACTCACTTTTCAAGGACCCTAAACCATTTTCATACACATTTCTCACACTTCACTCTCAGTTCTCTCACATTCTCTGTGAATTTTTCTGCAACTTCTTCATCTTCTTCTCCATTTTCTTCCCAAACCTCACTATAGCTCTTCACCATTGAAGATTGATCACTTCTACATTGGAAGTGATTATTTCTTGAGCTTAACCTTCATCACCTTGCAATTATACTTGATTTTCTGGAGTTTTATTAGCTTTTGGATTCATCTCAAGTGTTTGCTTCAAGATTCTACGGTTCGAATTCGTATTTCGGAGTTTCGTCGCAATTTGTTCGGTTTCGATACGATTCGGCTACAATTAAAGATTCCTCTGGTTTTTTATGATTATCTTCATCAAGATTTATTTGCAACAACATCCAAGACACATCTCAGCCATGTAGGTTGGTCTTTCTTTGCACATTTTACTGTTTCGAACGTTTTCGTATCATTCGCGATGTAGTTTCGATGCTTTTAGTGTGTGAATTGATTATGCCATTACTTGATCCATGATCTTGATGATTTAATTGATTCCATTGTTGTTTATTTGCTGTTATTAAACTTGATTTTCGTGTACAAATTCATACCCTAGAATGTGGAAGTTTGGACAAGTGATTAAGGTGTTTTAAGTGCTTTTTGGAAAGCTATTTTTGCCACTGTTACAGTGGTAATCGATTACTCAAAGAGAGTAACCGATTACTCTTCACAAATTTGCACCTGCGCTGTTTTTTTCAACTAAGTAATCGATTACCCAAATAGAGTAACCGATTACTCTGCATAATTTTCACCAGATTTGTTGTTTTTCAATCAAGTAATCAATTACCTACTTAGGGTAATCTATTACCACTGTAACAGAGTGCCATTTTTGATGATTTTCAAGCTTGTTTGACATTCCTTCTTCGTCTAACTTCCATGGATTGATATGATTTATTTTTATGGATGTTTTAGGTGCCGTTTCACTTCAGTTTAAAGTATGATTGTGAATTTTTCGATGCTCGGTCTTTTGATTCCATAATTATGCACATTCTTTACATCACATGAACATGCTCATTCTTGCACATTTTATTCACACAATAGCATGATTTTGTGTTGCATTTTAAGTGTCATTTGGTACTATTTTGTACTCTCATTCATGTTTAAATTAAGTTTGTTCTTCAAAGAATAAGCTTAATCTTGTGTAATCAATAATGCACCCTTTGCTTTAATAAATTTTCAATTCATTTTGGAAAATTATTAGCATATTCCTCCCTTTTGATTAATTAATAGAAACTTCGTTTCGATTATTAATCTTCCCGCTGGTGCTTCTCTTTAGGCTTCCTTTAGAGCTTTTTCTCTCTCTTTTCCCTCCCGCGGAGTCAGAGTTTCGCATGACACTGGAGCACTGTACAACTTGGAGCTGTTAAGTTGGTCGTTTCAACTTCTACACTACACATTGTGTGTTAGAGAAGGAATGATAATGGAGAATTCCTACTCTCATTCTGACCACTTCAGGTAGGGGACGAATGACCCTGTGCCTGGCTCAGTCATCTCTAGCTCCAGGCGGTAGCGCATCTCCTTCCCCAGTTGAGTCGATCCCTGATCACTCTTGCCTCGTTCTATCTCTCTTTTGATCCATCACCATTCCCTTGGTTCACGATCATTAGCAATCTTCAGAGAGTCAATCTCTTGCTCTTATTTCAATACCTTTCCTTTGTTCTCTTCAAGAGAGTTTCAATCACCCTTTTTTGTGGCTAGTCACTTCTTTTGTTGATTCCCCATGAGAGTTGTAATCATTCTTCCTTTGGTTGATCACAATCATACTGTTAAAACCAATGCTCTATTCCCTCAATAATCATAACTTCTTCGGTCTAACATAGTCTTCCTGTTAAACGCTGAAACCCTTGCGGAGTTTGCAACCTTCTCTTGGTTGATCTCCCTTTTGATTGGTTAATCACTGTCATTCAGTTAAAATACCAATTTGCACTTCTTCTCAGTCAATCACAACCTGTCTGCTAAAACACTGAACCCCCTTTTGAGTTAATCACCTTCTCTTGGTTAATCACTCATTCTTTCGGTTAATCACAGTCTTTCTGTTAAAACCAATGCCCTGTGAGTCAGCAACTTTCCTTTGGTTCAAATGCTAACACCCTTGAGTTAGTAACCTTCTTTTGGTTCAAATACCCTTTCTTTGGTCAGGTACTACTTGTTCAGTCAGTGTACCAAACTTCTTTGGGTCACGAGCTTTGCTTGGTCCCACACCCATCCTTTGGGTCACGACCTTTGCTTGGTCCCACACCCGTCCTTTGGGTTACAACCTTTGCTTGGTCCCACACCCGTCCTTTGAGTCACGACCTTCGCTTGGTCCCATACACGTCCTTTGGGTCACGACCTTTGCTTGGTCCTACGCCCGTCCTTTGGGTCACGACCTTCGCTTGGTCCCACACCCGTTCTTTGGGTCACGACCTTCGCTTGGTCCCACACCCTTCCTTTGGGTCACATCCTTCGCTTGGTCCCACACCCGTCCTTTGGGTCACGACCTTTGCTTGGTCCCAAACCCGTTCTTTGGGTTACGACCATCGCTTGGTCCCACACCCGTCCTTTGGGTCACGACCTTCGCTTGGTCCCACACCCGTCCTTTGGGTCACGACCCTTCGCTTGGTCCCACACCCGTCCTTTGGGTCACGACCTTCGCTTGGTCCCACACCCGTCCTTTGGGTCACGACCTTCGCCTGGTCCCACACCTGTCCTTTGGGTCACGACCTTCGCTTGGTCCCACACCCGTCCTTCGGGTCACGGTCTTCGCTTGGTCACACACCCGTCCTTTGGGTCACAACCTTCGCTTGGTCCCACACCCGTCCTTTGGGTCACGACCTTCGCTTGGTCCCACACCCATCCTTTGGGTCACGACCTTCGCTTGGTCCCACACCCGTCCTTTGGGTCATGACTTTCGTTTGGTCCCACACCCGTCCTTTGGGTCACGACCTTCGCTTGGTCCTACACCCATTCTTTTGGTTGATCATAATCTATCTGTTAACCTTTCCCCCTGCAGAGTTGCAATCTTTGCTTTCCTCAGTTAACCAGTGTTTATCAGTTAATATACTGAAATCCCTTCAGAGTCAAACACCTTCTCTTGATTCATTGCTCCCTACTTCTGGTTCATCACAGCCTAGTTGTTGACACTAACTTATTTTTCCCCACTGAATCTTACTCTCTTTCTTCGGTTAATCACTGCCAGTCAGTTAATATACCGAATCCTTTTTCTTTTGGTTTTAACACCATTCCTTTGTTTGTTTCCCCAATAGGGTCGTTTACCCTCTGATCCCAAGCACAAGCACTTTGTTCTCTTACTCCCCAGTGGAGTCCCTTCTATTCCTTTTGCTCTTTTATCTTCTTGGTTTCTACACCACTCTTGCACTTTATCCTCACCATAGTTACTATCTTTTCCTTTGCACTTCTTTCTTGGTTCTGATACCAATTCTTTTGTATCCCCATCAGAGTTTCCTTCTTTCTTTTGCTCTTGATTTTAACACCACTTTCTTTTTTCCTTTTCCGTCTTAGTTCCCCAAACTACGGAAGCTCTGATTCTGCATTCATTCGAATGTATGATACATAGGCACAAGATTGCAATAATCTTGGCGAGCACCTTTCCACCTTCTTCTATTCCCCCTTCTTTTCCTTGGTTCCTTTGAACTACGGCACTCTGATTTCCTCATTGCACTATGAGGGTACGTAGGCACGAGGGCCCTAATCCTACGCGAGCACTTTCTTTCTTTTCTCTCTTCTCTCTCTTCTTTTTTTTAGCTAGAAGCCTTTAGATAGATAACCCATCCAAGCCTAGAAGCAAGTGAAATGGTTCCCATCGAGTACGACGGATGCGTAAGGTGCTAGTACCTTCCTTTCGCATAACCAACCCCCGTTCCCGTTTCTCTTCCCCTTGGGTTTTATTGATATTTTCCATGTCCTTTGGGACTAAATAAAGTTCGGTAGCGACTCTGTTGTATCTTTGAGTGTGCGATTCACTCAGGTATAAACCAGCCATCTTCAGCTGGCGTCTCTGCTGGGGACTCCTTGCTCTTGAGCTTCGCCTCGTTTTGTTTGTTTCCTGGCTAGCTGGGACTCCCCATCTTCAGCTGGCGACTCTGCTGGGGATATCTTGCTCCTGCAAGTTTGGGTCTCACCTAGTTTTGTTTGCTTTTCTTGCTTGTTTGGGTGTTTATCTTTTGCGCTTTACTAGCTTTATCTTTACGCTTGCTTTACTTGATCTTTATGTTTATTTACTGCATTTCTTTACTGCTTTGAATATGCATATGTTGTATATTCTGGATATCTGCTACTTATTCTGCTGTTGTTGGGATGGGTAGATATTATTGGAGAGGAAAGTCCTAACACCGAGCTTAGAATGCACATAGGCTAGAACGTGGATAGTCGTGAGGCATGCGTTTTACACGTTGGGTTACCATGAGAGCCACATCCCAGATCATGATTCGTTTGAGAATACTTCTGTCCTGCGAGAATTCGCTACGGCGGGGGGTTTTCATCCTGAGTCCTATGATTTGGGTGAACTTTCTAGGGACCACCTTGTTGTGTCTAGATCACACCTATGAGCGGGATATGGGTTTTTTGCAGGAAAACAAGCCTCTTCATACCTTTGTTCTCTCACGCATGTTAGATCTTTGCACCGACACGGAGCTATACGTGCAGACTATCCAGAAGATGTTGCATCCTTAACTTACATTATTGCATAATGTTATTACATCATCATGTATGCCGAACTTTTGAACTTCGGTTATTGCATCATCATGTGTGTGCTGAACTGTTGCATCATCTAAGCTTTGCATCTCTGGGTGTTTCATACCTCATCTGCATTCCATCTTTATAAGCAACATATGCATACATACATTTGCATTGCATACTACCAAACCAGAAAAAGCTCATTTTCTTCCCTTCATCAGCCCAAAGACAACGATTCTCCAATGCCTAAAGCCAAAGAATCATGGAACAGGATGGGTATGAGAACATAATGTGCAAGGAAGACAAGGTTGACATGGTTGTGGAACTACTTCTAGACAGTATGACCATGAACTCCTCAGATCAGGTTGTGATGGATGAGCAAGCCCAGAATGGCCAAAAGGTGGATAAAATCATGAATGCAACTGCAAGCAATTTGTCAGTTTACCCCTTGTCTAATCAGAAGACCTCTAAAGGCAATCAGAAACAAAAGCGTAAGCAAATCAGCAAAGGGAACAACAAACAAGGGAGGAGACGTCCTCGCCTTAATCCAATTCCTGTGACTTACACACATCTACTGCCTGTTCTAATTCATGTTGGGGCAATTGTTCCTAAAGAGATCGGGCCAGCCAAGTTTCCTTATCATCCCAAGCATGATCCTAATGCCACATGTGGATACCATGCTGGATATGTGGGGCATTCTACAGAAGCCTGTGTCGTTTTCAAGAACAAAGTTCAAGAGCTCCTCGATCAGAAGTTGTTATGCTTTATAGAGAAACCTTGCCAGAATTTTGCATCTGTGATTGCTGAAACATCTGCTGAAGCTGAGAATAGACGTCCTCCTACTCATGCGCTGATTCCTCCAGCTGTTCAACTTGTTGGGCAATACCCCTACCAAGGTTTTCAGTCTGCTAACTCTGGAATGTCTTTTTCCTATCCTAGGGCACCCTCTGTTGTTACACCTCCAGTTGCTTATCCTGGGGCACCCTATGCTCCGTATGGGATCCAACTTGGTCAGACTGTTAATTGGATGTTAATCCTGGTTTGATGCACCCTGCTCAAGTGTTCCCGCAATATGCTAGTCATCATATTCATCCTCAAGCACCTCTGGCTCCTACGCCGTACTTTTCATTCTTGCATGTTATTGCAACCCAATATCAACAGCCTCCCCAGGCTCATAATCAGCAAGCCCGAGGTCGAGAGCGTTAGAACCAGCACAAGCCTCAGAACAATCTTGAACAAAGGAATGCTCCTGTAGATCCGGTTCCTGTGACATATAGTCAACTGCTCCCATATCTGGTTCAGAACTCGTTGGTGGTTCTCAAAGCTCTGAAGCCTCCTCCAGAACCATTTCCACCCGGTTATGATCCCAATGTACAGTGAGGATATCATGCTGGGCCAGCTGGGCATTCGACTGAGGATTGCAACGCTTTCAAAGCTAAAGTCCAACAGTTGATTGACAAGAAAAACTTAACTGTTCAAGATGAGAAACTATGGGTGAACGGAAATCCCTTGTCCGTGTAGGGGCCAAGACTGCAAAAACATCCCTTGAAATAATTGAATAAGCCCGTGAGCACTTCCTCAACATCGTCAACCATTATGTCATTCCATCTTTTCTATTTGTAATCTTTTTGTTTGTCAAGCATTGTTCACTTGTAAAACTTGTTTGTTTTCAGATGATAATAATAATGAAATGAATATGCATGTTTTGAATAAATTCATTCGTGTTCACTCATACTTTTTATCAGTATCCCACATTTTATCAAGCAAAATCAAAAAGAGAATGATGAAATCAAAAAGACATGAGATCAATGTCTGTATGCTTTTGAATAAAACCTTGTTGATGATGTAAGGCATTGGTTCAAATCCCTAAACACTGGAGTTATAAGGAAGATAATCCCTAGTCAACCCCTTTGGGCCTTGAAGTAGGAGTTTCTTTCTGTATACAAAACAAACCCTCAATCTTAACCAGGGGCAGGGTAGTCTTCAGTTAGTTTGACCATGCGTTCAAATTTCAAAAGAGGAGTACCCCATTTGAGGATCAACCATATCGTATCCCTCATGTGAGGTCGTAAAAATCACAAATCCACAGTGGTTATCCCTCACTGATCAAAGGAGTGAGGAAGTCACAATCCCTTACAAATCAAACAAACATGTGTCACACGATTTTGTTCGGAAAAAAATCAAATTCACAAAAGCAAAAACAAAAACACAAAAGAAAAAAGTCTGCTAAGTAAAAAACAAAGGACTTAGGCAAAAGTTAGGGCATCCTGGAAGACTGCAAATTCAAAATAATCAGTCTACGCAAAAATTAGGGAACACAAAAAGAACAAAACAAGAATCAAAAGCAAAAATCCTCAATAAGAACCAGTTCGTGTGATCACATGTGACAAAAAACAAAAAGTGAGTGACTGCCGCTACGAAACCCTCGTCGGTTCCTCTACCATCACAGCTACCATACTTTTGAAAGGTGAACGCTTGTGTCAAACTAGCTGAACGTAGGACTGAAGAACATCAAGGAGAATGGGTGGGTTAAAATAAATTTTGAGCCTTATATCCTTTCTTTCTGAAATCGTGAACCAGGCCACGTTACAACCCGCAAAAGACCTAATTGAAGCAGGGTTTATTTCAAAAGCATGGTACAGTGGGATCATGTCAAAGCTGACTCCCAGAGATTTGCTTATCATTTGTGCCGGTATTGACATGGCATTCTAAATGGTGATCCATTCACTATATGTCATAATTTTAGTGAACATACTTGGATTTCAAAACTGACATATGCATGGCATTAGCATTATCATTTTCAAAGCAAACACTTTTTACTTACGAACAAGCACTTGACATCAGAAAGTTCCCACAATGGGAAGTTTGATCATCTCAAGGGGCAAAATACTTGAAAAATCAGTTGAGCAAAAAAGGGCAATTAACCTCAAGATTCAGCCAATCTGGGGCAATCACATCAAAACTCAACAAACCTCTCAAAGATCAGTTGGTCAGGGGCATTCCTCCAAAGATCGATCAGCCATGGGCAAATCCACTTCAGAGCTCATACTGGGGCAAGCCATCTCAAGAGCACAAGAAGTCAACCTCTTCAAGAGACGGTTAATCTGGGGCATACTATTCCTAACTTGTGACTGGGGCAATCCATACAGATACCCAATAGACTAAGGCAGAGTCAGGCTACCAAGATACAAGTTCTCTCCCTATTTTTAGGCAAGAGCAATGGTACATCAACAACTGCTGATCCTTAAGTAGTTGTCGGGGAATCACGTCTTTATGGCTTACACCCTTACCTCATTTCTTTCGCCTCCCATAACAAAAGCACTTGACATATTCTCTAAAACCATTGCATAGACCATTCTCATGCATTAATCATGTCGCTTCACTCATGCATATCCTTTATCCGGCATAGCATAAAGCCTCAACATAAGCCCGATCACACTTGACATCTCTTCAAAAACCCGATCACTGACATTTTGCATGTAGTAATCATCATCGCATAACATTGCATCCTCAAACATGTAGAATATCCATCAAGTTAGAGCATTACACCATACAGGTTCAAATGTGCGTCCCAATCAGAGCCCATTTCTTGTCTGGTAATCAGTTCTCGTCTGACTTATCTCTTTCAAAGTCCAGTTCTCGCCTGGCAAACTCTTCCAGTTCTTGTCTGGCGAACTTTTCCAAAGCCTAGTTCTTGTCTGGCAAAATTTTTCAAAGCCCAGTTCTCATCTAGCAAATCTTTTCAGAACCTTTTCAGCTCTCTGGTCCATCCAAAACCTTTCCAGTTCTCGTCTGGCCCATCCAGAATCTGCAAACCCGCAGCATATTACCTTAACCTGCACTGCTGCATAACATGATATCAAGCATCATGTAGAATTGCATATACATAGCATATGCATCAAACATACTCCCTTTGTCTGATTCATCTCCCCAACAGATATTCAGCCAAACTTCTCACCTAATCAAACTCCCTACACTTGCACCTTTTCTGTTGTCGCTGTCGGCCAAATTTTCGAGTTACTCTTGTATTTAATCCCCTTCAACCTCGAATCATCGAAAATCTGGCGCAATTCGAACATTCAAGTCCAAGTGGATTAAATAGGGGCAGCTGTCGTAACCTAAAATTTAACCTCATTTTTTTCTTTTTTGCATAAGCATATGCATTCGCATCGCTGGCATACGCATCCGCACTTTTTCTCTGTGATTTTGTTACAGGAATATTCAGGTTTTCCAAGCCCGATTAATCACATCTTCGCAAAGATATCACATCATCAAAACAAGCACAAAATAAGGGTTTCCATGCCTATTCATCAAAACAAGAGGTGGAAGATCGAAATCGGGGCCACAACACCATTTCCTAAGCAAATTTGGGCAAAATTGACTAGAGTAATCGATTACTCTAATAGGGTAACCGATTACTCTGTGCAGATTTGCAATTTCTGCTGCTTTTTGGGACATCAACTCTGCACACTCTTTATTCTTGGATTCTACATGATTCTAGCAGTGTGTGGAACATTCTAGACATCTCTAGACAATTCAAGACTATTCAATACACTCCACTTACAGTTTTTTCTAATGCTTCACTATAATTTAAGTGCACCATGTTCCTTGATTTCCAAGTATGTGAACCTTTGGATTTGAAGCTTACATTGGGATTGCTACCGAGTTAACTTCCTAACTAACCGAGTTAACCGCTTGACTCAGTGAGTCAAGTGTAACTAACTCCTAGCCTAATTCCAAACCACCCAAAGCTAGCTCCTAGCCTAATTCCAAACCTCTCACACTCCAAACCAAAAATCTATATAAACAAGCCTTCACTCACTTTTCAAGGACCCTCAACCATTTTCATACACATTTCTCACACTTCACTCTCAGTTCTCTCACATTCTCTCTGAATTTTTTCTGCAACTTCTTCATCTTCTTCTCCATTTTCTTCCCAAACCTCACTATAGCTCTTCACCATTGAAGATTAATGACTTCTACATTAGAAGTGATTATTTCTTGAGCTTAACCTTCATCACCTTGCAATTACACTTGATTTTCTGGAGTTTTATTAGCTTTTGGATTCATCTCAAGTGTTTGCTTCAAGATTCTACGGTTCGAATTCGTATTTCGGAGTTTCGTCACAATTTGCTCGATTTCGATACGATTCGGCTACAATTGAAGATTCCTCTGGTTTTATTTGATTATCTTCATCAAGATTTATTTGCAATAACATCCAAGGCACATCTCAGCCTTGTAGGTTGGTCTTTCTTTGCACATATTACTGTTTCGAACATTTTCGTATCATTCGTGATGTAGTTTTGATGCTTTTAGTGTGTGAATTGATTATGCCATTACGTGATCCATGATCTTGATGATTTAATTGATTCCATTATGAAATTATGGCCTATGAAGACAACATATGTCCTAGCAGATGTCAAGACATTGTGCTGCATAATCTTTTAAACTTGGAGGCACACAAGCGGACTGATACCTTGAATATCAGAACTGCACACTCTCAGATGTCACGACATCTTATCCAACATGTTTATCATGAACCCTAACAGAAAACATAAATCTGCAAAATGATAAAGAACACAGTAATTTTTAACCCATTTCGGTGCAACTCACCTACATCTGGAGGATACTAATCCAGGAAGAAGACTTCACTATTGTGTAGACTGTTACAAAGTTAAACTCCCACGTTTACAAATTTATCCCTAACTGTGAGGGAAGATTCTCTCTATGTACTTGATTTTAATGATGTCAAAACTATCATGATTAGAATATAGAGATTCAAGTGAAAAATGTCATATGAAATGCTCATTAAGTGGTCTAAGAGTGTTTGATCATGATTAGTAATGGTCTAGGTTCATTAGATATGGTTTAACACTTTTAGGAAAGTCAAAAATGGATTTTTGCATTTTCCAAGGGTGTGAGTCGACTCACAACCCTGTATTGGTCGACCTAAACATGTGGCATATGTTAGTACAATCAGCGGGAGTGCTCGCGTCGACCTACCGGTCGATCCACTCCTTCTGTATTTGTGTTTGCCCAAAACTGGGAGCTATGAGTCGACTCATAGCCTGGTTCGGTCGACGCATAACATGCAGTTTTGTGCAGTGAGCGTGCTGCCTTGCTCAGGTCGACTATACCATCTGTATAGGTCGACCTCTCACTGAATGTCACCTAAATTTTGTCATGTTATTCATTTTAAAATTCTGTTATTTCTATTGTATTGTCCAAGATAGTATATATATCATTTTATCTCATTTTTTCTGCACTAACAAGAAACGTGAAATTACATTGCCATTTCTCTTCATCTTCATCTTCAACATTGAGTGAACAAATAATTACACATAACAATCTTTGTTTGAGTTGTTCATTGTTTCAAGGTGATAACGTTCAGATTTTGGAAGCGCGTGATCTTCATTTCTGAGTTGAGATTTTGGTAGGTGTTTCTTGAATAAAACCCTAGGTTTTCTCCTCCAAGAATCGGGAAGATTTTGGGGGGTTTTGCACAAACCGCTTCGTTCTACAGGGATTCAGCCGGGCGAAGGTAACCGACGATTGGAGCAATTGTTCAGTTTAGTAGCTGTAATCGAAGGATCGTAGAAGAGAGGTTTGGGTTCGAAGTTTGGTAGATCGCAATTGATCGAGTGAAGGTAACCGAAGAACGAAGGCTTCTTTCGGTTTAGTAGCGTGAGACGGTAATTGGATCAACCATATTCGAAGCACTTGATTCATCTTGAATCAAGGGGGGAGAAAATTCTGCATCAACGATCGAAGACGTTCGAGGGTTTGGATGTTCATAGTTTTCTCTTGTAATAAACAATTTGCAACAACTACATATATATATATATATATATATATATATCTCATTTTCCAATTGTGGAATTGGGGGCAGAGGTACCCAAAGCAAGGACGATTGGGAAACTGCCTAATCAAATCTCGTTTGTTCTCTCTTTCCCTTAGCTCTTTTACATTTCAGTTTGTTCGAATTTGTGAAGCCGCAATTTATTGAAATTTCTATCGTAGTGTAATTTTGAGCTGAGAAACTACTTGTAAAATTGATACAATTCCTTGAATTGTATCTTGGAGCAGCTTTACATTACATTCCATAGAAATTCTGCACTTAGCGTGTTTACGCACACTAGGTGTTTGATAATTTGTTTCAAAGCAAAATTCGAACACGTTTCCTTTAATTGCTTATCACTTTACCACATTGGTTTGGGTTAAACATCAAGCAAGCAATATTTTGTTGACTGCGTTTCTTAAGTGTAGTAATCAAACTGAATTTTTCTCTTCCATACTCATTCTCGATATATTTGTGCATATCCGATCCTTTTAGTAGAAGGTTCATGGTAGACGTTCTATCCAGTGGTTGCTTTTGTTAAAACAATTTTTAAAACTAAATTTTTGATAACCTTTTGCGTGTAAAACTCAAGGGATCTATTCAACCCCCCTTCTATATCCATAGCCATCGTCTAACAAGTGGTATCAGAGCCTGGTTTATTCTGGTGCTTCGGTAAAACTTCTTGGATCATGGCGAACGAACCTAAAGGGGCTTATAATAGAGCTCCAGTTTTTACAGGCGAAAATTACAGCTACTGGAAGGATTGTATGCGCGTTCATATAAATTCCATAGATCGGAAGGTTTGGAACGTTATTTTAAACGGTCCCATGCAAATTACTATGACAAATGTGGAAGGCATTGTCATTCCTAAACCCGAAGCTCAATGGAATGAGGAGGGCGAGAAAAAGTACAGCTATGATTGGAAGGCTCGTAATATGATCATCTCCTCCTTGGGAGTTGACGAGTACTATCGAGTCTCCCATTGTGAAACGGCCAAAGCCATGTGGGATGCTTTACATGTAGCCCACGAAGGCACTAATGATGTTAAGATGGCTCGTATTAATACACTAACGCAAGAGTTTGATTTGTTTTACATGAAGCAAGGGGAAACCATTGCGGATATGCAAAAACGATTTACTCACATTATCAACAAATTGCATGTTCTTGGTAAACCAATTCCAAATGAGGTTGCTACTAACAAGATTTTGAGGTGTTTAAACAGGGAATGGCAACCGAAGGTCACCGCTATCAAGGAGGCCAACAATCTTGCTACACTAGACCTCACAACACTTTTTGGCAAACTCGATGAGCATGAGCAAGTGCTCATTAGCTTGGATAAACATGAAAAGAGTATCAAGAAAGAGAAGGCAAAAGATACGGAGAAGAAGTCGATAGCTCTTAAGGCTTCTTGTTCAAAGTCCACACATCAAGAGCTAAGTGATGATGAAGCCAATAATGACAAAGATGAAGAATCCGGTGATGATATGGGCTTATTTGTGAAGAGGTACAATAGATACGTTCGTAAGAACGAGGTTCAACACCCGGACAGAAATCTAGTCAAGTTTAGGAAGCAATCTAGAAGCAAAGGATATAAAAATGGCAAGGTAAAAGGGACGTGCTACAACTGTGGAAAATCCGGGCACTACAAGCCAGATTGTCCATCTCTAAAGAAAGACAAAGATAAGGATAATGACAAGAGTCGCTCAAACAAAAAGTCCAACAAGTCTCGACGAGCATACATCGCTTGGGAAAGTGATAGTGAGTCGGAGAAAGATGATTCATCAAGCGACGAAAGTGAATCCGTTAACTTCTATCTTATGGCACGCCACAACAAAGCAAAAGAGGTAAAGCATTCTAAATACGATCATGTTAATATTATGTCGCATTTAGAGTTACAAAAGGCTTTTGACATGTTACACTATGAGGCTAAGGAAGCATTTCAACACTTAGCCTCAAATAAAAGGATTTTCTCGTATTTGGAGAAGAAGGTTTCTGATTCCGAAAAGGAATTGGAAGCCCTCAAAAACTTTATAGTGGACACATCAAAAGCCAAGGTTGAAGAGGACCCTACCTCTTGGTTCAATTGGGGCTGTGACACTTGTCACATTTGGCAACGAGAGGTGAGAACCCTCAAGGCCAAATTGGACAAGGCTCTTAAGCCAAAAGTTATGTTTACTATCGATCGAGCACATTTTCGCGAGAGCATGAATAATCCATTTCAAAAGTATACCTATGTGATTCGAGATAGTGATAGCAAAGGTAAATTCCAAATGAACCGTAATTGTCTTTACTGTTGTAAGCCTGGTCATACTATTGCAAAATGCCGCTTCAGAAGGTTTCTTGTTCCGAAAGGCATCTACCAATGGTTGCCCAAGTGCAGTCCTGGTTTCACTCACCTTAAAGGACCCAATGAGAATTGGGTACCTACTCTCCCTTGATTGTTTTTGCAGGTACAAAGTCTTGAGACCACCGAAAGAAGATGGGTTCTGGATAGTGGCTGCTCGAGACATATGACCGGCGACATTTCTCTTTTCATCGACTTTGTGGCGAAGAAAAAGGGGTTTGTCACCTACGGAGATAACAACAAGGGACAGATTCTCGGCAAAGGTAGTATAGGTAACCCCTCATCTACTACTATCTCTGATGTGCTGCTTGTTGAAGGTCTTAGACACAACCTTTTAAGCATTAGTCAACTATGTGACAAGAATTATAAAGTATCTTTTTCAAAGAATTGTTGCATAGTTGAAGATAGTGACAAAAATAATGTTTTTAAAGGCTTGAAGGTGAACAACGTCTATATGCTAGACTTAAATGAGGTATCGTTGAATGGAGACAAGTGTCTAGTCGCTATGAATGAAGATTCATGGTTGTGGCATAGACGGTTGGCTCACATCAACTTTCATTTGCTTAACAAAATAGTCTCTAAAGACCTAGTCGTCGGTTTGCCCAAAATTAAATTCACAAAGGATCACCTCTGTGATGCGTGTCAAATGGGGAAGCAAACAAGGATCTCATTCAAATCTAAAAACATCATTTCAACTATGAGACCCCTTGAGCTCCTCCATATGGACCTCTTTGGACCATCTAGGGTTAAAAGCCTAGGTGGTAACTATTATGGGTTTATAATAGTCGATGATTTTTCTAGGTTTTGCTGAACTATTTTCTTAGCAAATAAGAGTGATACCTTTTCGGTCTTTGAACGATTTTCTAAGTTATCTCAGAACAAGTTAAACACAAACATTGGGTCAATTAGAAGTGACCATGGGGGTGAGTTTGAAAATCATTTGTTTGGAACATTTTGTGATTCCAACGGAATTGATCATAATTTTTCCGCACCACGTACCCCTCAACAAAATGGGGTAGTGGAACGTAAAAATAAAGTTTTGGAGGAACTTGGAAGGACTATGATCAATGATGGTGGATTACCAAAATACTTTTGGGTCGACGCCATAAGTACGGCTTGTTATGTTTTGAATAAGGTGCTCATCCGGCCTATTCTAAACAAGACACCGTATGAGCTTTTAAAAGGGCGTAAGCCAAATATCTCTCACCTTCATGTATTTGGTTGAAAATGCTTTGTGTTAAACAATGGGAAAGAGACTCTTGGTAAGTTTGATGCCAAGGCCGACGAGGGTATTTTTCATGGATACTCTTAGTCAAGTAAAGCGTATAGAATTTATAATAAAAGGTTACGTGTAGTTGAAGAGTCAGTTCATGTTACCTTTGACGAGTCTTATCCGAGAAATGTCGGAGAAGGTAGTTCTTTTCATGGTGCGGGTGTACCCACTGAAGACATACTCAAGGACACTGATAAGGGAACTGATCAGCCTGAAGCAGTGCGTATTGAGGAGGAAAATGATCACCAACCAGTGAAAAGTGAGGATGATCATTATTCTGATAAATATGAACTTCCTCCAGCTTGGAAGTCTTCAAAAGACCATCCAATTGACAACATTCTCGGTGATATCTCTAAGGGAGTAACCACTCGCTCTAAACTTAGTAATTTTTGCTATTACTCTGCTTTTGTGTCACAAGTTGAACCTAAAAATGCTAAGGAGGTGTTACTCGATGAGCATTGGTTTCTATCAATGCAAGATGAACTAAATCAATTCAGGAGAAATGAGGTTTGGGATCTTGTCCCCCCTCCGCGAGATCATCGAGTAATCGGCACCCGATGGGTGTTTAGGAATAAACTTGATGAAAATGGAGTAATAACACGTAACAAAGCGCGGCTTGTAGCGCAGGGCTATAACCAAGAGGAAGGAATCGACTATGTGGAAACTTATGCACCAGTTGCCTGACTCAAGGCTATACGCCTTCTACTTGCCTATGCTTGCACAAAGAACTTCAAATTATTCCAAATGGATGTTAAAAGTGTGTTCCTTAACGGATACATAAATGAAGAGGTTTATGTAGCCCAACCTCCGGGTTTTGAATCCCACGAATATCCTGATCATGTCTATAAACTTAAACGAGCTTTGTACGGACTTAAACAAGCCCCTAGGGCTTGGTATGAACGTCTAAGCAAATTTTTACTTGATCAAGGGTATTCAAGAGGAAAGATTGACACGACTCTCTTCATTAAACGTCAAGGAAAATATTTAATTTTGGTACAAATTTACGTTGACGATATCATTTTTGGGTCTACTAACATGACCTTGGTCAAGGAGTTTTCTAGTTTGATGCAGGGGGAGTTTGAAATGACCATGATGGGGGAGCTCAACTATTTCCTCGGATTGCAAATCAAACAAATCGAAGAGGGCACATTCGTGAGTCAAACGAAATATTGTCTTGAGCTTCTGAAACATTTCGATATGCTAAACTGCAAAGCAATAGCTACTCCAATGCCGACTAGTGCGAACCTTGATCGTGACGAGAATGGTAAAGACGTAGAGGTAAAAAGGTATAGAGGTATGATAGGATCCCTTCTCTATCTTACCGCATCACGTCCCGATATTATGTTCAGTGTATGCATGTGTACGAGGTATCAGGCACATCCCAAGGAATCCCACTTAAAGTCAGTTAAGCGCATACTTCGATATCTCTCTGGTACTCCAAAGTATGGGCTGTGGTATTCTAAAGGTAGTGTTTGTTCCTTAGTTGGCTACTCCGATTCTCACTTTGCCGGGTGTAAGTTGGATAGGAAAAGTACTAGTGGCACATGTCACCTTTTCGCAAATTCCTTGGTGAGTTAGCATAGAAAGAAACAGGTTTTCATTGCTTTGTCAACAGCCGAGGCGGAATACGTTGCCGCCGGTAGTTGTTGTGCTCAAGTCCTATGGCTTAAACAACAATTGCTTGATTTCAATTTAAAACTTGAGCGTATTCCAATTTTGTGCGATAACACTAGTGCGATTAATCTAACTAAGAACCCCGTATTGCATTCACGCACCAAGCATATCGAAATACGCCATCATTTTCTTAGGGATCATGTAGAGAAAGGTGATGTGATTTTTGAGCACGTTGACACTAAAAATCAACTTGCTGATATTTTTACAAAACCATTAGCTACAGAGCCTTTCTTTCACATCCGTATGGAACTTGGCATTCTCGATATCTCGGATCGTGCTTAATATACATGCGTGTTTATTCTTTTAACTAACAATGCAAAGAAATATTAAGCTATATGTGAGGGCTCTCATCGTCAATAGTGATCAAGGTAATAACGTTCCGTTTCAAAAATTCTCTCTAATTAAATGTACCATGTTGAGTGATTACATTGATGTTTGTTGGACATATTAAGCACACTTTATCCATTTAGATGTTTGATATTTGTGTTGGCTTTCTATTTATTCAATATCATAGCTTAAATGTCACAAAAATTTGATTTTTTCAAAATTTTAATGTTTGGGTCGACTCACTAATGCTTTTGGTCGACTCACTCTTGTTGCATTATTAACATGTCTGGTCAGGAATGCTCAGGTCGACCCATAGGTCGACGCATAGCTTAAATTTTCAAAAATATAAGAAACACCACAGTGTGCATCGACGCACACAGAACTATAGGTCGACCGTTCGCTAAAAAAGCTGCGAAAAAAAAATTTCTTGGTCACTGCGTTTTTTGACTCATTTAATTCTTTTTTATATTTTTCTGATTTTCTATGTGGCATAAACTAAACATATGCATTGTTCCAACGCATTATCTCATCTCCTCCTCTCCTATAACTCCTCTCTACACAAACCCTAACTTCACCTTCCTACAAACAACATTTGGGGTTCACAAAAATTGAACAAATTCGTCACTGTTCATCTCTTTCTCACATCACTCCCAATGGCTTCTCGAAGAACTTCTCGAAAAAGAGTCACAAGAGAGTCTTCATCTCAAGCGGGTACTTCTCAACCTCCCTCAAATCAACTGGTAACACTTTCATCTCTTCTCTCTGATAAGTATGCTGATTTATATGAAGAAAAATTGAACAAACGGTCTGTTATTAAGCAATTCATTTGCTATCGCGGTACTGTTGAACGCATGCACATAGCAGAAATCTTAGACTTATTGGATTTTCAGAATTTCCATGGGTTTTTATCATGTGACACTAAGTACAATGAAGATTTGGTTCGAATCTTCTATTCTGGTTTAGTTGGAAATTTTGAGGATTACATGTTTAACTGCAAACTAGGGGATAAGACTGTCGTTGTTAATGAAACTATTTCGAGATATGTGTTCCGTATGTCTGTGACCAATGCTCAATCTACTCAGCATATAATTGATACTGATCATGTTAAAGACTATGATTTTAAACAAGCACTGAACTCTATGTTGAAGAGACCATACTCGGATCAGGTTATGGCTAGCAGTCTCTTTCCCAAAACTGTGACAACAGGGAAACTGACTCCTACTGCAAGGATTTTGCAGTGGATTGTTTCTCACATTCTTAGACCAAAGATAGGAGGTTACTCTAGGGTGGATCAACCTGAGGTTCAGTTGATGTATATTTTGAAGAATAAAATAAGGATTAGCTGGCCCTATTATATTGCAAGCAGAATGTATTCTCTTCGTGACTCCGGTAGGGGAATTGCGTTATCCTACACATCATTCATTCAAAAGGTACTCAACCATGCTAAAATCGTTGTTCCGGGTATTCTGTATAAATCTATCACTATCAATCAAGAATTTTGTCAGAAAACATTAACTATGATGGGTCATGTTTGGGATGTCAAAGACAAAAGGTATAAGTAGGTCGTGAAAGCAAACACTGCTGTATTGGCAGAAGAATCTGACGAAAGCGATGAGGAAGAAGAAGACGAGGACAACGAAGATGAAGAAGAAGCTAAAGAGTGTCACTCCCGAAAGATTCGCATCCAACGGTACAAACGCGAGAGTGGCACGGAAAAACACAGAGTCGCCAGCAATGTGTATTTATCCCAAGAGAGGGAAAGGAAACACCGCATAAACCTGAAGAGAAAGGAAAGAACATGGTCTCACAACCAAGAGAAACGGGTACGGGAGTCGGTTACGCGAAGGGAAGGTGTTAGCACCCAACACGTCCATCGTACTCGATGGGATCCACGCTTGTTGTCTGCATCAAAGGGTGTCGTCGTCTGGAGCTCCACTGCTACTGGACCAGAGAAAAAACGAGAACGGAAAGAACGGAGAAACGAAGAAGAAAAGAAAAAAAGGTGACTCGATAGGACGTTATCGTTGTCCTAGGCCTACATACTCCTTCAGTGCAATGGGAAAGTCAGAGTCAACGTAATTCGGACGGGAACTGTGGGGGAAGGTTGCTCGCCAAGACAATCGATGTCTTGTGCCAACATATCCTCAATCGGACGAGAGAGAGGAATCAGAGCTAATGTAGTTCGTGGGTACGACCATGGATGGGTAAGTGTTTTTTACGTGAGCGACGAGCTCTTTTCTGAAAAAGAAAGTTTGAAATCCAACAATCCCGAAGGATAAAAAGATTTGAATTTGTTTGGTGTTTTTTAGACAGAAGTGTTTTAAGTTAGTTCATAACTTGCATTGAACCAAAGTCTTAAATACAGGAACGAATACTTCGCGCATCGTCCCCAACAGGACGTACACTAAGTATCCTAGAAGAATGAGAGGAAGCCCCTCATTCCCCACTTCCCACGCTTAAGGCTCGAGCGCAATACACGTTAACTTTTATTACGTGTCTTGAAGAAGTTTTGAGATGAGAAGAGAGAAGACACAAAGGAAACTCTAAGGGAAACTAAGAGTCCTAATGTTATCATGCATGGGTAATCTATGGTTAGTGA
This sequence comes from Lathyrus tuberosus, assembly GCA_022829125.1. Taxonomy (NCBI): domain Eukaryota; kingdom Viridiplantae; phylum Streptophyta; class Magnoliopsida; order Fabales; family Fabaceae; genus Lathyrus; species Lathyrus tuberosus. The sequence continues at coordinate 14,679,505 of JALAZF010000104.1, forward strand.
GGCTTAGGAGAGACAACTACCTAAAGCCTAATGCTAATCCTACTCCAAGCTTAATCAAAAATTAAGTTGGACTAGGTAGCTCTAAGGGGAAAAGAATCCAAGACTTAATCAAGTCTTGAGACTCAAGGGAGGAAGAGAGTGAAAGAGAGGGGAGAAGCATCTTAAATGCTAAAGCAAACACAAGTATGAAAGCTTAAAAGATAAAGGAGAAGTTATAATGTGGATGACTATCCACATCCCATTCACTTACCATTAGCCCCTACATGGTTAGCAAAAACAAACATAAGCAACAATAATACAAATGAAGCCCAACAAGGTACAACCCAAAGAGAAATGGTTACAAACCAAGTTAAACTCATCCAATTCAGAATGTACACCTTAAGGGTGACCCATAATGTTTACCAAACAAACTCAAGCAAAGAGAATGCAAACAAGTGGCCAAACATCCAAGAGAGTTATCAAAGAAGGAATAAAAGAAGAATGAGTGGTTATGCAAGATGATCATGCAAGAATGCTTCAAATAATATCCAAGTCAGAATGTGGATGACCTAAGCATGTGCCTAAACATGTTATACAAGTGTCACACAAGGCATACAAACAAGTATCCAACATTAGGAATCATTAGGAGAAGAAGAAAGAAGCATGTAAATGAAACATGTTAAAGGATGCAACATGAAGCATGGATAACATATGACATGAATACAAAACTCCAAGGTCAGAAACATACATCAAATGAGATGCAAAGAAGTGATATGGCATGGCATACACAAACCAAACACAAACCAAGAAGAGGCATAGATGAGAAGAAGTGAGAAAATAAGTCAAAAAGAGGCATGTAAATCAACATTGAACATGTGCACAAAATATGCAACAAACTCATACCAATGACCTATAATTGTGATAAAATGACTTATAATGATTCAAACATAGCTCATAAAGTCAAAGAAATAAATCCAAACAATGGTACAAGTGCCTTCTCAAGCAAGTAACCAAACATGATCAAAGATGTGCATAAAAGAAGACCTCAAACAAAGAGCAATCAAACAAATAGAAAATCATCTTCAAAAATTATCAAATTAATACTCAAAGCACCTCAACCAGGGACAAACATCATATCGAACATTCATGCCAAAATTCACAAGACAAGTCCTTCAAACAATTATGCAAAGTCACAAAAGAATCAAAATGCAACATACAAAATAGAGGGACTAAAATGCAATATGAAAAAGGTTTAAAAATGAAACAAAAAATTTTTTATGCACTTCAGAATGTTTATGAAACAATGCAAAAAGAATGGGTTCAAGATCATGTATAGATGATGAGAAATAAATTCTATAAGTAGAAGTGTGCACAAATGAGACAAACCACAAAGAAATTAAACAATTAATTAATTCAGATGCCAAAAAAATAAAATAAAATAAAATAAAATAAAATTTGGAAAAAATTTATAAAACTAAAAAAGGCTTCATGAATTTTTTTTATAATTTTTGAATGCATAAAAATGATTTTAAATAAAATAAAATGCAAAACAACAATTAAGAAAATAAAAAGAAAGAAAATAAACATGGAGGTGCAATCAGCAACAATTCACGTTGAAAAATGAAAGTGGGCTCAGACTGGGGGTGTGGAAAGTAAGGTCCAAAACAAAAGTCCACTAGCGAAATCAAATAATCTCATGGAATTCAGTCAAACAATCAGACTCAATATCAGCCACAAGATCCATCTAACGCATACCATCAGTCAACAAAAGCAATCAAGTAAACATGATCAAAGGTCATGATTAAAAGCACACCATAAAGAAAGTACACATGCACGCACCAAAACACTCAGCACACAATAGGAACCCACGTGATAGGCACATGCACTTTTTAATTCGCTGGCATAATAATATCCATATGATTCATCAGACGTATCACATTAAGTCAACAAATCAAAGATTAATCATGATCAAGGGCTGATATCCAACGCACATAATAACACACATAGGCTAGCATACACGCAAACATTAAAATAAAGTCAGAAAAATAAAAACGTGGCAACACGAGGGCCCTTGGATCACAACAATGGACGGCTGAGACTTCATCTTCTCCACTTGAACCCTCCACCGGCCGGAACACAAACCAGACGCCGGAGCCCTAGCTCCGGTCGTCTCCTCCGGTGAGCACCATCATGAAAAACTCCAGAAATGTCACATGAATATACCAAATTGACCAGAAAATCATGAGGATCACAAATATCATGCTCATTTCAACAAACAATCAACATACAAACCAAATCGAGCAAAATAAAGTTTGGATCCAAAACTTAAATCACCAAATACTCTCATAATACACGTCCAAACTTAAAATAAAATAGATCATCATGCTCAACACACATCACAGATTATTATGCACACTTACAATTCAAGTTCTATGAGTATGAAATCAACACCAACCTAAACCTTGAAGAGCTCAAAATACCACAAGAACGCCTTCCAAAAGTTGCAGATCAAGTCCTTGGAACCTCTAATTGCAAAATAAATGCAACTAGAGCTTGGAATCGTGCTAGATCTTGAGGTTTGAACTTGGATCCTCTTGAACTGAACTTGATGAAAACCTCAGTATGAGCTCCAATCAGTGGTTGATTCTTGCTCTATTCTCTTCACTGATCAAGAATGTGAAGAGAAATCTCAAAGAAACTCCAAGGAGAGTGAGTTTCGAAGAGAGAAAGTGTGAGAGCAAAAATTCAAAACTGAGCAAATGAGAGTCTCTGACCTAGCTGTGAGGGCATGAGTTAGCTTATATACTCTCCATTAGTCCACTGATTGTGATTAGCCATTGGTTAAACCCTTGATTAAGGAGTTTGGAGTGATTTTGCCAAAATGTATTTTGTGTTTAAACCCTTAATTCTCACGTGCCAACTCATGCTTTCTCTCATGAATCCCTCACACATCCCTTGCTGATCACAAATGGATTGGAAATGGGCCTTGAAATGTCTTGGTTTGCAAGTTTCAATCCATCTTGCAAAATTGCACTTTGTAGAATAAGTGAGAAATATAACATGAAATGACTTGATTCAAAAGCTAAAAATGGTCCTCATGAGATGTACTTTGATGATATAACATGACTTGAAGCAATTGGAAACATTACAAGTCCTTTTGTGCCAAAATGCAAAAGGGGGAAAAAATGGTACATGGGAAACCATCAAAATGCACCTTGCATTGTTTTGACCATAACTAGAGTTCCACAAATGATGTGGAGATGTTCTAGTACTTTTTGGAAATGGGAGAGAAATATATTCAACTTTCATGTTGGAGGAAAATTTATTTGGAGCTTCCTTGATGATGAAAAGTCAAGTTGAATGTGGTGGAAAAATTGCCAAAAATGGAAAGTTTTCATTATAGGTCATTTTCCAAATTTAGTAACTTTTGCACAAACTCTTGATTCTTGATGAATGATGTGAAACTTGACCTTTGAAGACCATATGAGGATGTGAGACCTTGAAAACCATGAAAAGAACCTCAAAATTCCACAGCTGACTTTCCTCCTTACAATTGACTTTTACTTACTTCACAAGCAATTAATCCACTGAACATTCTTCACCATGAATCAATAACCAAATCTCCATCCATGAACACTTGTGAGCATATGGAATACCATAAAAACATGCTTGAATCCACAAAGCCCCTTCAAGAAGTCCTCTGAGTCAAAAACCCTAACTGGTCCCTCTGATTAGGAGAGAAAGATTCACTTGTAATCTTTTGCCATTCTTGATCTTGTGAAGGTATGATGAACTCCATGAGCTACCTTGAAGCTTGAGACTTGAGAAAATGGACCAAGTACCTTGATCCCATGCTAAGAACTAATGCTATGCACAATGCAAAAATGCAAGAAATGAAAAGAAACATAAGCCAATTAGTTAAAAACAACAAGGCAAATTTTGTGGTGTTATAGCTGCCCCTATTCAATCAACTTGGTCCTGAAGGTATGATAGAAACGGCTGTCATGCGTTCAAAGGATTCAGGGAGATTGAATACCAAAAGAAAACCTAAAATTTGCAATCCTCAAAGGAGGGACGACTCCACTGGGGAACAAGCAATAAATGCTGCACTGTCACAACACGTACGAGTGTTGGAAACCAATACATACGATGTATTGAAAAGTCTTGAAATAAACACAAATGAGTGTTAACTATGCTGGGAATAAACACTGACGAGTGTCAAGGAATCAAAGATATCAGGTACGGACGGGTATAAAAGGGTTCAATACGGACGGGTACTGAAAAGGTACGCGGGCGGGCGCCAAATGTCAATGCGGACGGGCATTGAAACAAAGGTTCAAACACGGACGGGTGCTGAAAGAACACGGATGGGTGCCAAATGTCAATGCGGATGGGCATTAAAACAAAGGTTCAAACACGGACGGGTGCCAAAAGTCAATGCGGACGGGCATTGAAGCAAAGGTTCAAACACGGACGGGTGCTGAATGTCAATGCGGACGGGCATTGAAACAAAGGTTCAAACACAGACGGGTGCTGAATGTCAATGCGGATGGGCATTGAAACAAAGGTTCAAACACGGACGGGTGCTGAAAGAACACGGACGGGTGCCAAATGTCAATGCGGATGGGCATTGAAACAAAGGTTCAAACACGGACGGGTGCTGAAAAGATTCAATACGGACGGGTATCGAAAAGGTACACGGAAGAGTGTAAAAATTCAATACGGACGGGTATCGAAAAGGTACACGGACGGGTCTAAAAAGATAAATTTACTGGGGATTAATCTCGTTGGGGAATGGAAAGCAACACGGACGAGTGTCAACAAAAGGTCAATACGGACGGGTATTGAAACAAAAGGGGATAAGGCAGCCTCTCTGGGGATTGAAATGCAACACGGACGGGTGTCAACAAAAGGTCAATACAGACAGGTATTGAAATCACACGGGTTCAAACATGGACGGGTGCCGAAGGAAACACAGACGAGTTTCTGACGGTAAAGAAAATCTGGGGGGATAAACCAAAGGACCACCTGGACGAAGGGGTAAAAATGAAATCATGGATCAACGATCCTGGCAAACAACTCTGCAAGGGAATGTCAAATGTTGCTTTGAATGACTAACCCAACACTTGTGGAATAAAGTCAAAAGATATCTCCTGAAATCCAGCTTCCCTGACGAAGGAAAACTCAAACCTGGCTTATGCTTCGAATGCATATGTTTGAATTTTGCCGTAATGCTCCACACGAAGTGGAAATGCTACGCATTTAGGAGGATGCCATGCAAAACAAATTCTTATGCAATGCAACAGAGGTGCCTTAGCAAAATAAATGCTGAAGGCGAAGGTAAACTCCACTGGGGATGACAAAATAAAATGTCCTCCGAAAGAACAAGCTGAGGAGAACTTCACCCTGCCAGGGAAGATCACAATCACCAATTCTGCGGGAGATGGACAAAACTCTGATAAAATACCCACATAGTTGGGGAATATCAAGATCAACAACTCTGCTGGAGATGGACGAAACTCCAAGAGAATACTACTCAGCTGGGGAGGGAGATGAATACTGAAGATGGAAACTCCTCCACTGGGGATGTCCAACTATTTCAGAACTTGGATTTAACGCCTGCCAAGCACGATTGGACTTAAGACCTGTTGGGGATACTAATCACCACCAGACTCCGCTTGGGGATATCAGTGAGCTTAATCTGTTGTTAGGGAAGTAACTTTACCCTCACCCCGCTGGGGATTAGATCAAGCCGCTGTCGGTGAGACTATACTTTCTGACCAACTGAGGCAAGTAGACACCAGGACTCTTTGGGGATAATAACATCTTTGTCCATAAATCTCCTGCTGAAGATATAACAACCTATACCTTAGAGCAATCAACCTCTGAATGCTTGCTGGGGAATAATAATCTAAACACAACTTCGTCTGGGTATGCAATCCTCTGTACTTTGCTGAGAAAGACGATCCTCAACGACTCCGCTTGGGAGGGAAAGTAGTTGTCAACATCCACTCTGCTAGGGGATAAACACATTGTTTCCTGACTAGCTGAGGGAAAAAAACAACTGCCCCATACTCTGTGGGGAAACACCACCTGCTGAAGAAAAGTGAGCCAAATCACAACTCTGGCCGGGGGAAACCCTTATATCCTGCTGAAGGGGATGATCCTTAATGACTCCGCTCGGGGAATTACCTCTTTATACTCTGTTGAGGAAGACGATCCTTGATACTCTGATGGGGAAGAGTAATAAACTGCTGAGGACGATCAGGCTTCAAAGTTGGAGAGAGCAACTCTACTGGGGAGAGCACTACTGGGGAGATACACCTGTAATCCTGCAAAACCAACAGAAAGGTCTACGTGCAAAAATGATTACTTAGATTATCATCATAGTGACTGTCGCCTAAGCAATTACCACTGTTTTCCAACTTGTCTCACAGAGCTCAACATTTTAGCATGTAATGTTTTTATCAAAAATACCGGACATTTTCACAAACAAAACAGGTAAAACAAAAACAAAAGCTCTTTGATTGAAATGCAAACTTTATTGAATGAATTGGCCTGTAAATAGGCATCTACATTTGGAAGTAATTCCTGAAAAGAGGTAATTGCTCAAAAAGCAAAAGAAAATACAAATGTCGGCAATGTGGGGAACAGAAATCCACCATGACTCGACTCAGATATAACCCATATGACTTGTTTATCCGCAGATACTTTGGCCTTTGAAAATGACTGACTGGACTGATTCCTTTCCTTAGAATTTTCCAAGTGTGAATAGTGATCACAGATCAAACGCGGATCGTAGTCTTTGCTTTTAAATCCCTAACTTTTGCCTGGATCGCCCTTTTCGGGTTTTCAATCCACCGGGATACCCATTTTTGCCAAAGTTTCCTTTTCAGGTTTTCAACCTTGCGGGTTTATTTCTTTTTTCTTTTATCCCTAATTTTTTCCCGAACCTTTTCTTTTTATGGTTCGCCAGGATGCCCCATTTTTGCCTGAACCTTCTTTTTATGTTCAGCGGGTCTCTTTTATGCAAAGTATTTTTTGACTACATCCGCGTTCACAGGGGATGTAAAATCTTCGCCATCCATAGTTGAAAGTAATAAGGCTCCACCGGAGAAAACCTGTCTTACTACATATGGCCCTTCATAATTTGGAGTCCACTTGCCCCTATGATCTGTTTAAGGAGGAATAATCCTTTTCAGAACTAGCTCACCAGTTTGGAAACACCGAGGACACACTTTATGATCAAATGCTTTCTTCATCCTGCTCTGATACAACCGGCCATGCGCAATGGCTTTCAATCTCTTCTCTTCAATGGGGTTCAATTCATTCAGCCAGGAATGCACCCACTCAGCTTCATCAAGCTTCATGTCTGTCAGAATTCTCAAAGAAGGAATCTCAACTTCTAATGGCAGGACTGCTTACATACCATACACCAGTGAGAAAGGAGTTGCCCCAGTTGATGTGCGTACCGAAGTACGATAACCGTGCAAAGCATAATGCAACATCTCATGTCAGTCCTTGTATATTACTACCATCTTCTGTACAATCTTCTTTATGTTCTTATTAGCCGCTTCAACAGCCCCATTCATCTTCGGACGATAGGGAGAAGAATTGTGATGTTCGATTTTGAAGCTCTGACATAGCTCCTTCATCATCTTATTGTTCATATTTGAACCATTATCAGTAATGATTCTCTCCGGGACTCCATACCGGCAGATGATGTCCTTCTTAATAAATTGGGCTACCACTTGTCTGGTGATGTTGGCATACGATGCTGCTTCTACCGACTTCGTGAAATAATCAATAGCCACCAGGATAAAACGATGTACATTCGAAGCAGTCGGCTCGATCTTTCCAATCATGTCAATGCCCCACATAGCAAAAGGCAAAGGTGACGACAAAACATTCAGAGGAGTAGGCGGTACGTGCACCTTATCAGCATAAATCTAGCATTTATGACATTTTCGGGCATATTTAAAACAATCAGACTCCATAGTCATCCAATAATACCCTGCTCTCAATAATTTTCTTGCCATAGCATGCCCATTGGCATGAGTACCGAAGGACCCTTCGTGAACTTCTTCCATTAACAGGTATGCCTCGTATTCATCAACACAACGTAGCAAGACCATATCAAAGTTTCTCTTGTATAACACATCGTCTTTATTCAAGAAGAAATTTCCTGATAACCTCCTCAATGCCTTTTTATCCTTTGAAGATGCCCCAGCTGGGTATTCCTGACTCTTCTAGAAGACTTTGATGTCATGATACCAAGGCTTGCCATCTGATACCCCTTCGACTGCAAATACAAAAGCAGGCCTGTCCAAGCGCATGATTCTGATTGAAGGAGCTTCATTCCAAAGATTCACTTTATACATTGATGACAACGTTGCCAACGCATCAGCCATCTGATTCTCTATCCGGGGAATATGATGGAAGTCCACTCTGTCAAAGAAAGGTAACAACCTTCTGGCATAGTTGTTATATGGAACAAGATTTACTTGACGAGTCTCCCATTCACCTCTAATTTGGTTAACCACCAATGCAGAATCACCATAAACATCAAGGTTCTTGATTCTCAAATCAATTGCTTCTTCTAACCCCATGATGCATGCTTCATACTCCACCTCATTGTTGGTGCATATGAACGCTAACCGGGCAGTAAAGGGTATATGAGAACCCTGTGGAGTCATAATGATTGCCCCGGTTCCGTTACCATATGAATTAATAGCTCCATCAAAAACCATCTTCCACTGAGATCCAATCTCAAGTCCTTCATCAGGCAAAGGTTCTTCACAATCCTTCATCTTCAGATACATGATATGCTCATCCGAAAATTCAAACTTCATCGGTTGATAATCCTCAATTGGCTGTTCAGCAAGATATTCTGACAAAACACTTCCCTTAATGGCTTTTTGGGAGACATACTGAATATCGTATTCTGTCAGAACCATCTTCCAACGGGCTATTCTACCAGAAAGTGCTTGCTTCTCAAACATATACTTGATTGGATCCATCTTCGAAATCAATAGGGTTGTGTGGTTTAACATATACTGCCTCAAGCGCTTAGCGGCCCAAGCGAGTGCACAACATGTTTTCTCCAGCATCGAGTACCTTCACTCGCAATCAGTAAACTTCTTACTCAAGTAGTAGATGGCGTGTTCTTTTCTACCTGACTCGTCTTGTTGATCGAGCACACAACCCATTGAATTCTCAAGAACCGTGAGATACATAATCAAAGGCCTTCCTGGCACTGGCGGCATAAGGATCGGAGGTTCCTGCAAGTATTCTTTTATCTTTTCAAACGCCTTTTTGACAATTTTCATTCCACCTGACCGCTTGATCTTTTCTTAGCAATTTGAAGATTAGTTCACACGTGGCTGTGAGATGCGAGATGAACCTAGTAATGTAGTTTAATCTCCCCAAGAAACCACGAACCTCTTTTTCTGTTTTCGGCATAGGCATTTCTTGTATGGCTTTTACCTTTGCAGGATCAACCTCAATACCTTTTTCACTAACAATAAACCCCAGCAATTTTCCTGATCTCACCCCGAAGGTGCATTTGTTTGGATTCAACCTCAGTTTGAATTTTCTCAATCTTTCAAACAACTTCTGAAGATTCACCAAATGTTCTTCTTCCGCCTGTGACTTCGTAATCATGTCATCAACATAGACTTCAATCTCTTTGTGAATCATATCATGAAAGAGAGTCACCATCGCCGGCTGGTAAGTTGCCCCTGCATTTTTCAATCCAAAGGGCATCACTTTGTAGCAGAAAGTTCCCCACGGTGTTATGAATGTTGTCTTCTCCATGTCCTCTAGGGCCATCTTGAAGGAAAACACAGAATACTGAGCAGTATTATCGACTAACACGTCAATGTGAGGGAGCGGGAAATCATCCTTTGGGCTTGCTCTGTTCAAATCCCTATAGTCAACACACATCCTGACTTTCCCATCCTTCTTAGGTACATGCACGATGTTAGCAACCCATGGAGGATAATTTGTCACAGCAAGAAAACTGGCATCTAGCTGTTTCTGAACCTCTTCCTTGATTTTGACAGACATCTCTGGTTTAGTTCTTCTCAACTTTTGCTTGACCGGAGCACAACCTTCTTTAAGTGGTAGCCGGTGTACAACAATATCAGTATCAAGCCCAGGCATGTCTTGGTAAGACCAGGCGAAGATATCCACATACTCACGGGGCATTTCAATCAATCTTCCCTTGACACTATCTTCCAATGCAGCCCCTATCCTTACTTCCTTTCTGGCGTCCTCGGTTCCCAGATTCTCAATCTTAATTTCCTCCTGATGAGGTAGGATGACTCTCTCCTCTTGCTTCAACAATCTGACCAAATCTTCGGGCAGTTCACAATCTTCGTCAGTCTCTTCTTTAGCCTGATAGATTGGATTGTCAAAGTCATACCGAGTTATAGCTGAGTCATGATCGGTGTCATCTGAACAAAAAGACCTGCATGATTGATGAGGTATGTTTTATTATGTATGCAACAAAGAAACACATTGCCATTTTGATGTGGGTTTTTAATGCATAAAAGTAAAAACAGAAAGACAGAGATCAAAATATTTGAATGTGAAAAGTCCTTTATTGATGATAAAGCAAAACATGCAACAGTTAAAAGCCCTACAAATAAAATCACTACGTCTTGGGCAGAACGCAGGATTAACATAATAGGAAAACAAACCAATTACTCGAAGCCTGTCACTTGAATGACTTTATCGGAAGACCAGTTGCACAAAGTTTCTCCTGGGATGCAAGGACGGATCCAGCTATCCATGTCACAATCACTGTCCCCTTCTTCCCTAATGGCATTAACCCTGTCGAAGAAAACACCGGCACTAGTGAAACGGACTGGGCCATAGAATTTGGGAGGATCCCCATCTCTCCTGGATGGCTTGTATCCCAATCCATAAGTATCCCTCTTCTCCTGGACTTCAACCACCTGGCCCCACCTTTGTGAGCTACCAGCTTCAACCACAGCTATGGCATCTCTAAACGAAGACATGGAAACCTCAGGTTGATTTGCCACTGCAGGCTGCTCTATAGCCTCAGACTGGATAACCTCTTCAAAAACTTTCACCTTTTCAAACCCCTGACACAATGTCTCATGGATTTCACCATCCACTTCCACGTATTTGAAGGTCGACAGCTGACTAATCATTATGTCTTCTTCTCTGCACACTGTCACTACGTGACCATCAACCATATATTTCAGTTTTTGATGCAAAGTGGAGGTTACAGCGCCAGCACCATGGATCCAAGGACGACCAAATAAACAGCTGTACGCTGGCTGAATATCCATTATATAAAACGTTGCATCAAAGATTTCTGGTCCAACCTTGATCGGAAGCACAATCTCACCAAAGACAGATCTCTTCGAGCCATCAAAAGCTCCCACTACCAAGTCGCTTGGTGTACAAATAAGTCCCCTGGTATCTAACTTCATTAGTGCTTTCTTGGGCAATACATTCAACGATGATCCAGTATCAACCAATACATGTGACATCAATGAACCATGGCACTCAATCGAAATATGCAGGGCATTGTTATGATTCCTGCCAGCAGGAGTCAAGTCAAGATCTATAAAACCCAGGCCATTACCCGCATTCACGTGCGCTACAACCCCTTCCAGCTGGTTGACAGAAATCTCTTGAGGAACGTAGGCTGCATTCAAGACCTTCAGAAGAGCATTCCTATGAGCCTCAGAACACAATAGCAAAGACATAATAGAGATCTTGGACAGGGTCTGATGTAACTGGTCCATGATCTTATAATCACTTTTCCTGATAAGCCTCATAAATTCCTCAACATTTTCAGAAAAAGCATCATCAACCAGCTTTACTGTAGAATCAATAACCACTGGAGTCTGAACAGAACCATCCACCGCCTGTTTTCCCCTATCTTGCCTAGAAGTACTGGGTTGATCATTAACAAAAGTAAGCACTCTACCACTTCTGGTTATAGCATCAGTCTCAACTTTGACTTCAGGACTAGAACTTACTGGTGAAGTATTCATTAATTCCTGCTTTTGTCCATTGACAAACACCTCTGCACCGTAATTCCATGGAATAGCCTTAGAACTTTCATACGAAATAGGTCCAGCCCTTGTGATAATAACTGGAGGTGGCCTTGTCGGATCAGAAATAGTAATTGTTTTGAACGGAATGGTGATAGTGGCAACCTTCTCACTAACAACCTCTTCTTGCTGATTACTTCTGTCAAACTGTAAGCAGTCCTCATCAATCATATTCTGAATACCCATCTTCAACGAATCATAACCATTAACCTTTGTCAAACAATCTGAAGAGTCCTCACCACAACCCGGATAGACGCCACCCTTCAATAACCTGTTCTTAACCACAACCAACGGAGTCTTCAGCTCCTCAACATCCATGATCAAATTCAGAGCTTCACATTCCTCAATTATTGCATTTACCCTTGGCCCATCGTGGTCAGGCATAGGGTTTTGAATAACATTGGGCCCAGCATTCGAGAAATTGATAGCCTTGGAGTCTACAAGGTCTTGCACCTTGTGATGAAACGCTCTACACTTCTCCACAGTGTGCCCCGGAGCACCAGAATGAAAATCACAGTGTGCGTTAGCATCGTAGCCTCGTGGGAGTTCCCCGGTTGGTGGAGCCAGGGTACGGAGCTCAACTGGACGTAACTGCAGCAAATGTTGCAACAACTGTGCATACGACATTGGGGGTTGATCAAAATGCCTCTCTGCATTCCTTTGTCTATTCTGATAGTGACCTTGCTGCCTGTTCTGATTGGCATTATTCCTTTGTTGCTGTGGTGGAGGTAACGTTGCTGGGATAGTTACCGATGCTACTTGTTGATTATTGCCCTAACGCTGTTTCCCTTTTCCTCTGTGAGATGATACAGCGTTGGCCTCTCCTTTCTTCTTATAACCATCAAACGGCTTCTTTCCGTGTCCGGAGGATGATCCATCACCACTAGAAACTTTTCCAGCCTTAATACCAACCTCTATCTTCTGTCCAATAGCAATCACATCTGCAAACTTGCCTAGAGAACAAGGCAACAGCTTCTCATAATAGTGCTTAGGCAGTGTGTCCATAAACATATCCAACATCTCCTTTTCCAGCATTGGTGGCTGTACCCTAGCCACCAATTCACGCCACCTTTGCGCGTATTCTTTGAAACTTTCATCACTTTTTTGGGACATGCTCAACAGCTAAGTTCTGTTGGGCGCCATGTCTGTGTTGTACTGGTAATGCTTGATAAAAGTTGCAGCTAGCTCTCTCCAGGTACGAACATCTCTACTTTCCAGCCCCATGTACCATTCCAAAGACGCGCCAGATAGGTTGTCTTGGAAAAAGTGCATCATTAACTTTTCATCCTTAGCATGCGCAGCCATCTTCCTGGTATAGGCCTTTATATGAGTTCTCGGGCAAGTAGAACCATTATACTTCTCCAGTGTAGGAATCTGAATCTTGTGTGGAATGACAACATCAGGGACCAACCCTAGGTCGTCCAAATCTATTCCCAGATCATCCTGTTTCACAACCCCTTTCAATTGAGCCTCAATTAAACGGATTCTCTCATCACTGACCACAGGTAGGCCAGCGTCCAAACTTCTGACTAAAAAAACATCATCTTGTTGATCATCAATACGGGGGCCATGGATAGCCCGAACAGTGTTTCCCTCTCCAACCACTAAAGAAATACCACCCTGTCCACCAGCACCAGTGATAGGAATGTTGATACCAGCACCATCTCCGCCCGGAGGAACAACACGATTAAGAAAACCACCGTGTAAGATACCATTCTCATCAACTTGCGACACCAAAGGCTGAACTAGAGTTCTGAATTCATTCTGACTTTGCACCACACCCTGCATCATCTCCATGAATTGATCGATGCGAGCTTGCATAGCTGCCATGTCTGCCTGAACTTTGTCCATCACTCTGCTTTGATTAAGCCTGGTAGGATACCGATGAGTTGGTTGATCAATCCTGACTGACAAAAAGAGAGAGCATAAGAAAACCAAAGAATCTGAGATAACCTGCAATGCAAAAATGATTATGATTATGCAAATGCGAATGCAAAATGCAAACAAACATATTTGAACATTTCCAGGACATATCTGCTTTGATTCCATTCCATGAAACCGGGCAAGGGATTAGACACACTATCGAAAAGTAAATCTGAACCCAGAAATACCACCGGATCAAACCACCGGGACAAACCCTCTCTGAAAACCAGAACTGCCAGAGCACAGATAATCAAACCAAATATTCCATTACTGAAAACAAAGTAGTTCTTACAGACAGATTCAAGCATAATCAAAGGTGATTCCATCAACAATCCTGATGGTAATCCCGAAAAAAGATAAACAACAAAATCAACTACAAATCAATTCCAAACAAACCAGGTTCAACATCCTCAAGAAGGTTCACAGTGTCAGGATGTGTAGGTTGCTGCATCAACCCTTTGATCAACTTGTTCCTCTTTACAATCTCTTGGTTCAATTTAACAATATGCTCTTCAGCGTTGTTGTATTCGCGCTTTGACTTCTTGACCTCGGCTTGCAGCTTGAGCTCTTCAATTTCCTTCTGTGCTTCTTTCCACTTGGCAAAGTAGCAATCTTTCCTTGCTTTCACTACCTGAAGCTTTTCTTTGAGCTCTTCATTCTTAATCTTGGCCTCCTTCTACATATCCTGATACGTGGCAAGCTTGTCTTCTGCTTTAGTCAAAAGCTTCTTGTTTTTCCTCTTAGCTTTGCCTGACGATTCAGCAGCCATACTGACCTTTTTGAAGTGTTGAGCCCTGTCAGCAAAATCCTTCTCTTTTTTCTCTAGATGCGTAGTCATGTCTTGAACTTTCCATTTCAACTCCAAGTTGTCCTGTAGAGCACTCTGTAGCTGACTACTCATATCAAAGTTTTCCACCCTCAGATCAGATACCAACTTTCGCTGCTTGTCGAATTCTTCGAATGGTACAGTGAGTCTCTCTTCCACAATCTCTGGATATAAGGGAGGCGCCCGATCAAAAGGCAAATAGAACTCTTCTACCCTCTTCTTCACCCATTCAATATATGGAGTGAAAGCTTGATTATTGGGTTTCCCCAAAACAGTTTTACCTATCTTCTGTCTGCTGAGCCAGGCTTGAGAAACTTCTCGTGCAATAGCCACACCCTCAGTCATATGAAAATACAAAGATTCTTCCAAATCTTTTCCAGCCGGAGGATCTTTTAGAGCGTATGCAAACTGCTTGATAGCCAAAGACGGGTTGTAGTTAATACCTCCTTTTCTTCCAATCAAGGGTACATTAGGATACCTGCCACAGCTATGCAAAATATCAGTCCCCAATAATCCCTTATCCACCCAAAGAATATCCTTAGCAGCTAGGCCCATCAGACGCTTACTCCACTCTAAAGAAGTCTTTGAATCCACTAAAGCACCTGATTGGGGTAAACGTTTGGCAAACCACTTGTAAAAAAGAGATGCGCAACAACAAACCACCCCACCTCATCTTTTCTCATTCCTGTTGTATAGAGCATAGTGGAGATCACCTAACAAAGTCGGCACCAGATTCTGAGCTGTAAATATCTGAATAGCATCCGTATCGACAAAATCAGACTCATTAGGGAATAACACAATGCCATATATACACAGAGCCAATATTGCATTGAAAGTCATCCACCTTTTCTCCTTAGCTTCTTCTTGAGCCCTCTTCACTAAGTACTCCAAGTGATAGCCTTGAGATTTTCCCTTCTTAGAAAAGTCAGCCTCCAATGTAGATCTGCTCAAATAAAGAGCCTCAGCCACTGCTTGGAAATCACAATCTCCTTAGGAACCACGGAAAGGAACACCTTCTTTGATAGGAATCCTCAAAATGTTGGAGTATTCTTCCAGGGTAGGAACCAACACATAATCTGGCATCACAAAGCACCTCAAGGAAGGATCATAAAACTGCATCAAGGTGTGCAGCCCATTGTATTCATATTCACTGAGACTCCGAACCAGGGATAAAATCCAACCATACTTCTCTTCAAAGGCTCCTAAAACTTCTGGACCAGCTATACTCTATAAACTGTTCAACGAGCCAAGAGTGATCTTCGGGAACTTGTAGACGATGATGTGCTTCTTACCCCTCTTAGTGTCCATCCCTGTGAACGCCCTCTGACTGGAATCAAAGACTAGATACTACCTAAAAATGCACGAACATGAATGTCAGAAAAAAAATGGAATGCAATGCAGAGCATGGGATTAAGGTATCCACACAAACAGGCTACACCGCGCTGACTGAACAAATCAAAGCTCTGTACCAAGACCCAGAACAACAACCACCATAGTGATAAAACCAGAAAACCAGGTAGGTTGAAGGTCACGGTCACCTGCAAACCTGTAAACACCCATCCCTCTCACATGTGGGTACTAAGATCCTCAGTATCCCGGGCTCTCAGGTCGAGAAATGATGATACGTTCACCACTTCTGGTTTGGCATCATCACCAATCGAGGAGGCCTCAACTGATTCACAAAAACGAAAGATCCTCAGCTTCGGAGGTTTGAGAAGCAATAGCACATTCATCCCGAAGGATACAATGCTATCGCCAATCAAAGAGGTCGTCCGCTGATTCACCTCAAAAGGAAATCCTATAGCAAGTTCCCAGCATTGGGTCCTCGGATCGAGAATGTGCAACGGATTTTCCACAAAACGTAGTCTGCCACTGTCACATCTCGGGAGGAGTGCCGTTACTGAGTCCTCGGGAATGGTCATCAGATTCGACAATTCCTCAAGAGAATAACTATTGGCCTGTATCAACATACAGTAGCAGAAAGCTCCTGATAGAACCTCGTCTGATTGTAGGGATCGTGATCACCCGCACGTGGCCAACACCACGGGAGCATCACGCCTGCCCACGCTAAAACCTAGGTGTATGCTCGAGCCTGGGTATTGGGCTCATCTCTTAGAACCTCCCAACCTGCCAAACAGAAAAACAGCACAGCGCAGCACAGTCCAGCATAACAATGCAATACAGTAAAATGCGATAAAAACAGTAAAGCGGTAACGCAAAAATACAGTAAATAGCAATACCGTAATATACAACAAAGCAGAGCACCACAAAAACACCCAATGAAAAGAAACAGACAAGCGCTAGGATTGACTCGCTAAAGGGGGTGGACCAGTAAGAGGTCAACCAGAGTCCCTAGCAGAGTCGCCAGCTGTCGCTCCCGAAAGATTCGCATCCAACGATACAAACGCGAGAGTGGCGCGGAAAAACACAGAGTCGCTAGCAATGTATATTTATCCCAAGAGAGGGAAAGGAAACACCGCATAAACCTGAAGAGAAAGGAAAGAACATGGTCTCACGACCAAGAGAAACGGGTACGGGAGTCGGTTACGCGAAGGGATGGTGTTAGCACCCAACACGTACATCGTACTCGATGGGATCCACGCATGTTGTCTGCATCAAAGGGTGTCGTCGTCTAGAGCTCCACTGCTACTGAACCGGAGAAAAAACGAGAACGAAAAGAACGGAGAAACGAAGAAGAAAAGAAAAAAATGTGACTCGATAGGATGTTATCGTTGTCCTAGGCCTACGTACTCCCTCAGTGCAATGGAAAAGTCAGAGTCAACGTAGTTCGGACGGGAACTGTGGGGGAAGGTTGCTCGCCAAAACAATCGCTGTCTTGTGCCTACATATCTTCAATCGGACGAGAGAGAGGAATCAGAGCTAATGTAATTCGTGGGTACGACCACGGATGGGTAAGTGTTTTTTACGTGAGCGACGAGCTCTTTTCTGAAAAAGAAAGTTTGAAACCCAACAATCCCGAAGGATAAAAAGATTTGAATTTGTTTGGTGTTTTTTAGACAGAAGTGTTTTAAGTTAGTTCATAACTTGCATTGAACCAAAGTCTTAAATACAGGAACGAATACTTCGCGCATCGTCCCCAACAGGACGTACACTAAGTATCCTAGAAGAATGAGAGGAGGCCCCTCATTCCCCACTTCCCACACTTAAGGCTCGAGCGCAATACACGTTAACTTTTATTACGTGTCTTGAAGAAGTTTTGAGATGAGAAGAGAGAAGACACAAAGGAAACTCTAAGGGAAACTAAGAGTCCTAATGTTATCATGCATGGGTAACCTATGGTTAGTGAGGCTTAGGAGAGACGACTACCTAAAGCCTAATGCTAATCCTACTCCAAGCTTAATCAAAAATTAAGTTGGACTAGGTAGCTCTAAGGGGAAAAGAATCCAATATTTAATCAAGTCTTGAGACTCAAGGGAGGAAGAGAGTGAAAGAGAGGGGAGAAGTATCTTAAATGCTAAAGAAAACACAAGTATGAAAGCTTAAAAGAGAAAGGGGAAGTTAGAATGTGGATGACTATCCACATCCCATTCACTTACCATTAGCCCCTACATGGTTAGCAAAAACAAACATAAGCAACAATAATACAAATGAAGCCCAACAAGGTACAACCCAAAGAGAAATGGTTACAAACCAAGTGAAACTCATCCAAGTCAGAATGTACACCTTAAGGGTGACCCATAATGTTTACCAAACAAACTCAAGCAAAGAGAATGCAAACAAGTGGCCAAACATCCAAGAGAGTCATCAAAGAAGGAATAAAAGAAGAATGAGTGGTTATGCAAGATGATCATGCAAGAATGCTTCAAATAATATCCAAGTTATAATGTGGATGACCTAAGCATGTGCCTAAACATGTTATACAAGTGTCACACAAGGCATACAAACAAGTATCCAACATTAGGAATCATTAGGAGAAGAAGAAAGAAGCATGTAAATGAAACATGTTAAAGGATGCAACATGAAGCATGGATAACATATGACATGAATACAAAACTCCAAGGTCAGAAACGTACATCAAATGAGATGCAAAGAAGTGATATGGCATGGCATACACAAACCAAACACAAACTAAGAAGAGGCATAGATGAGAAGAAGTGAGAAAATAAGTCAAAAAGAGGCATGTAAATCAACATTGAACATGTGCACAAAATATGCAACAACCTCATACAAATGACCTATAATTGTGATCAAATGACTTATAATGATTCAAACATAGCTCATAAAGTCAAAGAAACAAATCCAAACAATGGCACAAGTGCCTTCTCAAGCAAGTAACCAAACATGATCAAAGATGTGCATAAAAGAAGACCTCAAACAAAGAGCAATCAAACAAATAGCAAATCATCTTCAAAAATTATCAAATTAATACTCAAAGCACCTCAACCAGGGACAAACATCATATCGAAAATTCATGCCAAAATTCACAAGACAAGTCCTTCAAACAATTATGCAAAGTCACAAAAGAATCAAAATGCAACATACAAAAGAGAGGGGCTAAAATGCAATATGAAAAAGGTTTAAAAATGAAAAAAAAAATGTTTTTATGCACTTCAGAATGTTTATGAAACAATACAAAAAGAATGGGTTCAAGATCATGTATAGATGATGAGAAATAAATTCTACAAGTAGAAGTGTGCACAAATGAGATAAACCACAAAGAAATTAAACAATTAATTAATTCAGAACCCAAAACAAAATAAATAAATAAATTAAATAAAATTTGGAAAAATTTTATAAAACTAAAAAAGGATTCATGAATTTTTTTTCATAATTTTTTAATGCATAAAAATGATTTAAAAAAAAAATAAAATGCAAAACAACAATTAAGATAATAAAAAGAAAGAAAATAAACATGGAGGTGCAATCAGCAATAATTCACGTTGAAAAATGAAAGTGGGCTCAGACTAGTGGTGTGGAAAGTAAGGTCCAAAACAAAAGCCCACTAGCGAAATCAAATAATCTCATGGAATTCAGTCAAACAATCAGACTTAATATCAGCCACAATATCCATCTAACGCATATCATCAGTCAACAAAAGCAATCTAGTAAACATGATCAAAGGTCATGATTAAAAGCACACCACAAAGAAAGTACACATGCACGCACCAAAACACTCAACACACAATAGGAACCCACGTGATAGGCACATGCACTTTTTAATTCGCTGGCATAATAATATCCACATGATTCATCAGACGTATCACATTAAGTCAACAAATCAAAGATTAATCATGATCAAGGGCTGATATCCAACGCACATAATAACACACATAGGCTAGCACACACGCAAACATTAAAATAAAGTCAAAAAAATAAAAACGTGGCAACACGAGGGCCCTTGGATCACAATAATGGACGGCTAAGACTTCATCTTCTCAACTTGAACCCTCCACCGGCCGGAACACAAACCAGACGCCAGAGCCCTAGCTCCGGTCGTCTCCTCCGGTGAGCACCATCATGAAAAACTCCAGAAATGTCACATGAATATACCAAATTGACCAGAAAATCATGAGGATCACAAATATCATGCTCATTTCAACAAACAATCAACATACAAACCAAATCGAGCAAAATAAAGTTTGGATCCAAAACTTAAATCACCAAATACTCTCATAATACACGTCCAAACTTAAAATAAAATAGAATATCATGCTCAGTACACATCACAG
Organism: Lathyrus tuberosus; assembly: GCA_022829125.1. Taxonomy (NCBI): domain Eukaryota; kingdom Viridiplantae; phylum Streptophyta; class Magnoliopsida; order Fabales; family Fabaceae; genus Lathyrus; species Lathyrus tuberosus. Next base: position 14,700,018 of record JALAZF010000104.1, read on the forward strand.
ATTATTATGCACACTTACAATTCAAGTTCTATGAGTATGAAATCAACACCAACCTGAACCTTGAAGAGCTCAAAATACCACAAGAACGCCTTCCAAAAGCTGCAGATCAAGTCCTTGGAACCTCTAATTGCAAAATAAATGCAACTAGAGCTTGGAATCGTGCTAGATCTTGAGGTTTGAACTTGGATCCTCTTGAACTAAACTTGATGAAAACCTCAGTATGAGCTCCAATCAGTGGTTGATTTTTGCTCTATTCTCTTCACTGATCAAGAATGTGAAGAGAAATCTCAAAGAAACTCCAAGGAGAGTGAGTTTCGAAGAGAGAAAGTGTGAGAGCAAAAATTCAAAACTGAGCAAATGAGAGTCTCTGACCTAGCTGTGAGGGCATGAGTTAGCTTATATACTCTCCATTAGTCCACTGATTGTGATTAGCCATTGGTTAAACCCTTGATTAAGGAGTTTGGAGTGATTTTGCCAAAATGTATTTTGTGTTTAAACCCTTAATTCTCACGTGCCAACTCATGCTTTCTCTCATGAATCCCTCACACATCCCTTGCTAATCACAAATGGATTGGAAATGAGCCTTGAAATGTCTTGGTTTGCAAGTTTCAATCCATCTTGCAAAATTGCACTTTGTAGAATAAGTGAGAAATATAACATGAAATGACTTGATTCAAAAGCCAAAAATGGTCCTCATGAGATGTACTTTTATGATATAACATGACTTGAAGCAATTGGAAACATTACAAGTCCTTTTGTGCCAAAATGCAAAAGGTGGAAAAAATGGTACATGGAAAACCATCAAAATACACCTTGTATTGTTTTGACCATAACTAGAGTTCCACAAATGATGTGGAGATGTTCTAGTACTTTTTGGAAATGGGAGAGAAAGATCTTCAACTTTCATGTTGGAGGAAAATTCATTTGGAGCTTCCTTGATGATGAAAAGTCAAGTTGAATGTGGTGGAAAAATTGTCAAAAATGGAAAGTTTTCATTATAGGTCATTTTCCAAATTTAGTAACTTTTGCACAAACTCTTGATTCTTGATGAATGATGTGAAACTTGACCTTTGAAGACCATATGAGGATGTGAGACCTTGAAAACCATGAAAAGAACCTCAAAATTCCACAGCTGACTTTCCTCCTTACAGTTGATTTTTGCTTACTTCACAAGCAATTAATCCACTGAACATTCTTCACCATGAATCAATAACCAAATCTCCATCCATGAACACTTTTGAGCATATGGAATACCATAAAAACATGCTTGAATCCACAAAGCCCCTTCAAGAAGTCCTCTGAGTCAAAAACCCTAATTGGTCCCTCTGATTAGGAGAGAAAGATTCACTTGTAATCTTTTACCATTCTTAATCTTGTGAAGGTATGATGAACTCCATGAGCTACCTTGAAGCTTGAGACTTGAGAAAATGGACCAAGTACCTTGATCCCATGCTAAGAACCAATGCTATGCACAATGCAAAAATGCAAGAAATGAAAAGAAACATAAGCCAATTAGTTAAAAACAACAAGGCAAATTTTGGGGTGTTACAAAGAGGAACAAGGGGATAATGATGAACAACAACAAATGGATATTGGTGTTGAAGACAATAGTACTTGGATGCCTAACTCATCTGCTATGGTGTTGGAGGAAGCCCCAGAATGGAACCAATGGCAATACACAGGAAACTATATGCCTCAATCTTCTCCTATGGAAGATGAAGTTGATCAAGGCTGGGGTCAATGGAAATATAATGGCTGGACCACTATTGGCTCTAACTATATGCCATCCGCGCAAGGCTTTGATCACTAAGACTCTTACTACACTCCTCCATCACCTCTGCATCCTCAACAAAACCATGAGGATATTCTTGCACTGATGAGGACTATGCAACTTGACCAACAGAGGTTTGCCACAACTCAAGAGGAAAGGTTTCAATCCTTGCATGAAGAATTTCATAATCACACCACCAACTTTGATGCTTTTGCTACCAATGTGATGGGTAAGTTCAACACTATGGTTGAGACTTCTACAACTCAGCACCGTGCTCTCACAAACAGCTTCAACATCCTAAATCAAACTGTGTTGGAGTTGACTGAACAGATGGATATGCAACCTCCACCACCTCATCATCCTCACCAGTTTCACAGGAGGGGCCACTCATTTAGGGGGAGGAGGCCATGAGAATCATCCTTACATTTCGCATTATGTCTTTTAATGCTTTGTTTCTTGCACTGTTTTGGTTTATGACTCCAATATGTTGATTTTAGCTATGTGTGCCTTATGTTCGTACTGCTTTATTGTTCCTTATGGTTGTTCCATGTAGTAACAATGTACTATTAATCAATTTTGTGCTTCTTAAGTGTTTTACTTTATTTAGTTATTCATTAACTTGCATTATATGTGAATGTGTGTTAATGGTAACTGTTGCAATTGTGTTCAAAATGCAGCTCTCGTTTTTCTAATCTTGACACTTTATCTTTCTCTCTTTTTGATGTTGTCAATGGGGGAGAAGAACAAGGACATAACAGGTATTGAGATGATCAAACAACAGTGGATGCATAAAGTCAGGGGGAGGACATATGACCGTTTTTCCATCATCAAAAAGGGGGAGTATGTGAGGGAAGATTCTCTCTATGTACTTGATTTTAATGATGTCAAAACTATCATGATTAGAATATAGAGATTCAAGTTAAAAACGTCATATGAAATGCTCATTAAGTGGTCTAAGAGTGTTTGATCATGATTAGTAATGGTCTAGGTTCATTAGATATGGTTTAACACTTTTAGGAAAGTCAAAAATTGATTTTTGCATGTTCCAAGGGTGTGAGTCGACTCACAACCCTGTATTGGTCGACCTAAACATGTGGCATATGTTAGTACAATCAGCGGGAGTGCTCACGTCGACCTATCGGTCGACTCACTCCTTCTGCATTTGTGTTTGCCCAAAACTGGGAGCTATGAGTTGACTCATAGCCTGGTTCGGTCAACGCATAACATGCAGTTTTGCGCAGTGAGCGTGCTGCCTTGCTTAGGTCGACTATACCATCTGTATAGGTCGCCCTCTCGCTGAATGTCACCTAAATTTTGTCATGTTATTCATTTTAAAATTCTGTTGTTTCTATTATATTATCCAAGATAGTATATATATCATTTTAGCTCATTTTTTTGCACTAACAAGAAACGTGAAATTACATTGCCATTTCTCTTCATCTTCATCTTCAACATTGAGTGAACAAAAAATTACACATAACAATCTTTTTTTGAGTTGTTCATTGTTTCAAGGTGATAACGTTCAGATTTTGGAAGCGCGTGATTTTAATTTCTGAGATGAGATTTTGGTAGGTGTTTATTGAATAAAACTCTAGGTTTTTTCCTCCAAGAATCGGGAAGATTTTGGGGTTTTTTGCACAAATCGCTTTGTTCTACAGGGATTCAGCTGGGTGAAGGTAACCGATGATTGAAGCAATTGTTCGGTTTAGTAGCTGTAATCGGAGGATCGTAGAAGAGAGGTTTGGGTTTGAAGTTTGGTAGATCGCAATTGATCGAGTGAAGGTAACCGAAGAACGGAGGCTTCTTTCGGTTTAGTAGCGTGAGACGGTAATTGAATCAACCATATTCGAAGCACTTGATTCATCTTGAATCAAGGGGAGAGAAAATTTTGCATCAACGATCGAAGACGTTCGAGGGGTTGGATGTTCATAGTTTTCTCTTGTAATAAATAATTTGCAACAGCTACATATATATATATATATATATATATATATATATATATATATATATATATCTCAATTCCAATTGTGGAATTAGGGATAGAGGTACCCAAAGTGAGGACGATTGGGCAACTGCCTAATCAAATCTCATTTGTTCTCTCTTTCCCTTAACTCTTTTACATTTCAGTTTGTTCGAACTTGTGAAGTCGCAATTTATCGAAATTTCTATCGTAGTGTAAATTTGAGCTGAGAAACTACTTGTAAAATTGATACAATTCCTTGAATTGTATCTTGGAGCAGTTTTACATTGCATTCCATAGAAATTCTGCACTTAGGGTGTTTACGCACACTAGGTGTTTAATAATTTATTTCAAAGCAAAATTCGAACACGTTGCCTTTAATTGCTTATAACTTTACCTCATTGGTTTGGATTAAACATCAAGCAAGCAATATTTTGTTGACTGTGTTTCTTAAGTGTAGTAATCAAACTAAATTTTTCTCTTCCATACTCATTCTCGATATATTCGTGCATATCCGATCCTTTTAGTATAAGGTTCGTGGTAGACGTTCTATCCAGTGGTTGCTTTCGTTAAAACAATTTTTAAAACTAAATTTTTGATAACCTTTTGCGTGTAAAACTCAAGGGATCTATTCAACCCCCCCCCCCTTCTAGATCCATAGCCATCGTCTAACACTAACATCTACCCCATGAACATCTTTACCGAGGTTAAACTCAAACGTTTAGAACCCTGATACGAGATACCCCACTCATTTCCCTCAATCACCAACTGTGATTTCTTCATCGTCCCTATCAATACAGAATTATGTCAAGCATACTTGACAAACAAGCTAACTCGGATTTGCTTATAAGCTTCATCCAAGAACAATACACAATCCAATACCTCAAGGCTTATGGATCTGTGCGACACCTATGTATACCACAGTGTATCAACTGATACAAAGGGTGACTTACAAGGGAAACCTACGACTCTCAAACCTAAAACCTATTTTACACAATAGGATTCCTAAGTCTATGTCGTCGTCCCCTTCTTTTGTCTAGTTCTTGTTCTTCTTTTATAGTCTTCTGCTGAGTTGGGCTTTGTATCTTTCTTCCTTGACCCATTGCTAGTCATGCCTTGAATCATGGAACAGATTTAAACAAAACCTGATATGACAGTCATGATGTCGAGTCTTCATGTTGTGACATTTCACTCGACATCTTTAGTCTGGGTCAGAATCCTTCATGTTGGAACATCTTTCCCAACATTATATTTTACCAAATTTTAGTCAAACTCTTGGAGTCATCAATCTCCCCCTTTTGACAAATTTTGGCTAAAACATCCTTCAACCTGATGATGCATGTAGTGGAAAAGTACTTGAAGCAAGTGGTGAGGAAAAGGGAGAAGATAATTTGGAGTTACCCTCTTTATTTCCTTGTGATACCTGGAACATAGTGAATGTAACTCAGGTCACAATACACAACTTGCTTTCTAACTCTGGTCACAAAACACAACTTCCCAAGATGTTATAACCAAAAACGTTGGAACATCCTTACGTTGGAACATCCTTTGGAGAATTTTGCATATACCAGTAGCACAGACCATACACCTCTAGCACAGACCATACACCTCTCAGCAATAAACCATTCTCCCCCTTTTTAGCCAAAAGATGGCAAAAGTGGCCCATGCATACCCAAACCAAATTGATGCTTACCCGCATCCGAACATAACTCATTTTCCCTCAAATTAAGACGAGTGTTCACACCTCTTCTTAAAAAGAAGGCTATGCAAATACAGCCAAAAGACTAGTCAAAAGATTCCATCGTGTCTGACTTGTCCTTGAAACTACTTCTAAACTTTGTCCTGATACCTAAGATGATATTGTCAGGCTTATGGTCCCCACAGATAGGACTTTCTTAATCCAGATTTAGCAGACTTAATTACAATCAAAATTCTTTCATTAGTACAAAACCAATTTCTTCCTGTCAGCAACCAATAGATTTTTGTATTGAATAAACTCTTCACAGTTTTTGTGGCCACAATCTGCAGAGAAAAATAAATTCTCCCAGACTCCTCGATGATTCTTAAGCATCCAATAAGAACCATTTAGCATGCACTGCCAAGTTTCCCACAACTTGCAACAATATGCTAATGTCAAGACATCCTCCTTGACATCTCAGTTTGCTTGACGCACAAATGCAAACTGGAATTTTTAACAATAATGTCAAGCCATCCTCCTTGACATCTCAGTTTGCTTGACGCACAAATGCAAACTGGAACTTCAACAATAATGCCAAGCCATCTTGACATCTCAGTTTGCTTGACGCACAAATGCAAACTGGAACTTCAACAATAATGCCAAGCCATCCTCCTTGACATCTCAGTTTGCTTGACGCACAAATGCAAACTGGAACTTCAACAATAATGCCAAGCCATATTGACATCTCAGTTTGCTTGACGCACAAATGCAAACTGGAACTTCATCTTAGATCAAGAGGCCTCTCCCCTTGACTAAGGTAACTGGTTCTCCTCCACTGAACACCCAAGCTAATGACTGGAAAACATAAGATGCATCTTCATGTCTTCAAGAGCGCACCCTCTGTTCAACACACCTGCTGAACGCAACCATTAACTCTCTTATTGTTCCCTATGACAAGAAACAATAATCACTCACACATGATCACTATCATGCTACCCGTGAGGACGTGTATACCAACCATAACAAACTCTTGGCTTAAGATCAAAGTCTCATTGATCCCCCTCATCCTGCAACCATCTACACACAACACGAACTCTTCTTGAATTCTCATGTATAGACCTCCAGCTGCTTGAGGCACAAACCAATTGAATCATAATGCTTCACATTCCTTAAAGAGACGCACAGGGCCTCTTAGTTTGTTATAACGATGTCAGCTATCATATGCATGCTCCAGAACTTCACAGCTGCTAAACTAATCCACTACTAGCATGACTTGCTCCAAGGGCTCCAATGCCGTATGCAAGATTTTCCACTGACCTCGCCAGGCCAGCAATAGATGAAATTCTGGTATCAGACGTGTGATGTTAAGGTGCGATGTCACAACAACACACTCTGCACAATGGACAAAATAAACAGCAAAATAACACCAAGAATTATTGACCCAGTTCGGTTACAACCAACCTACTCTGGGGGCTACCAAGCCAGGGATGAAATTCACTACTTGTAGATATAACTTACAGACTCAACAACCCGTTGACAATCTCCTAAACTTATATTCTACTAATGACTTCCTACCTAAGAAACCACCTAGGTATGAGAACACCACTCAATCCCTTACAAACACTCAAAGAACCCACTTTGATTAACCTTGATCTTACTTCACAGCTTCGATCAACCAACCACTCTCTATTGCTTCACAGCTTCTAGAGAGGACAGAAACACAACACCTATTCAAACCCTAGAATAGTGTAAAAACAAGCACTCTAAACAAACTCTAGATACTAAGCCTCCAGCTTCTGATCTTCTGAATGTTTTCTGTCACCTTTTCCTTTGGTCTTGTGCGCTTTATATAGCTCCTTGAATTGGTCTTGGACTTGCTACAATATCTCCCAGATTTGTTATTTAAAACTGAATATTTAAAACAGATTTTCTCCTAAAATCTTTTTAAATCTTCAACCTTTTAAATCTCCTACAAATCTGCACCAGATCTCCTATGCAGCAGCAAATATCTATCCCAAGATATTCGCATCCAATGAGACAGCTCGCTCTCCATAATTCCAACTAATACGCAAACCCTAACAACATCACAGCCTGCTGTTGTTAATTCTGCAGATCTAATGTCACAAAATCGCCTATGTGATATCAGACATCTAACTTCAGCAAATACATACTTAACACAGCCCAGTGTTAAGACTTCAATGTTGCAACATCAGCACCTTGACATCAACATTGACCATACTTTGTTTTACCAAAATTCCAGCCAATCCAAGAACTAACAATCTCCCCCTTTGGCTAATTTTGGCTAAAACAATCTCTGCACTCTGCGAACAAACTCTGCACTGTGCACCTTCAGAGACTTTAGCAGCGGAATAAAACTTCAATTAATAATTTGAAACACCAAGCTGCAGTATCAGCAACATCTACAATTCAAAACTCTGCTGCTCACATATAGTCACATCAGCATATATCATTAAGCTGCAAGCAGCTACAATCTACACACATTATCTTCAACTACAGCTGCATCTTCAAGTTACTTCAGCATCTAGCAAAAAAACCCTGCTGCAGCACCTTCTTCAACAGCAACAAATTTTCACCAATATGTTGCTCCCCCTCAATGCATCAACCAGCATAGTAGCTGTCAATAACTCCCCCTTAATATCTGCATCACATTAGCAGCCTTTGGCAGTAACATTCTTTGGCAGTAACATTCTTTGACACTCTTGACTCTCTTGGCTACCATTGATACTCTTGGCTACCATCTCCCCCTTTTTAGCCACAATTAGGCATGCTTCAGTTAGAAGCCCTATTAACTATAGTCAGTACACCCTAGCTCTCATTGTTAGCCTCACAGTTAGCAACCAGGCAAAACAAATCATAGAAGGAAACTAAAAACATAAACAGGTGCATAAACCAGCACAATATTCAAATTACATAACCAGCAAGTGCAGAAAAAACAACAAAAACTAAACTATTATCTAATGACAGCAGATGGAGGTTAGTCTTCATCCGAGTTGGTACCATCAGCATCTTCATCACCTTCCCCTGACCTGGAATCCTCAGTGTCGCCATTCCCATTATCTTCCCCCTGTTCCAAGTTTTTGATCATCTGCTCAATCTTCATTTTCCTGACAGTGCTGGTTTTGATAACCATATCAAGATCCTTGCAGGTTGCCTTTAATTCTTCAATCAGCTCAGATTTTGTACTGACCTTTTTAACCCCAGAACTTGATGTTGTAACAATGTCTGGAACATGACACCCAGCAAACAGTTTGGGATGCAAAGATAAAACTGACTCCCTCTTGCACGCTACCTCTGTACTGGTTAAGATTCCAGGATGTTGATCTAAGATCATTCCACAGATAAGGGAAGGGAATGATATAGGCATTTTGATAGCATTGGTGGCACCATGCTTCACCAGTTGATCAAATATATAGCTTCCATAGTTGAACTTGACCTTTTTCCCCATAGCATAGATGAACCTTCCTAATCCCACAGTTATGGTGGTTTTGTGATTAGTAGGTACCCAGTTAGCAGCACCAATTCTGTGCAAAATAGCATACTTGATACTGAGTTTGCTAGCTGTCAATTTATTTTTCAGTGGCCACACCTTAACTTGAGTGGCAGTGATCTCTCTACACACTTCATTATCAGTCACCTCCAGCTCACACTCCTCTTGCTCATCTCTTCCCAGATATTTATTGACAGTACTAGGAGAGAAGTCAATACACTGTCCCCTAACAAACACTTTCATGTAGTTCACACTTCTATTGTCAGAAATGTCTATGGGAATGTTGACAACAAATTCCTTAACAAGTCCACTATAGCACTTAGAGAATCTGGTCACAGTCTTTAGAAGTCCAGCTCCATGAATGAGGTCCATAATTTCTTTCATCTCCAAGACATTTTTCCAAGCTCCCTTTCCAGAGCTAACCTCCTTTGGCACACAAACTTCCACAAGGAAGCACTGCTCGCATAATGAAAGGATATGTTGTCCACTGGCACTTCAGGGACCTTATCAGAGATTCTCTTTAAAATGGTATTTCTGACTGGTGTGATGTCATGAACATCTTCCTCAACTTCATCCTCAGACTCAGATTCTTCTCTAATCTTTCTCTTTTTGGAGGGTGTGACAACCTTGCTCCAAGGTTTTGTGGGACCAACAACAGTTTTCTTCTTTCCTTCAGTAGACTTCTTAGGAGAAGATTCATTAGTCTTTCCTTTCCTAGTCTTTAGTCTCTTGGCAATACTTGGAACAACATTTCCAATGACTTCATTATCAGATAAGTCAACCACATTGATCACGTCTTCATTCTTTTCTTCTTCAGGAGTAGTCTTATCATTAATTTCCTCACGCACATCTTCTTCTTCCCTTCCTCTTTCAGACTCCTCAATGACAGACACAGCAAGTCTATAAAGATCAGACTCATCTCCTTGCATGTCTACCTTTTCTGCTGGCATCTGATTCAACGGTATAGAAATTCCTTTCACAGGTATTCCTTTGTCCAGTATTTTGGTTGCCAAATTACCCATACTCTTGTCAACATCAAACTTTTCTACCACAGTTTGAGACGAGGATGACCTAGGTGTTGATTTATCACTAAATAGGATACTGGTAACCAGCTTCTTTGTTTCAAAGTTTTTAAAAATAGTTGCGGCCCTTTTAGAAGTAAGTTTAGACGGTTTAGGTTTACCTGACTCTGGTAGCATTACGGAGATGGGTTGTATATTCAGAGCTTCGTCTTCAGAGTGCTCATCTGTAGAAACCCTAGCGTTATTCCGCGATGAACTTTTTGAAGGAGAAGATGTCTGCTTTGACATGGTTCCTTTGAGGCAGTATAGATTGAGATGATTCTTCTTGTTGAAGGAGACGAACAGAAGAGAGATATGAGTTTTGATGAGCTGTGATTTTGCTATAATAGGAAATGAGGGTCTGAGGTAAGGCGCCAGATTTTGAGTAATCTTTAAAGACCAATTATGAGTTTTCTCCCTCCATAAAGACTTTCCTTTTAAGAAATTCACATCGGGACTCATTAACTCTGAGTGGCCTTTCAGCATCCTGACATCATAGTCTGATGTTATAACATCAACTTGAACATCATTAGTTGAATTTTCTTCAAGAGAAATCCACTGATAGCAGTTATCTTTGGTTCTGGCACCCTTCATAACAACCTGATTATGCTCATCAGATACCACACACTCATCCTTAGTGTAGTTTACCTTGTGACCTTCATCACACAATTGGCTTATGCTGGTCAAATTTGCATTTAAACCACTGACAAGCAGAACATTGCCAAGTTCAGGTATACCATCACCTTTCATTTTCCCAACTCCTGCAACAACACCTTTTTCTCCATTGCCAAAAACAACTTCAAGAGAGAGGCAAGGTCTACATTCATCAAACATGGATCTACATCCAGACATGTGTTTAGAACACCCACTGTTAAAATACCATGTTCCTTTTTTAGCCTCTTTGTCAGCCAAGTGAGCCAATAAGCACTTCACCTTCTCCTTAGGTACCCATTGTTTAACAACTTTGTGCTTATACTCTCTCCATCTGTTTTGAGGTTGAGGGTATCCATGCAGCTTGTAGCACGAGTACTGCATATGTCCAATCCTTCCACAATAATAGCATCTCACCCTTTCATCTCTGAATCTTCTGCCATGATGAGATTTCTTAGGCTTCCATCCATAATGTGGTCTCCTCCTACCATAACTGGCCTGCCTTCTAGACTGTTGGTATCTTCTCCCATAAGAAGGCTGAGAGTGCTGTTTCCTGGATTGTCTCCCATGATGGTGTGGCTTTCTTCTCCCATAATGATGAGGCACAGCATTGTTATATCCATACCCATAACTATACCAGTTGTCCTGATGTTGAGACACCTGAAGTGACATGTCCTGTTTGAGCCTTGCAGCTTGCATGCTCTTGTGATATTGGGGAGGCATATACTGACTAGCTCCTTGAGGCTGCATCTTCCTCTGTTGGGGACCATCCTTTTTCTCAACATTTTGAGACTGAACAGCCTTCTTGGGGTTAGCATCCTGTCTCTTTGTTTGATACATAGGTTGGGACACCTCCTCCTTTACTCCTGAGGTGCTTGCCACATATCCTATACCAGACTTATCACCTGCAACCTTTTCTGTCTGAAGGATCTTGTCAAGTGTGTCTGTACCACAGCTCAGCATCCTAACAGACTTGGTCATTTGATCAAGGTGAGCTCTAACTAGCACAACTTCATTTTCCAGGTCAGTCTTTTCATTCTCTAGCTGAGCAATCTGTTGCTTGTGGCACTTGTTTTCTTGACAAATCTCAGCACTTTTTAAACACAGCTCTTGATAAGTAGATGCTAACTCCTCATAAGTTACTTCTCCATCACTAGAATCATCATCAGAAACAACAGCTCCTGTTAGGGCTCTAACATGCTTTGCTGACTCACCTTCACTTTCACTATCTGAGTTCGACCAGGAAACTGTCATGCCCTTCTTCTGCTTTTTCAAGAAGGTGGGACATTCTTTCTTGACATGTCCATACCCTTCACACTCAAAGCACTGCACTCCTTTATCTTGGGCAGTTTTCTCTTCATCCTTCTTACTGGTGTCAGAAGTCATGTTCTTGACATTAGGCCTGGAGTTATTATTCATTCTCTTGAATACTTTGGTGAACTGTCTTCCCAACATAACTATGGCCTGAGATAGATCCTCCTGGGATTCAGAACTTTTCCTTTTCTCTTCTTCACCATTTGACACCAGGGCTATACTCTTTGGCTTCTTTTCTGGTTCTTCCTCATTCAACCCAAGCTCAAAGGTTTGAAGAGATCCAATGAGCTCATCTACTCTCATCTTGCTGATGTCTTGTGATTCTTCAATGGCAGTAAACTTCATCTTATACTTCTTAGGAAGGGACCTAAGGATCTTCCGTACAAGCTTTTCATCTGACATTTTCTCACCAAGAGCACTGGATGCATTGGCCAGCTCCAGAACATTCATGTGGAAGTCATGAATAGTCTCATCATCCTTCATCTTCAGGCTTTCAAGTTTTGATGTTAAAATCTGAAGTCTTGACATCTTGACTCTAGATGTTCCTTCATGTGTAGCTTGCAAAATATCCCACGCTTCCTTAGCAACTTCACAGGTATTGATTAATCTGAAGATATTCTTATCCACTCCATTGAAGATGGCATTTAGAGCTTTGGAATTTCCAAGGGTGAGCTCATCTTCCTCCTTGGTCCATTCTTCTTCAGGCTTTGGCTTAGAGGTGCCTTCTTTATCTTTGCCAGCATCATCTTTCTCACACATGACAGGTGCTTTCTATTCTTTAATAACAGCCTTCCAAGCCCTGCTGTCCAAGGATTTTAAGAAGGTGGTCATCCTTGGCTTCCAATAATCATAATTGGATCCATCCAAAATAGGGGGTCTGTTGACGAATCCTCCAACTTCTTTGTCCATCTTTACACCAGAAAGTAACTTCCCTAGATCTCACCCAGAGACAGACAGGATGCCTGCTCTGATACCAATTGAAATTCTGGTATCAGACGTGTGATGTTAAGGTGCGATGTCACAACAATACACTCTGCACAATGGATAGAATAAACAACAAAATAACACCAAGAATTGTTGACCCAGTTCGGTTACAACCAACCTACTCTAGGGGCTACCAAGCCAGGGATGGAATTCACTACTTGTAGATATAATTTACAGACTCAACAACCCGTTGACAATCTCCTAAACTTATACTCTACTAATGACTTCCTACCTAAGAAACCACCTAGGTATGAGAACACCACTCAATCCCTTACAAACATTCAAAGAACCCACTTTGAGTAACCTTGATCTTACTTCACAGCTTCGATCAACCAACCACTCTCTATTGCTTCACAGCTTCTAGAGAGGATAGAAACACAACACCTATTCAAACCCTAGAATAGTGTAAAAACAAACACTCTAAACAAACTCTAGATACTAAGCCTCCAGCTTCTGATCTTCTGAATGTTTTCTGTCACCTTTTCCTTCGGTCTTGTGCGCTTTATATAGCTCCTTGAATTGGTCTTGGACTTGCTACAATATCTCCCAGATTTGTTATTTAAAACTGAATATTTAAAACAGATTTTCTCCTAAAATCTTTTTAAATCTTCAACCTTTTAAACCTCCTACAAATCTGCACCAGATCTCCTATGCAGCAGCAAATATCTATCCCAAGATATTCGCATCCAATGAGACAGCTCGCTCTCCACAATTCCAGCTAATACCAAACCCTAACAACATCACAGCCTGCTGTTGTTAATTCTGCAGATCTAATGTCACAACATCGCCTATGTGACATCAGACATCTAACTTCAGCAAATACATACTTAACACAGCCTAGTGTTAAGACTTCAATGTTGCAACATCAGCACCTTGACATCAACATTGACCATACTTTGTTTTACCAAAATTCCAGGCAATCCAAGAACTAACAATAGAGATAAACCCCGCAATCCAAGACAGTCATTCATATCATTCTCCCGTATGATAACCTGGAATACTTCTGATTTATGGTAAATCTCCACTTCTGAACGCATTCAGGAAACAGACTTCCATGCAATCAACACATGATCCACTTCAGTCTTCACAAATACTTACATCCTCCTTCCAAGGGACCCTTCTACTCCATCAGTTAGGACATCTTCCACACATCACAGACACCACACACCATAGTTCTTGATATGCTCCACTACTGGACTTACTATCAGCATAGTAATCCACACTGAAGATCTCCACACAACACTGCACCACCAGCTTGAACAAAGAAGCCTTCAGAAACCCAGAGAGAAATAAACTCTCATCCACCAAGAAGGTATGCTTCTATTCTCAACCCATAACTTTTGCCACAAGCACCCAGAGAACCAGAACCTTCAATAATTTCAACTAACTACTCTTCTACAAAAGAGAAATCAATTTCAAGCATCCTGCTTGAACGCACATTGTGAAACCAATCAAATGCCACCTTTTGATTGACCTCACTCATCTTCAGAACTCCCACAAGATACCCTGATCTACTAATGAAACCAGATCTTCAAGTCACACGAACTACTTACCCTATAGCAAGACATCTTGGATCCACCAAGCCTCTTAGTCATGTAACATCTTCTCATCCACAGCTCCCGCAAACTGCATGAGATAGTCCTTTTTGAAGAATCCATCACTCCCATTCTCCTGTAGATCACCATATCTTAAGCTGATGTGCCACATCACCAGCTGAGACTTCTGATGTTAAGCTAGATGTCAAAACATTATGACATCCAACTGTTGAATTCAGCTCTTCCTTCTGCCACTTAGAAGAACCTTCTCCCTTTGCAGAAGCATATTTCCATGCCCTCATAGACTTAATTCAACAACCAAGTTTTGAGTAGACAACCTCCATTCTGCTTTGAAACTCCAAAGACTTCAAACCTGCCACGTCCGAATCTTCAGAAAATGAGTAGTCCAAGACTACCCCATAGCAATACCAAGTAATGCCACTTCCCTTAGTAGAGCCGTCAATAGAAAGACAGAGATAACTGCCACTTATCCTCGACCTCCACAACCAGAGCAAACACTATACTCCAAAGCACCTAGATAAAAAATAAACTGACCCAAACTATAACTATCAAGGTTAAACTCAAACGTTTAGAACCCTGATACGAGATACCCCACTCACTTCCCTCAATCACCAACTGTGATTTCTTCATCGTCCCTATCAATACAGAATTCTGTCAAGCATACTTGACAAACAAGCTAACTCGGATTTGCTTAAAAGATTCATCCAAAAACAATACACAATCCAATACCTCAAGGCTTATGGATTTGTGCGACACATATGTCTACCATAGTGTATCAACTGATACAAAGGGTGACTTACAAGGGAAACCTACGACTCTCAAACCTAAAACCAATTTTACACAATAGGATTCCTAAGTCTATGTCGTCGTCCCCTTCTTTTGTCTAGGTCTTGGTCTTCTTTTATAGTCTTCTTCTGAGTTGGGCTTTGTATCTTTCTTCCTTGACCCATTGCTAGTCATGCCTTGAATCATGGAACAGATTTAAACAAAACCTGATATGACAGTCATGATGTCGAGTCTTCATGTTGTGACATTTCACTCGACATCTTTAGTCTGGGTCAGAATCCTTCATGTTGGAACATCTTTCCCAACATTATGTTTTACCAAAATTTAGTCAAACTCTTGGAGTCATCACATTGTTGTTTATTTGTTGTTATTAAGCTTGATTTTTGTGTACAAATTCATACCCTAGCATGTGGTAGTTTGGACAAGTGATTAAGGTGTTTTAAGTGCTTTTTGGAAAACTATTTTTGCCACTGTTACAGTGGTAATCGATTACTCAAAGAGAGTAACTGATTATTCTTCACAAATTTGCACCAGCGCTGTTTTTTTCAACTAAGTAATCAATTACTCAAATAGAGTAACCGATTACTTTGCACAATTTTCACCAGATTTGCTGTTTTTCAAGCAAGTAATCGATTACCTACTTAGGGTAATCGATTACCACTGTAACAGAGTGCCATTTTTGATGATTTTCAAGCTTGTTTGACATTATTTCTTCCTCTAACTTCCATGGATTGATATGATTAATTTTTATGGATGTTTTAGGTGTCGTTTCACTTCAGTTTAAAGCATGATTGTGAATTTTCCGATGCTCGATCTTTTGATTCCATAATTATGCACATTCTTGACATCACATGAACATGCTCATTCTTGCATATTTTATTCACACAATAGCATGATTTTGTGTTGCATTTTAAGTGTCATTTGGTACTGTTTTGCACTCTCATTCATGTTTAAATTAAGTTTGTTCTTCAAAGAATAAGCTTAATCTTGTGTAATCAATAATGCACCCTTTGCTTTAATAATTTTTCAATTCATTTTGGAAAATTATTAGCATATTCCTCCCTTTTGATTAATTAATCGAAACTTTGTTTCGATTATTAATCTTCCCGCTGGCGCTTCTCTTTAGTCTTCCTTTAGAGCTTTCTCTCTCTCTCTCTCTCTTCTCTCCCGCGGAGTCGGAGTTTCGCACGACACTGGAGCACTGTACAACTTGGAGCTGTTATGTTGGTCGTTTCAACTTCTACACTACACACTGTGTGTTAGAGAAGGAATGAGAATGGAGAATTCCTACTCTCATTCTGACCACTTCAGGTAGGGGACGGATGACCTTGTGCCTGGCTTAGTCATCTCTAGCTCCAGGCGGTAGCGCATCTCATTCCCCAGTTGAGTCGACCCTGATCACTCTTGCCTTGTTCTATCTCTCTTTTGATCCATCACCATTCCCTTGGTTCACGATCATTAGCAATCTTCAGAGAGTCAATCTCTTACTCTTATTTCAATACCTTTCCTTTGTTCTCTTCAAGAGAGTTTCAATCACCCTTTCTTGTGGCTAGTCACTTCTTTTGTTTATTCCCCATGAGAGTTGTAATCATTCTTCCTTTGGTTGATCACATTCATACTATTAAAACCAATGCTCTATTCCCTCAACAATCATAACTTCTTCGGTCTAACACAGTCTTCCTGTTAAACGTCGAAACCCTTGCGGAGTTCGCAACCTTCTCTTGGTTCTTCTCCCTTTTGATTGGTTAATCACTGTTATTCAGTTAAAATACCAATTAGCACTTCTTCTCAATCAATCACAGTCTGTCTGTTAAAATACTGAACCCCCTTTTGAGTTAATCACCTTCTCTTGGTTAATCACTCATTCTCTCGGTTAATAACAGTCTTTCTGTTAAAACCAATGCCCTGTGAGTCAGTAACCTTCCTTTGGTTCAAATGCTCACACCCTTAGATTAGTAACCTTCTTTTGGTTCAAGTACCCTTTCTTCGGTCAGGTACTGCTTGTTCAGTCATTGTACCAAACTTCTTTGGTCACGATCTTTGCTTGGTCCCACACTCGTCCTTTAGGTCACGAACTTTACTTGGTCCCACACTCGTCCTTTGGGTCACGACCTTCGCTTGGTCCCACACCCGCCCTATGGGTCACGACCTTCGCTTGGTCCCACACCCGTTTCTTGGGTCACGACCTTTGATTGGTCCCACACCCGTTCTTTAGGTCAAGACCTTCGCTTGGTACCACACCCGTCCTTTGGGTCACAACCTTCGCTTGGTCCCACGTCCGTCCTTTAGGTCATGACCTTCGCTTGGTCCCACAACCGTCCTTTGGGTCACGATCTTCGCTTGGTCCCACACCAGTTCTTTGGGTCACGACCTTCGCTTGGTCCCACACCCGTCCTTTGGGTCACGACCTTCGCTTGGTCCCACACTCGTTTCTTGGGTTACGACCTTTGCTTGGTCCCACACCCGTTCTTTGGGTCAAGACCTTCGCGTAGTCCCACACCCGTCCTTTGGGTCACGACCTTCGCTTGGTCCCACACCCGTTCTTTGGCTCACGAACTTCGCTTGGTTCCACACCCGTCCTTTGGGTCACGACCTTCGCTTGGTCCTACACCAGTTCTTTGAGTCACGACCTTCGCTTGGTCCCACACACGTCCTTTGGGTCACGACCTTCGCTTAGTCCCAGACCCGTCCTTTGGGTCACAAACTTCGCTTGGTCCCACACCCGTCCTTTGGGTCACGACCTTTGCTTGGTCACACACCCATCCTTTGGGTCACGACCTTTGCTTGGTCCCACACCCGTCCTTTGCGTCACGACCTTCGCTTGGTCCCACACCTGTCCTTTGGGTCACGGCCTTCGCTTGGTCCCACACCCGTCCTTTGGGTCACGAATTTCGTTTGGTCCCACACCCGTCCTTTGGATCACGACCTTCATTTGGTCCTACACCCGTCCTTTGGGTCACGACCTTCGCTTAGTCCTACACTCATTCTTTTGGTTGATCACAATCTATCTGTTAACCTTTCCCCCTGCAGAGTTGCAATCTTTGCTTTCCTCGGTTAACCACTGTTTATCAGTTAATATACTGAAATCCCTTCAGAGTCAAACACCTTTTCTTGATTCAGTGCTCTCTCCTTCTGGTTCATCACAACCTAGTTGTTGACACCAACTTATTTTTCCCCACAAAATCTTTCTCTCTTTCTTTGGTTAATCACTGCCAGTCAATTAATATACTGAATCCTTTTTCGTTTGGTTTTAACACCATCCCTTTGTTTGTTTCCCCACTAGGGTCGCTTACCCTCTGATCCTAAGCACATACACTTTGTTCTCTTACTCCCCAGTGGAGTCCCTTCTATTCCTTTTGCACTTTTATCTTTTTGGTTTCTACACCACTCTTGTACTTTATCCTCAGCATATTTACTATCTTTTCCTTTGCACTCCTTTCTTAGTTCTGATACCAATTCTTTTGTATCCCTAACGGAGTTTCCTTCTTTCTTTTGCTCTTGGTTTTGACACCACTTCTTTTTTCCTTTTCCGTCTTAGTTCCCCAGACTACGGAAGCTCTAATTCTGCATTCATTCGAATGTATGATTCGTAGGTACAAGATTGCAATAATCTTGGCGAGCACCCTTCCACCTTCTTCCATTCCTCCTTCTTTTCCCTAGTTTCTTTGAACTACGGTGCTCTGATTTCCTCATTGCACTATGAGGGTACGTAGGCACGAGGACCCTAATCCTCCGTGAGCACTTTCTTTCTTTTTTGTCTTCTCTCTCTTCTTTTTTAAGCTAGAAGCCTTTATATAGATAACCCATCCAAGCCTAGAAGCAAGTAAAATGGTTCCCGTCGAGTACGACGGATGCGTAAGGTGCTAGTACCTTCCTTTCGCATAACCGACCCACGTTCCCGTTTCTCTTCTCCTTGGGTTTTATCAATATTTTCCCTGTCCTTTGGGACTAAATAAAGTTCGGTGGCGACTCTGTTGTATCTTTGAGTGTGTGATTCACTCAGGTATAAACCAGCCATCTTTAGTGAGCACGCATTTGGTCGGCGTCCTCGTGATCCTAACTATTGGTTAGTATCTTCTATCCCAACTTTTGGTTGGCATCCTTCGTTATCAGTGCACCTTTGGTCGGCATTCTCGGTTATCCTAACTTTTGGTTAGTATTTTCTATCCCAACTATTGGTTGGTACCATACCCTTCATCGTCCCGAATATTGGTCGGTAATCTTCGGTTTCATCCTAACTCTTGGTTAGTATCCTCTATCCCAACTATTGGTTGGTATCTTTTGTTGTGAGTACGCCTTTGGGCGGCGCCCTCGTTATCCCAACTATTGGTTGGTATCTTTCATTGTGAGTACGCCTTTGGTCGGCGTCCTCATGATCCTAACTATTGGTTAGTATCCTTTATCCTGACTATTGGTTGGTATCTTTCGTTGCGAGCTCGCTTTCGGTTAGTACCCTCTTTCCCAAGTCTTGGTTGGTAATCTCTGGTTTACGTCCTTTATTCCGACTCTTGGTTGGTGTCTGTCCTTTATCCCAACTATTGGTTGGTATCCTCCATTGCAGGTACGCCTTTGGTCGGCGTCTTCATTATCCTAACTCTTGGTTAGTATCTTCTATCCCAATTATTGGTTGGTATCTTTTGTTGTGAGCACGCCTTTGGCCGGCGTCCTCCTCATCCTAACTATTGGTTAGTAGTCTCCATTGTGAGTTTTCCCTCGGTCGATGTTCCGTATACCCGTTATCCTAACTCTTGGTTAGTACCGGTTACCATAATCTCTTGGTGAGTATCTTTTATCCTAACTTTTGGTTAGTATTCTTCGTTGTGAGTTCGCCTTCGGTCAGCGTCTTGGCTATCCTAACTCTTGGTTAGTATCTTTCATCCCGACTCTTGGCTGGCATCTTTCGTTATGGGTTTGCTCTTGGTCGACGTTCCGGTTGTCCTAATTCTTGATTAAAGTTCCTTCATTCTAGCTATTGGTTAGTAGCCTTCATCTTATCCTAACTATTGGTTAGTATCCTCCATGTCATCCTAGCTTTGGTGGGTGTCCTTCCTTTATCATAACTATTGGCAAGTATCCTTCATTTTATCCTAACTTTTGGTTAGTATCTTTCATCTCAACTCTTGGTTGGTATTTTTCATCATAATTTCGCCTCTGGTCGGTGTCCTCGTTACCCTAACTTTTGGTTAGTTTCCTTTATCCCAACCATTGGCTGGTAATCCTTGTTGTATCCCAACTCTTGGTCGGTATTTTTCATCGTAATTTCGCCTCTGGTCGGTGTCCTCGTTACCCTAACTTTTAGTTAGTACCTTCTTATCCTAACTCTTGGTTAGTATCTATTATCCAGTCTCTTAGTTAGTTTCCTCCATCCTAACTCTAGGTTGGTAATCTCTGGGTCAGTATCTTTTATCTTAATGTTCCGGTTAGTCTCCTCTTTCCCAACTCTTGGTTAGTGATATCTTGGTTAGTTACCTCTATTCCGGCTCTTGGTTGGTACCTTTTATGGTGAGCTTGCCTTCGGTCAGCAGCCTCGTTATACTAATTGTCGATTAGTGTCCAGTATCCCAACTATTGGTTGATACTTTGTCTTTTACCCTAGATCGTGGTAGATATCACGTCCTTTATTCCAACTATTGGTCGGTGTCCCTTGTCAATATCCTTTCATCCCAACTCTTGGTTGGCATTGTTTGTTGACTCATCTGCCACCTTTCGCTATCTCAACTTTTGGTTGGTATTCGCTATCTTAGAGCCCACCTTTGGCTGGCAATCACTCAATCACTTCATTATATCTCCCCACAGTTTGCAAATTTCTGGGTGTTGTTGGTATTCAATCCCCTTGTACCATGAACGTCTGAAAGTCGCTGCTCTCATCCTTTCAGGTCCACAGTTGATTGAATAGGGGCAGCTGTAACACCCCAAAATTTTCCCTCTTATTTATACCCAATAAGTGGCTTATGCTTCACACCTCATATGCATTTAGGTCATGAACATTACACATGCATCATTGGTTTTCCCAAGGCATGAGATCAGAGGTTTCCATGATATGAATTGTTCAAAGCAAAGAGAACGAGGCTCCTCAAGGCCAAGACATCTCATTTGATTCACAATTTCATTCAGAAGGATTTCAATTGGCCCGATGGTTGAAAATCGGACAAGTTGAGAATAAAGTCAACTGATCGAGGAAAAAATCAACTCTCGACTTTTTAGGTCAAACTCATGTTCATCATGCCAAATATGGTCCATGAGTGGAATTTGGTCAAGAAATATCAAAGGAATCATGAAAAATCAAGAATTATGGAAAGTTGCCATTTTTGGAAAAAACAAGGGTTTTAGAACTTTCCATTTTGGGAAAGTTTTGTTTATGCCATGCAGCCATCTTCCAAGCCATTTTTCTCCATGATGCAAACTTCATTTTAACTTTTGTTAAACATCAAAGTTGTAGCATGGATTCCAAGCTTTCCATCCATATAAAGAATGTTCCATTTGAATTTTTAGATCAAAAGTTATGATCAATCAAAGTTGGGATTATCAAGTTGTTCATGTGAAAAAAACTTAGAATTTTTCTAAGTCCCAAAATTCAGTTTTGTGACCATGTTTTCAACACCATTTTCCATGAGATTTTAGACCCCAAATCCATTTCTTTTTTACATCAACCTTGTTCTATCAAATATCACCTTTCCAGTGACATCAAAATCATGCAAATTGATTCATTATCCTTCAAGAAATTCATCAACAAAGTCACCTCCATGGACATCTTTTCATGTCATAAACCATAAAAACTCCATTTTTCAAATTGCAAAATTTGGTGAGCAAATTGTGTTGGTTGTACTAACCATCATTTTACACCATTACTGCCATCATAATACACTTCATGGTAACTAAAATACACCACCCACATAGTAAAATTCGTACACCACCATAAACCCTCATTTTTTCAACTTTCACTAATCCACCTCTAACCCACTTTTTAACTATGATTAGCTCTTAACCATACCCTAACCCACCATATAAATTCTCATCCACATGTGGAAAGCCCAGTCCCCGAAGCTGGCAATCTTTTAGATCATGTAATTTCTTTGCATTTGTAGTTTCTTTTCTGTTAAAGTGCAAACTCATTTGTAAAACTTGTTTGTTTTCGATTGACAATGATAATGAAATAAATATGCATGTTTTGATTAAATCCATTCGTGTTCACTCATACTTTCTTTTATCGATATCATATGCTTGTTTAAGCAGGATCCGAAGGAGGATGACGAAATTGAAAGACGCAAAACTTCTGATTGTATGCTTTTGAACAAAATCTGCTAATGATGTACATGCATTGTTTCAAATCCCTAAACACCGGTGACATAAGGAAGATAATCCCTTGTAAACCCCGTTGAGCCTAGTAGTAGGAGTTTCTTTCTGAAAATGAAAAACCCTCAATCTTAACTTGGGGTAGGGTAGGCGTCAGTTAATTTGATCGTGCGCTCAAATTTCAAAAGGAGTGTCCCATTCGAGGATCAATTACATCTATGGTTATCCCTCACCAACCAGAGAGTGAGGCAGTCACAACCCTTTCAAACAAGTCAGACAAACCAGTGTCACACGATCTGTTCAAAAAAAATCAAAAGAAAAAAAAAAGAGAAAGCCCGCTAAGTCGAAACTTGAAAACAAGTGACTTAGGAAAAAGTTAGGGCATCCCACTGGACTTCAAAATCGAAAGATTCAAACAGAATCAGTCCAGGAAAAATCAGGGAAATCAAAAACAAAAGAACAAAAAACGAAAAGGACGACAAAAGAAAAATCCTCGAGCAAAGAACAAGTCGTGTGACCATAGACACCAAAGATAAAAGGGGTGACTGTCACTCCGAAAACCGTGTGGGTTCCATCTATCCTCCTACCATTCATCAACCTTTTTGAAAGATAGGCGCTTATTTTGAATTAACTGAATGTAGGACTGGAGAACATCAAGGAGAATGTGCGGGTTAAAACAAAACTTTGAGCCTTATATCCTTTCTTTCTTAAACTGCGAACCAGGCCACGTTACAACCTTCAAAAGACCTAATTGAAGCAGGGTTGTTTCCAAAGCATACTTCGGTAAAGATCGCGTCAGATCTGACTCCTAAAAGGATTTTCTTACCACTCATGATTGGTATCGATGTGACATTTTGATAAGTGATTCGTTCACTATATGTCATTACATTTTTCCAGTGAACAGACTTGGATTTTAAAATTGTCATATACATTGCATTAAAATTATCTTTGCAAAACGAATTGTTTTACTTGCGAGTAAGTACTTTACATCACGAGAGTTTTTACAATGAAAAGATTGATCAAGATAAGATGCAAAGTGCCTGAGTATTCAGTTGAGTAGGGGCAAGCCATATAAAATAGGCAATTCATTCCAAGATTCGGCTAATCTGGGGCAATCAGGGCGAGATTCAACAAATCTCTCGAAATTCAGTCAGTCAGAGGCAATTCCTCCACAAATTAGCCAGTCAGGGGCAAAATCGTTCAGTCAAACTGGGGCAGGCCACCCCAAGAGCAAGAAGTTGTCCTTTTCAGAAGGCGGTTAATCTAAACCACCTCTCTGAGGTTCAGAATATTGGGGCAGTCCATCTCAGACCATCAGGGTACAAAAGTTTCAGTTTCCTTTCGAGGAAGATTCTTACAGAGATCCCACGAGCTGTGGCAAGACAGGTAATAATGGAACGTCTCCATTCTTTCGGAGCTACTCAGGCAAGTTCAGTCAATCTTCAAGTTCAAGATGAATGTCAGGAAGTCGTGATAGTCATTCCCAAACCTTTCAACCAGAAACCCTGTAACCAGACAAGACACACTTTTCCAACGTCAGCCGTACCTGACCTACCTCGAAGCCACCGGTTGATGCCGTCATATCATTGCATAATCATTATCATCGCATATCATTCGCATAGTATAGCATGAAGCCTTGTGAAATCGAATAGGAAAACCAAAGCCCAGTCTGTGTTGGCACCCCCGTCTAAAGCCCAACCTTGCTTGGCAACCATCATAGGCCCAACCTTGCTTGGCACCCCTTCTACAGCCCACCTTGTTGGCATCCCCCCATCCATCCAAAGCCCAACCTTGCTTGGCATCAGTCCAAATCCCACCTCGCTCGACACCTCATCAGAAGCCCAACCGTGCTTGGCACCTCAAACTGAAAGCCCAACCTTGCTTGGCACCTCATTCCAAAACCCAATCCACATTGGTACCCAGAAAAATCTTACCTTCTAAAAAACAATCATCATCAGGTTTCACCTATCCGTACCAGCAAAGCCCAATCATACTTGGCACGTCCTTCTTTCCCCGGTAGCCCGAGCATACATCGGCATTCTTCACATAGTAATCATTGCATCCCCAAATTGCGTAGCATTTTCATTTCGTATGGAGCATTACGCCATAGAAAGATTCAAACATATGCATTCGAAGCATAAGCCAGGTTTAGATTTTCCCGTTGCCAGACGTCCCCCAATAGAAAGTGGTTTAACTCAGGAGGTTCAATCTTACTTTATCCCCGGTGAAGTTGCCAATAAACCCGTTCATCCTACTGGTATTCCCCTACAGAGTCGTCTGTTCAGACTTCTCTTTTCCCCAGCAGAAAACAAGGTAATTGTAGCCCCAAGTAGGTGCTTCAATCAATCCTCAGGGTAATAAATCCGTCAATCTTACCATTTTGATAGTCGTTCCCTAGCAGGGTCGTCTGACTAGGACTCCATTATTCCCTTAGAGTTGTCTCTTTTACCCATCGTCTGAGGTTTAAGTGCGTTAATCTTGATCTTCTTGGGATATTGTTCTGCCAACACTAGTATGTGTTCAGTTGTTCTTTCAACACTCGTTCGTGTTTGTCCCAGGCTCATCAATACTCGTTCGTATTAGTCCTAGATTTACCAATACAACATAGATATGGCTCCGAACCATACTCAATTGCAAGTTCTTACTCAGAAGAATAACTAGTCATTCAAAGAGTACGTCCAAAGTTGGAGAGAGTTAGTTTCTCGCGTTCAACCACCAATGTTGGATAAAGAGCTAATTGATATGTTTATGGGTACCTTGCAGGGCTCATACCTTAAAAAGATGATAGGTAGTGCGCCATCGAGCTTCTCTGACCTAATGATAGTTTGAGAACGCATCGAGAGCATGCTCAAAAGTGGAAAAATCCCAGACACCTCGAGTATCCAAGCTAGAGAGAGTGAATCCCTTGGCAGTTCCCAAGAGGAAGAGGAAGATGAAAGTAATGCAATATGGGAAACTCACCAAGCACTACAAGTTCCACCTTTAGTGCCTCACTATTAGTACCCATATGTTTCATCTGTTCAGAGTCATTAATCTTTCGGGTCTCCATATCAGACACCATTCTCTCCATAGGGTCAATATCCTCTACAAATCAAGGACCCCCTTAGTATCAACAACAGATTCCACAACAGCAGTCGTACTGACGGTTGTACGCTCCACATAAGTAGTGTCAGCATGCCCGACAAAGGACAAGAAAACCAGAAAGGCGTATAGTCCCGCTACTGATGTCGTACAATTGTCATACCCCAAAATTTACCCTACCCTTTTTTCATTTCATGTGTATAGTCTTACCATAGTCATCTATCATGAGATCATTCATCCACACTTGCATTTTTCAAGTAAATCCATTTATTCAAAGGGTTCTTGCTACTTATCATGCAAGACATTTGATTTATACCAAGGGTATCACTAATCTTCATGGAATAAGGTTTTATGGCGTACTTGTGAATGAAGTTTGTGGGATCTTTGCATCACATTTGGCCTTTGGGTACAATTACCTTAGACATTGACTTTTCTTGTTTCGGATTGTGGGATTCTCAATATTGGTCTAAGCTTTTGGATTATGTTGGATTACATCATAAACAGATGAATTGGAAGCCATTTTTCAAGTTTCGCTTTGGTCAACAGAGTCATCCATGGAAGGTTGACTTTTTGTTGACCATTATCTTTTTGAAGTCTTACATGATTCATCGTTTAACTTTGATTCTATTGATTCAAGACATGACAATTTGCATTCAAATTCAAGGTTTTTAAAGCTTAAGAATTCAAATTAAAAAAAAAATAGAGGGAAAGTACATAGCTTGTGATTCAAGTTACAAATTACATTCAAAAGGTTCAATCTTCATTACCAACCTCCCAAAATACATTATGAAATTCAAAATCAAATTCTACACAAAAAAAAATCACATTTGACCTAGAGTTGACTTTTGGTCAACTTTTGACTTTTTGGTCAAGCAATTGACCAAAGTCAAACTAACTCATAATCCTACTTTTCTTCATCCTCAAGATCTTCCATTCTCGTCTGACTCCAAGTTTCTTCAAGAAACTCTTCATGCCTAGCTTCCACCTTGAAGTTCCAAAAGATTCTAAGCCATATCATGTCCAAAGCCTTATGTTCACCATGCCAAACCTATAGCAATCCTGCAAAAAGATTAAAACCATGACACAACACATATACACAATACGCATTCAACATGAATACTTCACTACACAAGGACATAACATCATGATAAGCTCAATCCATCTTGGTTCAACATGATGCATACATCTACACATCCACATTCAATGCTTAGTAGCATAACCACATTTGCAATACACTAACCATTTCCTAATTCCTGATTTAGTTCATTAACATAATCAACTAATACCAACATCACTAACATAGCTTCGGATTGAACCAAGACCTTAACAGTTAACAACATAGCTCATTCAAATAGCATCAACCAAATTAGCATAACTACTAACTGATGCTATCTAACTAACAATATCATAACTCATTTTCAAACATCTAACTGTCAAAGTTAACCTTTCTAACTGTCAAAATCCAAACTTCTAACATCAACAGATTTTCTAACTTTTACTAACTAATACTACTATTAACTAACAAACACACTAATTCAAAAACATAAAAATGCCAACAATCTAATTAACACAATTCCATAAATTTCAAGCTCCTACTAACTATCTAACTAATCAATTAACATAACTAACACCTTAACACCTAACCAGTTCACTAACACTCTAGCTATCACATTTAACACATTAACTAACATTCCTTTTCAATTTGTTCAAACTCCTCCTAACCCTAACATATACCATAACTGTTTTACATAATAACTCATCCAAACTAACTAATTTCTAATCAATTTCAAAATTCACTAACAGTTCTAACAAACATCCACTAATAGTTAACTATCATTGTTACAAGCTAGCCAAAATCCAACTGGTTTTACAGCTCCAATAACTAAATCCTATATGCTATTTGAATTCAACTAACATCCATCAAATTACTTCCAAATTCTAACTCAATTCGACTAGTATAATAAACCTACATTTCCAAATAACCAATTCCATCCTTATTAACAACTCAAACATTCCATAACAATTCAAGCTAACACCTAATTCTAACACTAGCTAACTAATTCTCCATACTAATTCACTAACATTTTTCTCATTAACATAACAGTAACTGATTCCACAAATTCACATAACATTTCCATTATAACAGTTCAACTAACCTAGCAGAATTTCTAACTGTCAAAATTCAAATTCATTAATAGCAAACTAACAGTGTTAAGACCATAACTAATTTGCTCATAAGATCAACTAACACTAATAGGTGACCTACCTGACTTGCCCTAGTTGCCCAATTCCGTTGGCATTAATCTCTCTATTTAAACACTTCTGCAATCATTCAAAAACAACCACATTCACCTTCACTCAATTTACTCTTAAATCACTCTCACCCTGCAAATTCCCTCATCCTCTTACGACCCGCCAAATTCACTCAAACCTCAAATCACCATTGTTGAGAAAAATTTCACCTTGAAGTTTTGCTACAACAGAGCTTCAACCTCTACACACTCTCCACTCTTTCTACTCTCTATACACAACAGCAATAACACACACACACACACTCACTACAGACAACTCAAATAAGAAGAAGAAGGAATCAGGACTGCAATAATTGAATACTAGAAGCATGCTTGATTGTGTCCTCTGGTTTTCTCTACAACTGCTTCTTTAACCGCTCCAACATCTCCCGAAACAAAGCTCCGCCCTGTAGGTAGGTTCCTCTTCTTCAAATCTTCACTTCCTTGCCCCAATGTTGTTACCAGGTTGTAGTGCTTGAGTAGACAAACTAAACCTCTAAGGTTTGGGTTCGGATTAGTGAATCATGGCAATTTAATTTTGGATTAAAGACTTAGGGTTCTTGAAATGTTTGTAGGGGATGAGAGTTTTTCAGTGATTTTCAATGGAATTAAGGTTGAGTATTGGTGGTGAATATGGGTGGATTTGGGTTGATCCTCCGCCTCCAGCGCGGCGTAGCAGTTTCTGGTCAGGGATTATTTGGATTATTTAAGGGATTTGGGTTTTCAATTTTTGCGCATGTCTTTGATGTACTAGCATACCCTTCATAGGGAGAGGTATGACAGTGGGTCATGCTGCTTTCAATCTCTTCCTCAGGAACACAACAACGGAAAATACCATCAGCTCCTCTTTTGAAAAGGAGGGGTTCATCCCAATAGAATTGCTTTGCGTCATGGAAAATTTTATTCTTCTTTTGATAAGCCATATATGGAGGTAGAACTCCGACTACTAGGTAGTTTACGGAGTCAGCATACCATGGAACAATAGTTTATCCCAAAGCAGCTTCCAGCTCTAATACTTATTGGGTGCTTATCTGCAAATGCACAAAAATATCGGTTATAATATAAAAAATATCGAATCTATAGAGACAAATGTCAACCTACTGTAGTCTATTGTCACTTTGTAACTCTAAGGCTATTAGAACAAATTTTTCTTGAAACCGGAATAGAAATGCTTGTTTTGGAATTTATTGAAACGGATACCGGAATGTAATTTCCGGTACCTTCGGGACTCGAATAAAATTCAGCACCTAACTTTGTTTTAAAAAACCATTTTTAAAAACATTACTCACTTTTGCGCAGCCCATGTCAGATTTTAGAACTGTAGTTGCCTGCTGACGCTCGTACAAGTTACAGTCTCAGAAAACTTTTTGAAAATTAAAATAAAGTGCTGTCGCTGTTTTTAAAAATTAAAAATTCAAATTTTACGATCAGATACTGCTTTCACACTGTCGCGTTGAAACCAATATCTAAATACTTTCGCTGTCGCGCAAAGATTTTAACCTTTTGAAACAAAATTCGGAACCAGAAAATAATTTTAATATTAAAAAGTAGTGCTAATTATTTTATCGAGTCTTGTTGAAATGATGTTCCTCACATTTTGGGCTCTAAGAGCTTAGCCGGACATATTGTAAATGACTAACATACTATTGTTAAAATTTATGTTTAAAAACATTGATAATAGTACTTCAAATCAAAACGGGAACCAATTATACACACACACTAGTTTCAGCAACTGTTATATATATAAATATGAAGGACAAAACAGTGCACTAAATAAAACTGGTGAATAATAGTAACATCAATGATAATGACTTAAAATAAAAACAGAAATTAAAAACTAATAAACAAAACTGAACCTGCAATAAAACTTAAAGCGGTGAATAATAGTAACATCAATGATAATGACTTAAAATAAAAACAGAAATTAAAAACTAATAAACAAAACTGAACCTGCAATAAAACTTAAAGCAATACAATTCTGAAATTGAATTCTGAAAAATAATTCTGATAAGATTATGATCCAAGTGCGCACATAAAAACTCTCTAAAATCTGATGCAAGAGTGCAATGGTTCCTCAATGTGAGAAAAAACTGCTTTTACAATGGTATTTTTTTTTGCTTAAAAAGAATCTAAAAACTTGGACAATGAAAAACTAAGAGTTCAGCCTATTTATAGAGCTAGAAACTAATGAAAAACGTCTGAAACCGTGTAGGAGGAGTGGGAGAACTATCAGTTGAAGTGGGACAGGACTGGGTCAGTTTGTTTCTATTTTCTGGCCTCAAAACCCATGGCAGACGCCATGGTCTCATGGCGAACACCATGAGTTCAAAATAGGCATGACTTGTTCTTTAAGGTCCATGGCGAACACCATGACCTATGAAACTTGGTCCTTTGCTTTTTTCCTTGATAACACATGGCTCATTGACTGCCACGTCTTGGAAAACGCCATGGTGAACGCCATAAGTGCATAAATTTGCTATTTTCTCGATTCTTTGTTGTTTTCATCCCGATTTCTCGCACGGAAGCTCCTCTTTGGCAAATACCTGAAATAGACAAAATATATCAGCATAACGCTATAAAAAGGACATAAAATAAGCTAAAATGACATGTGCATCGAGTCAGAAACGTGATGTGATTTGTGGTTATCAAACTCCTCCGTACTTGAACTTTTGCTTATCCTCAAGCAAGCTACTAATATAAGTGAAAATTCTGCATTTTAGTTCAAAGACTCAAAGAAATCACAGCACTCAAATACAGATACGTGGCTACAAAATCTGTTTTGGCTAAAATTGACTTAATAGGTATTACTTGTAGAAGAAGGGTATCGTAAGAACAAAATTCCGCATTTTACGGTCAAAAGTCTCCCTCTTGTGCAAACCAATCCAAATCATGCCATTATTCCTAAACCTAACTCACTCATTCTTTTTTCATCCTTTTTCATCCTAGTGCAATCACATTAAGCCCGTTATCCTTTCACACACATGGTAGGGGAATCTGTTAGTGACTATGATCAGGTTTTATCAATTCGTGCTCTTTAGCCTTTTTGATTAATTCTGAAGGATAAGCTACCATTGGGTTAAATGATTGGGTGAGGGTCACCTAACGTAGAAGGAACATCTCCATTTTATTCATTTATTTTTGTAAAGCTCGTGATCATTCACTTAGTTGCATCAACTTCCCTACTTAGTGTATGTTCTAGGATGGTGTTGGCGGCTTAAGATAAACTACTTAAGGATTATTGGAAAACAAGTACTAAAGGTTATGACATATTAGGTGTCCAAATTGACTTCCTTGAGGTGTTGGTACAATACCAATTTTGCAACAATTTGCCTAATTCTCCTCAATTTAGCCTCTCTTTCATTTGTAGCATATATATTTTCTAATCATGTTATCGATCTCAAGTCTTATCATGTTTTTTTTGTTATGGTTCAAGAAACTGGGAAAGTAGATTAACAACAAGAAACCAAGCATAAAGACTCTACAACACATGAATTAACTCAACTAACATAACAATTAGGCTAAAAACGGTAAAATCCTAATTAAATAAATACCAGAAAACAAAAAAAAAATCTAAACTAGAAAGCAATAAAAAGAAAGCGATAAAGTTACTCCCCCACACTTAAACCAAACATTGTTCTCAATGTTTCGATCAAAGTGGGAAAAGGAAAAATAACTTGGATGATAAAAATCAATATCTGCCTTGACCTCATCCTTGGCCTTGCCTCCAACCGCCACGTTCGCCCTGTCCACCATGTCCACCACGACCTCCATGTCCAAGCCTTGTCTGGAACTTAACAGACAGGCTATAAAAATGCTCTAATATCTGGCCATACTGAGTCTGGTGGTGATTCTCAACTAATTGAACGAAATGCATGTGCTCGAGCATAATTTGGTGGTTTTGTGCTATAGAATCTTGAGTAGTCTGCAAATGATGGATCAACTCTACCATTGCAGTTTGTGATGTCTGAATTTGTTGAATGTTACCTACCATGGTGTTTTGTGATGCTCTCATGTGACGCACATACCTCATCAGTGAATCTTGTGTAGCCTGGATCAGATTCACATTATCCATCAAGTCGGTGCGAGAAGCTTACATCTGACTCATCTGCTCCATGAAGCTAGTTTATTATATCTGCATCTAATGAATATCTGTCTGCTGTTGATGCATGGCATATATCAGGATGTCATGCTCAAAATCTATGGAAATCTGGGCGCGCATCTCGCTAAGTATGTCATCAAGTGTAGTGTGTGCGGCTCCAGTAGAAGTACCTTCAAAATGGTCAGAAAAATGCAGTATGGTGTGTTCAGGTGAATCAGGAATATGGGGGGAATGGTGTGGTGATGACTCGTGCACAGTGTGGACGCATTTTTGGTGAATTGGAGACCAAACTATTGGATTAACTTGACTCGCAAATTAAATATCGCCACTAGACTTTAATTTATCCAAAGGGAAGGGGTAAAGAAAGAATAACCCACAAGTATGTAATGTGAAACAATGCAATAAGAGATCTAAGGTTCGGGGATTGGTTATACAAAGGGAAGGTACTAGCAACCTCAGGACATCCTATAGTATCCTATAGGAACCTCTTAAAATATTTGTGTTATTTGCTTAAGTTATTTGCTATTTGATTGGAAGAGTTGACTGTTTTTGAGTGAGTGATAGGAGTGGGAAATGTTTTGTTGTTTTTGTAATGTATATGAATAAAGGGGATGAAAATAAAAAGGTGTCCTCGCTAGGATCTCGCAATCCTATGTCTACATATCCCTAGAGGAAGTCAGAGCATTTGTAGTTCGGGGAACTACGGGTAAAAAACAATGTTTGTTGGGTTTTTAAGAGAATAGACAAGTTGTTATCTTAAGAGAGATTGCTCAACTATACCACCACAAACATAGAAAGATAAAGGATATTTGCATAATAAGAGAAGGACTTCAACATGGATATAAAATCGACAAGTATGCCACTTACATCACTTAAATAAAAGAGTATCTCTGCACCATAATAAGAGAGGGACATCAACTTGGATATAGAATCAACAAGTAGGCCACTTACATCACTTAAAGGAGAAAGAGAATATCAAAAGTTTGATTTATATTGTGGGGATAGAAGAGATATCTCTTCTATAGATATGACTCATGTCTAATCTCTCGGGGAAGAGTTTTGAGTTTGAAGCCAATGATGGCTAGGGTTTGATTGAAGTTGAATTTTTGAGAGGAATCCTAATGTTTAAACAAAGTCTAAACAAAGGGTGAGGGGAATGATGAACCTAAACACTAATGCCAAGAGAAACTTAACAGATAAAGTTTAGCAAGTATGATCAAGTAAAACATCAAGAATGAAATGAAATATTAAAGTATGATTGAGCATGGCATCAAGACATGTGTATGACAGGTAAAACATAAGATAGATAAACATGCTTGACATTTGTGGAAGTTTATGAAGGAAATACTTGAACATGTGAGCAAATATCTAATCAATTGAAAATATCACAAACAAGTTTAAGCAAGTACATGAATCAGATGAACATGGTAAGGCAAAACCCTAAAGAGAGTTTATGAAGGAAATACTTGATCATGTCAATAATTTAATCAAGGTAAACACATGAACAAGATATTTAACACGGTTGTATCAAGGATTAAAGGAACCAAACTCAAGTGGAATCCCTAGTTATGTATCAAGGTGTTTCAAAAGATCAATTAAGATTAAACCCTAAAGGTATCACTTAAAAAAAACATTTAATCAAAAATTTTTCAAAGGGAAAGGGCAACTAAGCATGGTATAAGTCATTAATAAGACTCAATCAAAGCATACTATAGTCACATAAACACGTGTGTTCAATTGTTTACAGCGATTTTTGGTAATGTAAACAATCATTATCCATCAACACTTTAGGACTGGATAAAAGTCCTTTTACAATATTCGTTCAAGTCTCGCGATTTATGATATCAGTTCATATGCATTCTCTAAGAACAAAATCATTGTTCTCATTAGTGTTAGAATTAATTCCAACAACTTTTATAAAACAAGTTGTCTCATGGCAACTTAAAAGAAATAAAACTCAAGTGAGCATTCAAAAGAAAGAAAAATAAAGGAAATGAAAAGAAATGCAGAATTGCAAAATGAAAAGGAAAATAAAGCACAAACAAAACAATCTTAAATTTAAGAGAATGTAAAGGGTGGATGGAATCCATCTTTATCCGTCCCTGAACCCGTTTGCCCTTGCGACGTGGGTGTTACAAGACTTTCAAAAAACAGGATCCAACCTTTAATACATAGTACTTACAACTATTTATAGAGAAAAGAAAATAACTTCCTACATCTAAGATTTTAACAAGTGTCTTATTTAATAACTTCCTTAATATAAGATTGACACATGTCCTTTTGGATAACTACTTTTAATAACTTTCGATAACTTCCTTGTAGGAGTTGTTTGCTTGATCGACGCAATACCTCAATATTCGACTCTTTGAGTGACTTCTTCGACTGTCTTATAGCACCAACTCGAATTCCTTCGACATCCATAAATTTGTTGCATATAAGTCGGTTGACAGTCGGAATACAAAGACTTTAATTTTACATATTAACAGAGGCCCCCCAGTATTTGTCTTTTGACTGAAAGGAAAATGATAAATACTAAGTATTTATATAGTGCACTCAAACTGTATAAGTGCTTCACATGTTAGTCGAATGTCACAAAAGAGTTTAGTCGAATTCCACTTAATATGGCAAATTTCAACAAATGATGTTCCTTTGTCTCACTTCTATGTTTTCCAACTTGACTTAATATATGTATTAAAGTGAGAAACACAAGATAACAATTCGACCTTTAACACCAAGTCTTTATCAATACCATAAATTATATATTTGTGATATTATCATAAGCCCCTCCCTAAATGTTGCTTCTCGAAGGAAGTGGGGAGGAATAACATTTTAAATCATGTCACCAATTCATAGAGAACACATAACAACCTCTTTTGAAAACATAAAAATTTTTTGAAGATGATTTCGACTCCCATGATCAATCTAATAACTTCATTGTCATTGAAACATTTCAAGATGACATGCTGTCATATTTCCATCTTCGACCATTATTGGAATTTAATCCTTAAAAACCATAGTCGAAAACAACCATTCGTCCTTTAAACCAAGTTTCAACCAAAAATACTAATTGTCAATTAAACACATTTTAAGTGTTGTTGACAACAATGCAAAAGTCTCAAACTGCAGATGTATAATTTGTCTCTCGAAACACACCTTAAATTGACATGCAAATTAAATCACAATGATTAATCATTAGAGGCCTCTCAAAGGATAAAACTTTTCAAAATCATTTTGATAAGATTATCTAATTCAATTGGTGTTCTCTTTTAATGGTTTCGACATATATATATTTTTTTAATAATATGGCTTAAAAACCATTTCATGTACGATTTCTATTTCTCAGAAACCATTTTTTATGCATATAAACTGTTGAATCACGCTAAACTTGAAATTTCACGTCAGGTTCACCAATTTGTTTACAGCGATTTTTGGTAATGTAAACAATCATTATCCATTAACACTTTAGAACTGGATAAAAGTCCTTTTACACTATTCGTTCAAGTCTCGCGATTTATGATATCAGTTCATATGCATTCTCTAAGAACAAAATCATTGTTCTTATTAGTGTCAGAATTAATTCCAACCACTTTTATAAAACAAGTTGTCTCATGGCAACTTAAAAGAAATAAAACTCAAGTGAGCATTTAAAAGAAAGAAAAATAAATGAAATGAAAAGAAATGTAGAATTGAAAAATAAAGAGGAAAATAAAGCACAAACAAAACAATCTTAAATTGAAGAGAATGTAAAGGGTGGATGGAATCCATCTGTATCCGTCCCTGAACCCGTTTGCCTTTGCGGCGTGGGTGTTACAAGACTTTCAAAAAATAGGATCCAACCTCTAAAATATAGTAATTACAACTATTTATAGAGAAAAGAAAATAACTTCCTACATTTAAGATTTTAACAAGTGTCTTATTTAATAACTTCCTTAATCTAAGATTGGCACATGTCCTTTTGGATAACTACTTTTAATAACTTCTAATAACTTCCTTGTAGGAGTTGTTTGCTTGATCGATGCAATATGGCAATATTCGACTCTTTGAATGACTTCTTCGACTGTCTTTTCCGAATTCTTTTTTGAATGTCTTATAACATGCCACTTCTTGGTTGAAAGTAAAACCTTCGAAAACACCCTACTATCTATAGCACCAACTCGAATTCCTTTGACATCCATCAATCTACTGCATATAATTCGGTTGACAGTCGGAATACAAAGACTTTAATTTTATATATTAACAGTCTGTTAATATGTAAAATTAAAGTCTTTGTATTCCGACTGTCAACCGACTTATATGCAACAAATTGATGGATGTCGAAGGACTTCGAGTTGGTGCTATAAGACAGTCGAAGAAGTCACTCAAAGAGTCGAATATTGAGGTATTGCGTCGATCAAGCAAACAACTCCAACAAGGAAGTTATCAGAAGTTATTAAAAGTAGTTATCCAAAAGGACATGTGTCAATCTTATATTAAGGAAGTTATTAAATAAGACACTTGTTAAAATCTTAGATGTAGGAAGTTATTTTCTTTTCTCTATAAATAGTTGTAAGTACTATGTATTAAAGGTTGGATCCTATTTTTTGAAAGTCTTGTAACACCCACGTCGCAAGGGCAAACGGGTTCAGGGACGGATAAAGATGGATTCCATCCACCCTTTACATTCTCTTAAATTTAAGATTGTTTTGTTTGTGCTTTATTTTCCTTTTCATTTTGCAATTCTACATTTCTTTTCATTTCCTTTATTTTTCTTTCTTTTGAATACTCACTTGAGTTTTATTTCTTTTAAGTTGCCATGAGACAACTTGTTTTATAAAAGTTGTTGGAATTAATTCTAACACTAATGAGAACAATGATTTTGTTCTTAGAGAATGCATATGAACTAATATCATAAATCGCGAGACTTGAACGAATATTGTAAAAGGACTTTTATCCAGTCCTAAAGTGTTGATGGATAATGATTGTTTACATTACCAAAAATCGCTGTAAACATTAGATTAAAGAAAAAATCTAAAGAACATTATTAAAAGCTTTTAAAAATACATAAAAGTACATGTTTTCAACTACACAAAAATACATGAAATACATATTATTTTTGGTATTTTTTGATATATTCTCAAAATAGAGGGGATAAATGACAAGTGTGAAAAAAATCATTCAAAAATAATTAATTTTGCATATAGAAATAATTGAAAGAAAATGAGAAGAAAACATGAAAAAATAGGTGCTAAAAAATAAGGATGGTCACCTACAAGGTTTGAACCCACGGCCTTGTGGTTGCAGGCCCAAAATCTTACCACTGGGCCATATGCCTTAGATTGAAAGATAACGCGCGTGTTAACATATATATTAAAGTTTCAATTTGAAAATGGTAAAAAAAATAAAATGCAAAAGGTGGGGCAAAGGGGATTTGAACCTCAGACCTTGGGCTCGCTTCACACACCAAATACACATACTAACCATCATGGCGCAATGTCTATTCATTAACAAATGTGCAACTAAAAAATTAAATAGTAAAAAAATAATTAAAAATGAATTTTCGCGCCATGGCCATTGTTGTCTTCTTCCCCGAGTTCATCACCATCTTCATATTTTTTAAAACGGTAACTTCCTCATCTCTTAATGAAATTGAAAGTTGTAAAGATGAAAGTTGTTTGAAATTTTGCCAGGAATTCAATGGTATAAACCAATTGCATTTATTTTGCCTATAATTCAAATTAACACGCAAAAACTACATAAACCCTAAAACTGAATATCAATCATGAAATCCTATATGTTATTGATTCAAGGCAATTAATATGGGGAAATCAATCCATACAACATGACAAACATGTTTGTAACAAGAATGACTCAGAATGATGCATGAACCATTGAGTTTGGGAAAGAGCAACTTACTTCCAAGATGAAAATTGAATTCTTTCTTAGAGGTGTTCCATATGCAATTTGATGATCCTAAAAGCTTCCTTGGCCTTCAAGGAATGTGTTGGAATGGTTGAATTTGATTGAAACCTTCTGAAAATCCCTACATGAATCAAACTACATTTGAGCAAGTGAGATGAGATCTTATGGATTGAGGTGTTACAGATGTGTTTCAAGGCTTTGGATCACTTCTATTAAGGGTATAGAAGGTGTTTGGATGGATAAGTGGTGTGGAAAGTGTTTGGAATGAAAAATTCGATTGTTCTTGCAAACTATGTAACAATGGTGATGTGAAGATGCAATTTCTTGTTATGGATGATTTGATGATGTTTAGAGTGTTTCAGAAGCTTATATATGTGGTATGAGATGTGTTTGAAGTGTTAGAATGGAGGTTTATGGACTGGTTTGTGAAATTCAAGTTTTCACTTTAGTGGTTTTTGAAATTGGCAAGAATGTGCAATTCTGATGTATAGAGGTTTTGAGGACTTGAAATGAACAGAAATGACATCTATTTATAGGAAAACAAGTTGTTTTTTTGGAGGAAAAGTTTTGGATTGGGATGCATCCTATTATTCAATGTACTTTGTCATGTTTCAAGACTTGAATGCAAAGTTCAAGTAGCTTTGTTTCTAAGCAAGATCAAATCTTGACCATTTGGACCATCATCATTCAAATTGTGACCTTAGTCTTGATGCTTAGAACTAATCCTTGACTTGGTGAACAAGTTTCATGACTTTTTGGCATTTCACTTAATGCATAAAAACAAAACTTAAGTTCATGCATTGGGATGAGGTTTTCTACTATGCAAAGGGATAAAACTTCAGCAAATTTGGTACCATATTGAAGATATTATTGGATACTACAAGATTCATGTTGACCTTGTGCAGAGATAAGGCTTGCAAAGTGATCAAAAGTGTATCCAAAATCATGTGCTACAAGGAATCTGTCTTGAATTCAGCTTCATCAACCTCTTTTACAAAAATCATAACTTCTAGCTCAAGATAAATCTTTGTTCTTGGACTCTTTGGAAAGCTTGAAACATACTCTACAACCTTCCTTGATTCAACTGGGACCATGATGAAAAATGCTTGTAAAATTAGCTTCATGACATAGACAGATTTGGTTGAAAAAAATTTCTAAGTGTTTTTGTTCAAAAAGTAATGAACCCTCTACTTCATGGCCTCATATCTCTTTATCCATGCATTTTTTAGAAATCATCCTTTAGGAAAAAGTTGTAGTATAGAACAAGATCTTCAATTTGGTCTTTGGAGAAAAGAAATGGTTGCTTGAGAAGGAAGTTATGGACTTGGAAAGTAGGGCAAAAATCATAGAATTCCATAACTTAGTGAAAGTTTCCAAAACCCTAATTTTGTAATTTTGATATTTTCTTTGATTTTCTTGACTAATCATGATCAAATGCATTCAACAATCATATTTTAATGATATTTGACCTGAGGAAATCATGTTTGACCTAAAAGTGCAAAAAATCAGGCTTTGACTTGATCAGTTGTTTCACTTGGTATTAAATGAATTCAACTTTGTAACTGCCAATGAATCAATCTTCTTTGGAAATTGGGATCTTGTAAATGGTCTTCAAATATGTATTTGATGTCCTTGAATCATGTTTTGAAGTGTAGGATCATCCTTAGATGAAAAAGTCAATTGTAAGCCTTACTCAGTCAAAAACCCTAATTTGGTGCATCTGATGAATCTTGAAGCCTGATGAGTTTTAAATGATGCAATCTTGTACTTGATAGTTGATGAAGAGAAACTCTAGATCTTCATGAATGAAAAGGAGATTTGATATGTTGAATATCACACTAATCCTTGGCTAATCATCAGTTTGAACATCTTGAGGCACAACCTAACTTGTAAAGCAAACAAGCACACATTTCTTGTATTTGCAATGGGTTAGAGATGCATAAAGACACGCACACACACATGTAATACTAAATGTTATGCAAATTAAGTGAATGATGTGGAATCTTAGGGGTAAAAATTAGGATATGACACACAGGAGAGCCTTGCTCTCTCTAATCATACTCATCATTGGTGTCCTCACGTTGACATTTTTAGGAATGTCCATGGGCACCGCTCCAACCTCAACACCGACATTCAAATTATAGATCCAATTCGCCCTTATTTGCACATCTCTGCGTTTCGGGAAAGGTAAAGCAATACTAGGAACCCCTTTGTTACTAATCATCATGGAATATTTCTCATCTCTCCTATTTTTAATCAACCGCATACAGCGACAAGCAGTAATATCGAGGGAGGGTATGGGTAGAGGATCACGTGTAGTGAGCTCTAATTCTAAGCCTATCGCATGAGCTATGGAGGTAATCACTCCTCCAACAGAGATAAACCCCTTTTTAGCAATTCTAACTACTTGCATATGCGCCAGCATAAACAAGGCAGAATTAACTTTCGCTCCCTCAAAGACATTATGGATATAAAACAACTCTTTAGCATTTATTTTATTAGTGTTCTCCTGGCCAAAAATGGTTTGCGCCAATATTTGGAAAAAATATCTGATGGCCGGGTTGTGGATTTCAGTTGCGTTATTTTCCTCAAAGTTATCAGCAAGGTTACCCATTAATTGTTCCTAAAAATGTCCAAACTCTTGTTCTCAATTAGTGTCTAATGGTGTTTCATAAATAACACCTTCAACATAGGGGAAATGCAATAGGTCAGCTATAACATTCTGGTCATATGTGTATTCTTGGTGAAACATTCTAAAACTAACCGACCCTACAGAGCTAAAAGTCATTATCTAGGTAGTATATGAAAGAGAGCTAAAAAAAATTATAAGATGAGCCTCATATAAGTGGGGTCTTTTTGTGCACAAAAATGAGTTAAACCTACCTTATCTAACATCCAATAAACACTATTATATATTCCTAAACTACGAAGACAAGTGTCATCGACACACCTTGTGGGAACGATCATTCGGTTGAGCAAGGTTTCATAATGCTTCTTCTATTTTACATCTCGAAACTCAATGCCCATGTAGTCTACATTCTCTCTTTAAGCCATTGTTAGAAGTTGGAACTATTTTTTATTATATTTGTTTAATCTCTCTATTGGAGATTTCTACCTGGCCACTAGTTTGTGGGTGATAAGGGGTAGCTATTCGGTGTCACACTTCATATTTTTGTAAAAGTTTTTCAAATATTCTAGATATGAAGTCAGATTATCTATCACTCATGACTAGTCTAGGAACGCTGAATCTAGGGAAAATATTGTTTTTAAACATTTTAATCACCACTCATGCATCATTGGTGGGAGAGGCAGTGGCCTCTATCCATTTAGATACGTAGTCAATTGCAACGAGTATGTACTTGTTTCCCATAGATGACGGAAAATGACCCATAAAGTAAATCCCCCAGACATCAAAGACTTTTACTTCTAAAATATTTTGCAAATGCATCTCATCTCGTCGGGATATGTTTCCGGTGCGTTGACATTGATCACATTTTACGACCATAACATGGACATCACGCGATATTTTGGGCTAATAAAGTCTAGCTTGAAGATTTTTTATGCATGTCTATGATGTACTAGCATGCCCTCCATAGGGAGAGGCATGGCAGTGGGTCATGATGCTTCCAATCTCCTCCTCAGGAACACAACGGCAAAAAATACCATCGGCTCCTCTTTTGAAAATGAGGGTTCATCCCAATAGAATTGTTTTAGATCATGGAAAATTTTATTCTTCTGTTGATAAGTCATATATGGAGGTAGAACTCCAGTTGCTAGGTAGTTTACGAAGTTAACATACCATGGAATAGTAGTTTGTGCCAAATTAACTTCTTTAAGATACTCATGGTAGTGATCATAACTCATTCCTTTGATCTCAGCTAATGCGAATAGTCTATCATAGGTAAAATCATCGTTAATGAGTACGTGTTCTGGCTTAATATTATCTAGTATTGACATGTGGTCAACTACCGCGTTTTTGGTTCTCTTTTATATCTCGAATTTCTAAGTCAAATTCTTGTAGCAATAGGATCCACCGAAGTAATCTTGGTTTCACATATTTCTTGCTTAATAAATATCTTATAGCAACATGGTCTGTGTAGATAATGATTTTAGCTCCTACTAAGTAAGAACGAAATTTATCGATTGTGAATACCACAACTAAGAGTTCCTTTTCAATTGTGGTGTAATTCTTTTGAGCTTCATCTAGGGTTCTGCTCGCATAGTAAATGACATGTAATTTCTTATCTTTTTACTGTCCTAAGACAGTGCCTACATCATAATCACTTGTATCGCACATGATCTCGAATGGTTGACTCCAATCAGAAGGTTGTATGATAAGGGAAGAAACCAGGGCGCGCTTAAGGAGTTTGAATGACTTAAGACATTTTTCATCGATGATAAATTCAACGTCTTTCATCAAGAGACCAGTTAAAAGTTTAGTGATTTTAGAGAAATCCTTAATAAAATGTCGATTGAAACTGGTGTGTCCAATAAAACTTCAGACTTCTCTAACCTCCTTGGGTGGTTGGAGGTTTTCAATGACCTCAATCTAGGCTTTGTCCACCTCAATTCCTTTTTGATACACTATGTGTCCTAGGACTATGCCATCTTTTACCACGAAGTGGAATTTTTCCCAACTCAGTACTAGGTTGACTTTCACGCACCTCTCTAGTACCTTTTCTAAGTTAGCAAGGCATCCTTCAAAACTTGACCCGCATACAGAGAAATAGTCCATAAATAATTCCATGATATCATCTAGGAAGTCTACGAATATCGCCATCATACATCTCTGGAAGGTTGTGGGAGAAATGCACAGTCCGAATGGAATTCAACAGTAAGCGAATGTTCCATAAGGACATGTGAAGGTAGTCTTCTCCTGGTCATCGGGATGGACAGGTATTTGGAAAAATCTCGAGTATCCATCTAAATAACAAAAATATGAGTGTCTAGCCAAACGTCCAAGCACCTGATCAATGAATGGAAGGGGAAATGGTCCTTCCGGGTTGCTTTGTTTAGCTTTCTGTAGCCAATACACATTTTCCATCCAGTCTCTATGCGCTTAGCCACAGATTCTCCTCTTTTCATTTTTAACTACTGTTACACCTCCTTTCTTAGGTATGACATGTATTAGACTAACCCATTGGCTATCTGAGATTGGATAAAGTATTCCAACTTTAAGCAGTTTCAACACCTTTTTCCTAACTACATCACTCATGATAGGATTTATCCTCCTCTTATGCTTTCTAGAGGCTTTAGTGTCCTCTTCAAGCATGATTCTGCCCATGCACACAGAGGTGCTTATTCCTTTTAGATCAGAAATGCTGTAGCCTAAAGCGCTAGGATACTTTCTCAACACTACCAAAAGTTTCTCAATTTCTTCTCTATTAAGATCAACATTAACTATAATTGGACGATCAAGTCGTTCATCTAGAAACTCAGATCTTAGATTTTTGGGTAGTACCTTAAGTTCTATTGAGGGTTGCTTAGGGCTTGGTATAGGGCAGGTGTAAGTGCTAGAGATTCCCTTAGGCTATCATCAGCATATGGGCGATAATATTCAGCCTCATCTTCTTCTAGCATTTCTTCGGCTGGAGGTTCTACCAATTCCGTAGGTGGTGGTTCAGATTCTAACTCTTTTATGCATTCATCAATGATGTTTATGAAACAACATGTGTCATCAATAGGTGGAGCTTTCAGAAATTGGAAAAAATAAACTCAATTTTCTCTTCACATACTTCAAATGTTAATTTCCCTCATTTTACATCTATTATTGCACCGGGAGTGGCTAAGAAAGGTCTACCTAATATGATAGGTATATTAGATTCTTCCTTTATATCCATTACTATGAAGTCCGTAGGAATATAGAATTGGCCAATATGTATTGGAATATTTTCCGGCATTCCTACAAGGTATTTAACGAAACGATCTGCCAACTGGAGAGACATCCTAGTAGGTCTCAAGACTCCTAGATTCAGTTTTTCACATATATAAAAAGGCATTAAACTAATGTTAGCTCCTAGATCGCATAGTGCCTTATCTATGACAAACTTGCCTATCACAAATGGAATAGAAAAACTACCAGGGTCTTTCAATTTCGGTGGCAAGTTATTTTGGATAATGGTGTTTCACTGTGTAGTGAGTGCCACTATTTCGTCATCTTCAAGTTTCTTATTATTTAAGAAGATCTCTTTGAGGAACTTAGCATACAAGGGCATTTGAGTAATGGCCTCAGTGAAAGAGATAGTAACATGAAGTTGCTTTAGGAGGAAGTTTGTAATCTCATTAACTACGACCATGAACAAGATGGAACAAGGAAGAAACAGAAACAAAAGTGTGAAGAATACAAAGGAGATTCTAAAGGGAGTGGTAATGATAGTGACGAGTTGGATAATGGTTGTGAGAGTGATGTTAGCAGTGGAGCAACCACGAAGAATTACCTAATGCTCAAGTTGCATAAAGACATGGCAAATTTCAAATGAGAGATAGGAACATATTTTAGCACCAAAGGTGATTTTAAGGATTCAATAACAACATATGTTGTCCATTCTGGTAGGAACCTTAAGTTTAACAAAAATGACAATAAAAGGGTAAGGGTTAGATGCAAGGAAGGATGTGACTGGGAAGCATATTGTGATAAGTTTCCAAATGAGGAATCTTGGCAACTTAGAAAAGTAATTGATACTCATAGTTGTAATAGAGAGTATAATATCAATATGATGACAACAAAATATCTAAGTAAGAGGATTCAAAATTCATTTTAAAACAATCCTAGGATGAAGATCAAGGATATAAAGGAAAAGGCACAAATGAAGTGGAATGTCGGT
Source organism: Lathyrus tuberosus (assembly GCA_022829125.1). Taxonomy (NCBI): domain Eukaryota; kingdom Viridiplantae; phylum Streptophyta; class Magnoliopsida; order Fabales; family Fabaceae; genus Lathyrus; species Lathyrus tuberosus. Next base: position 14,744,773 of record JALAZF010000104.1, read on the forward strand.
GTCAACAAGACTAAGGCAATAAGTGCCATATTTGCAGCTAGATACATTATTGATGGTTCTTTCCTAGGTAATTACACTAGGATTTATGATTATTGTCATGAAATTTTAAGAACCAATCATGGGTCAACAATCAAGTTAAATGTCCAACCTGCTCAAGAAGGCATTGATGATAGCAGACCCCATTTCAGAAGACTTCACATATGTTATGCAACATGTAAAGAGAGCTTCAAGTTATGTAGACATGTCATACGCCTTGATGGTTGTTTTCTAAAGGGTCTTTGTGGAAGGAAAATTTTGGTAGAAATTGGAAGATACTATAATGATCAGATGTTACTCATAGCTTTTGTAGTTGTGGAGGGTGAAACCAAAGATGGATGGACATGGTTTTGAGATCTCTTGATTGATGATCTTGGAGGTGGGGGTGGGCGTCTTCCTACACATTAATTTCAGATCAACAAAAAGTATATTTTATTGTAATTGTTGATATTTTTGTTATGTTTATGTTGTACTGCAGGGTTTATTACCTGCATTGGATGAGCTATTGCCTTATGTTAAACAAAGATTCAGTTTGAGACTCCTATACACCAGTTACTCAGCCAAGTCAACCAACAAATAAGTCAAACTAATCAACAAACTAAGCCAAGTCAACCCACATAAACAAGCCAAGCTAATGCAAAAACTCAGCCAAGTCAACCCACATAAACAAGTTAAGAAAAACCACAAACTCAACAAAGATAACCAACTCAAGCTAGTTCACAAACACAATCTACTCCCACAACTCAAGGAAGTTAAGTTTCTCAACAAAGGACAAAGAAGTTAAGTGTTAGGAGGGCGTCAACATCAACTGTAAGCCCACCATATTAACTGCATCTAAGAAGGTGGTTGACTCAACTACAAGGCGGAGTACCCCCAACAAAAAGAAACACTCTAAATAAGAAGACCATTTAGTATATTTAAGAGTTTTCTGTGACTGTCTATGACTGTTTGTATTTTGTTGGCATAATGCCTATCTTTTGAACCTTATGTATTTTGTTGGCATAACGCCTATCTCTTGAACCTTATGTATTTTGTTCGAATAATTCCTATCTTTTAAACCTTATGTATTATGGTATCATTTTACTATGTTAATGTTGGCTTAATGCCTATGCAATGACAAGATGTTATGTTGAATAATCAAACTAATACAACTTGTTTTAATCTTGTATCTGTTTTAATCTGGTTTAACAATGAAACTGATACAAACTGTTACTAACTAATACCATAATTCAATTAAACTTGTTTATGCATTTTTGGTACAAATTGATACCAATCAAACATATTTCAATAACAATCATACTGGTACAAATTGATACCAATCAAACATACTTCAATAACAATCTAACTGGTACAATTTTTATTGATACCATTCCTACTGATACATGTTCAAAAATGACATACTTTAACATAATTCATAATAATCATACATAATTTGTACTGATACCATTCATACTAATACATGTTCCTATATTAAAACATCCTTAAAACCGGTCCAATGAAAACAAGAAAAAACATTAGCTTCCAAAATTTCTTGCAATTAACAATGTTATTCATTTGTATTTGAAGTTCCAATAATTCTGCATTATGTTGCTCATTTGTAACCTTTAGCTTTTCAACCTCCATTTTTGCCACTTAAATTTCTTTTGTTAAATTTTCCAAGCTACACATTTGCTTCATAAAAATTGGTTATTCTTGTCTCCCACTTCCTCATATAACCAATAAAAAACCCACACACAGCTTGACTAGATCCTTGTGTAATTCAAGCAAACAAAGTATATTATTATACCTGGATTTGTGAGCACTGAATGTTTTACGAAATTGAGAAAACAAACCTTAAAATATGGACAACCCTAAAATTATTTTCCAAAATTGCTAATTGTGGTTGCCCCATAAAGAACGACCATGTCTCCACAATGACAAGTGAGTTTCCATCTCACATTAAAACCAAAACTTCTTATGCTCTTCTGTTTCATAACAAATGAACAACAAGCATAAATCATGGTTGATGGAGATCACGATTTCAAAGAATGGGGGATGAAAGAGAATTAAAGGTTTAACCCTAATTCAATTTAGGGTTCTATGGATTATGCAGAAATGAAGATTTCTAAAAAAGTTTATGAATAATACAAAGAAGATGAGCAATCAGTGCCAAATAAGCTTCCACGAACGAGTGCGCATATTGACGCCATTTGAAACAAATGGACGGAAAGGACTTAAGTGGCACAATTTAGAGAGATAAGGGATGAAACTAGTTTTTTTTTTTTTTTTTAAGTTGAGGGAGCAAAATGGACACCAAAGTAGAAATAAGTGATTTTTTTTCATATAATTTTGTATTGGAATTTATGCACGTGAGTCTATATATATATATATATATATATATATATATATATATATATATATATATATATATATATATATATATATATATATATATATATATATATATATTCATTTTTAAACTATTGATCTCCATTATAAAAAAACTCTTACTCCATATATCTGATGTTGTCTTTTTCATTAAATTATTTTTTCTTTATTTTCATAAATAGGTTGCAGACCAATAGAGATGAAAATAACGAACATGTATTTTGGGATTTATTTTTTAATCTCAATTTCTTTGCTCTGCATCGTCAAATTAGAAGAGAGAAGACAAAGAAGGAATGGATTTGATAAGAAATAAATTATTTGATTTTAAGTTTGTTTTCTCATTGAGTCTCTGTTTGTCGTGTAAATATGTTTTAAATTTTTTGTCTTTATTCTTATTTACACCTAGTCTATGTAGTTGTATATCAATTGTTTGAGGAAATGTCTCTCTTATTGAAACCTCCTGTATTAGTATTTTATTTGTTGACTTGCTATAAATCAAAATTTCCATGTGCAAATTACTTAGGTTCATAGTGATGCTAATTATCTCATGATCAATTCTGCCTAAGGATAACTGTACTATTCTAACTATTGTTTTAACTTTTGTTTATGTATTTATATTGAGAGTGCCCTGTTGAGTTTAAGGAGGCAACATACAAATTTTTCTTTGCATCTTTTATAAAGAATGCAAGACAAACAAATTGCAATCCCAATATCATTTGATACATTTCAAATAGCCAAGTTCGGAAGTACGATTTGTTACTAATTTTTATAGGAGCTCTTATACTCATGTGATATGCTCAGGCAACAAGAAAAGTGAACAATATTTCATTTAGAATAGTCATTCATATACCTATAAAGTAAGCTTGTTTAGAATAGTAATTCATATACACAGTAGAGTAAGATTGTTTGTTAAAAATTTCATTTCTATTTTTAATCAATGATGATATTCAAAATTATTTATCATAAGAAAATTCTATTGTGCATATATAAAACAAGTGAGATTCACAAAGATGGGCGATGCGCCAAGCAAGCCTACCTTTTCCAAGCTTATAAATAAGGGTGCCATTTTTAGTTAAAGGAGAGTTTCACTGGATTCAAGGTAATACAGAAAGAAAATATGTTCACCTGAAATATTTATAAGAAAGAATAAGGAGAGGAAGACAAAAGGTGAAAACGCTTCTCGGGGAATCACTGCTGATGTTGTTCACATTCTTTCCTCTAGGGGTTAACTGTAAAGCTACAATGAGTAAGTGTAACTAATTCTCTTTTATTGAGGTTAGGTGTAGTCATCATTATACTCATGTATTAATTAATGTTATGTTATTTTATGTAATTATACTTAAGCTTTAATACTGATGATTCTTCTTTCTTGATGCTTGTTTTAAATTAGCTACCTAAAACATGTTCTTATGGTATGACTTAATATTCGAAAGGTGTTGGTCATTACTAGATTCAAATATCCACCTGTTGGATGCTAATGTCTAGAGATAGATTTAGGGTTGATCTCTTCACGAATAACAACATTAGTGAAATGGCACAATGATATCTAGATTCATTTATTGAAACTTAATGCTATTGTATTGGCTAAAAGGGCGAGATACCATATATTAGGTAATATAATTAATCTCACATCGTTGACTTGGATATAAGCTACAATGAGAGCAACAAGTGAGAGTATTAATAGCTGACTTGAATACCATATTATTGACAAATGGTTATACATGAGAATAAGGATGATGAAATCTAACCCTAACAAGTTTTCTCACTATTAACACCAAAATCTCAATATATTTTTTGTCATTTCATTTTTACAAATAAAACAACTTTAAATAACCCTTTGTTTCGAATCATAGAAACTATTGAATGGTCTTTAAAACACAAACAATCCATGTGGATGCGATAATTTAAGACATTGGGATAATTTTTTTTTTAAAGTTTTCTATTTACATATGTTAATATCTGTATATTTTGTTTATTGTCACTAACCTAATAATAATATTAGCTAGTTATATGATTAGGTGTTTATGCGAGGTAAGGATCCAATTAAATAACTTTTATTTGATCCTGTAATGAAAAGAACCGCATAAAGGAATAACAATAAGAATAGAAAGAAAAAGCTGCAAGATCTAGAATAGTCGTGTGTTTCAAAAGAAGAATCCATGGTTGATATGGATAACAACAACAATAAGAACAACATCAATAATAAAAATGAAAACAATAGAAACAATGTTGGTAGCATGCCATGCCAGAACAATCAAAGACCTATGGAACACATAACTATAACACAAAGGAACATCAGTCAAATATTAACAATCTAGCAGGATATCAAAAAGGATAAAAAGGGAGATAAACCCTCATATCCTTAACGATGAGAAGGTAAAAATAGAAGTAAGGGGAGAAAGAGTCAAAAGTGAGGCCATGTTAACCCTTTTTGTCGACGAAGAAGTCTCTAGAACGATCATCTTCTCATCATTCGAATATGATACATTTCCGTGCTACCGAAAGGATATTATTTTCTCCCTAGAAGTGTGGAAAGACTCAATATCTCTGGCCTAATTGGGCATTATGGAGTAGGGAACCATTATCTCTTTGTTTCCTGAAATCACAAAAGTAAAAAAGAAATCACTACCACCATCGTAATCACTACTAGAACTATTAGAGCTCTCGATCTTACAAAGCTAAAAGCTCTATGCCAATATAAGGCTTTGCGAAGTTTCCTTTTCTTTCTCTAAATCACCAACCATTGTTATTTGAAAAGGAAAGAGAGAAGGAATTGAAACTTGAAAGGGGATTAGATAGAAGGAAGCTGGAAGAAGCTTGCAGATGGTTGTGTAAACAAAATAAGTAAGGAAAATGAAAAAGGGGACAAAGAAGTCCATTTATTGGAGAATTAGAGTTACACTCAAAAGCCTTTTAGGCTTTCCCTAGAAATGCTCAAAACAGCCCTGACACGTGCATTAACCATGTCTATTTAGTGTCTCAAAGGTAAACCATTATTACTTACATTAAATGTAATTGAGCACTTCCATCACTTGACTAATGCTTGATATCCCTCATTTGACATATAAGTTACATAGAAGACACCTGAGAGGGGCTTGATGACTCATCCCTAACTGAAGAACTTGACCCTAACCGAGGGACTCGCCTTTAATCGATGGACTTGATTGGAAGGAGTAAAATGCCTAAATTACGCGAATGATGAACTTAATCACTTCGTCCTTTAAAAGTCCTCGTGCTTAAGAGACTGTGTTGTGATATATTTATAAAATACACGTAGGGGTCGACACGAGGACCAGTCCTCATCAGGTGCGCTCTGTAGAGTTTTCCGCCTAGGCATAATCCCTACTCAATATGTGGCTCACCCTGGTGGGAAACGTGGACGGTGACATGTAAGCAGTCCATAACCACATGAGAAAGTGGTCAATGGTCATTATTCCCTGAGAAGTAGGTGGTCAATAAGTCACACAGTCAAAGAAAGAGGGTTGTTACACCTTAACAAACCCTAAATTCAGGCCCATATGCCTCTATATAGGGATGCCTTTTAGGGTGTGTAAGGTGGGCTACCACACATGACCTCAGATTTATCACGATTAACTCGTGGCTAAATAGGGTCTCATAAAATATTTATAACGATTAAATTGTGGTTAAATATTTTCTATATTTATTTTTACATGGTTAAACTACAACTAATCAACACAGAGTCTCTAAAAAAATTGAGACAACTCTGCTTCTATAGGGGGCATTGCATTATTCACCAAAAATACTATAGTATCAGACCTTCTCACCTTCGTGAGCTTGCACTAATCTCACATAAAACACCTAAAAAATATGGCTCATCACCCTCATGAGCTTGCCATAACACTGAAAAACACTACGTGCATGTTTGATATAGATTTTCCACTATCGTGAAAAAAAGAAGCTACAAAGTGTAGCTTCTAGACCCAGATGCGCATCTATTGCATTTTCATCACTGAAACAAACATGTCGTTAAGCCTTTGACCACCCTTCTCATTCTAGGTGTCACACATCTGTATTTTTTTAACAAGTACAATATATATATATATATATATATATATATATATATATATATATAATCGTACCTGGATCAGACAGAGATAGTGGCCAACGGCGTCTGGAACGGCAGCTCCGGTGATGGTGAGAGACGGCGGGGGGGGGGGGGGGGGGGGGGGTGTACCTGCAGGGTACTCCGACGCTCAAGTGAGAGAGTGCACAGAATATCAGTAAATACAGAAAGCGAGAATGGTAGGAAGAAATTGTCTAACCTGACCCTCTCAAGTGAGAGGGTATTTATAGAGAGCCCCCAGCGCGGGGCCAACGGTTACCTGCAGTGGGCTGGATCAACTAGGCCCACTCCAAGTAACTGCTAGGGCTTACGTGTAGTAGTGAAGACCAGCATGTGGTCTTCGCCCTAGAGTAACTGCTCCTAGATTTCCGGAAGTAGGGCAAACCGAATCTTTCGGAAGTGGGAGGTTACTTGGAACGTGTCTACGCGGGGTGGACCGTTGGGTGCTCCTCGCGGGGAGGAGCCTTATGTGTCGAGGAGATGTGAAGCCCGTAGGAAAGGCAGGGCCTCGCGAGGAGGAGCTATCCTGTCGAGGAGGCATAACTCAGTGGGACGTGATGCCCACTTCTCTTATTGCCAGGTGCCCGACGATGGCTCAGTGCCCGACGAAGCTGTGGTGCGCGCGTGGCAGTCACGTGTCCGCAAAAGGACCTTATTGGGCCTCTCCAGGTCGTACGGGTTGGGCCTGCTCGACTGTTGGGCAGCCTCGGCCCAGTCCAGAACAGGAGCCCCCCAAGTCGTTGCTCTTAGGTGTCAGAGTAATGACTTAAGGCTTATTGGCACGTCGGGGATACGCCAGGAGAGGAACCGAGGAGGCCATTCTCGTGGTCGACATCCATACGGTCGCACATAAGTCGGGCATCATTTAGTCGCGTTTGGTCGGCATGCCTGGGAGATGAAGGGTCTCAGATTCAAAGCGTTGGGGAAAACTGGAACGACACGCGTGGGAAGACGCGCGGCTGCATGCGTGCCACGTGTCGCCTGCCATTATTACCTAGGGAGGCTGGCTAGGGTAGCGCACTCGAGTGCCTTATGCCCCTCGAGTTCCGCGAGAATCACTTATAAAAGCAGCTCCCCTCGTTCATTTTCCACTTTTCCGTTTCTCTCTCAAGAATCCCTCTCCTTCTCTCTCTACCCTCTTTAGTCGCAGTTCACCATCGTCAACCGCTGGACACTCCGTGCCGGAAACCTAATCTCTTCCACAACAGTCGTTCGCCACCGTAAAACCGCCGGAAACTCAGTGCCGGAACCCTAAACCGCCGCTTGCAAGGTACTTGCTTCAAAACTGGCCTTTCTCTTGCGTTTTTCTTTAGTTTCAATTAGTGTACGGCATTTCCTTGGTGAACTGATGATGTTCCCATGAGAAATGAAAGGATTCCTGGCAAATACGGCGGGAATCTTTAGTTGTTGAAAGAGGGGGTGCTAAGAATTTCACCCGCTTTTGTTGAATATTTCGGGGACCAGGGATGAACATGTCGGGGACACGTTAAATGTCTCGAGGTCCCCAATAATTAGTCTTTTCGTTAGCGTAATAGGAACACGGGGGGAGGAACTTTCCGGGGAGGCGTCGAGCTCCCGGGCGAGCATGTTGATCCTCGGTCGGTTATGTCGGGGAACCGAGAGAGCCTCGCCCCTTCCTCGCCCGTTCGCTTGAACAGCGGTGGAGGGGTGAATTTGATATTACCCATCGAATTCACCGTTTCCTTTTGCTTTTCAGGTAAATGGACGATTTGGCTGCGAAAGTGGCCGTGGGATCATTCGAAGAAGACGACGACCAACCCGGATCTCCCATGGCTCACATGGCTTTTGCGCAGGAGCGCCCGCTCGAGGAGTGGGTGTGCGAGGAAGCATTGGAGATGTCGTCCATCTTCGTCTACAAAGACGTGGACGACGCGTTCTGCACCGTCGAGCACCGGCTCATCGGGTCTGACAAATCCTGGAAGGTTTTCCGCCCAGAGGAGTACCATCGGATATGTTCGCCTTACCGGGGAATGCGCATGCCGTTATATGAATTTATGTTCGACAAGGCGGGGTGGAGGTTGCCCTTCACGGACTTACAAGAGGGAATTTTCGCCTGGTTGAAGCTGGCCCCCTCGCAAATTCATCCGAACTCCCTGGCCTTCATCCGGGCCTTCGAGCTCGTCTGTAAGTATTTGAAAATCGTTCCGACAGTGTCCCTCTTTTTCCGGATATTCCATCTTCAGAGGTCGTCAGCCGGTGGACGACATGGATGGGTGTCCTTCAAGCAGAGCAAAGCTCTGTTCCATACATATTTAGATTCCGTCCGGGACTTCAAGTTCCGCTACTATTTCGTGAAGCCGGTCACCGTCGGGGCCGTATACTCGTTGTACCGGAAAGTCACTCGCGATGTCGACGGTCGCTCCGAGGAGGTCCTGGAGCCGAAGTTCCCTCTGTACTGGACGGAGGAACACTTCAAGAAGGGGGTTGACAAATACAAGGTGAAGCATAATCAGTTGGATGTCTATGAGCGGGAAGCTTACGATAAAATCGTCGCTTTCGTTGAAAGCTTTAATGCAGCTCAGCACGAAACGCTGGACGACCAGCCTATAACGGGGGCAGATGGGCAGGTGAAGAAACAACGTCATCTGATTAATACCCGCATTCTGCTCGAGACCTTCTCCGATGAAGAAGCAATCGAGTTGTTAGGTGGTGAAAACGCCCACAATCTAAGCCTTCCTCGCATCTGTATTCCTTGCCTTACTAACGTTTTCTTTCTTTTTGCAGGAAAAATGGCCGGAGCCGAGGAGAGACTCAAGAAATTGAAGGCGAAGAGGGCTCGGGAAGAGCAGGCCCTGGGAGAGGCATCTCGTTCAAAGGGCCAAGATGTTGCTCCTTCTGGGGCCATGCCTGAGGGTGTTTCCTCGGCTGCTATGCCCGAAGGTTCCAGTCAGTCTTAGCCTGCTGCCACTGTGTCGGGGATTTCAGAGAGGCGGACACCTCCTGCTGGGAGTCAGTCTCCGGGTACCCAAGGGACGCCGAAATGACAACGGGTTTCGAGCGTGGAGGTCGTCGACCTGGGCCACGACGACAGTCCCCCGCCTCCTTCCAGCTTTGATCTTCCACCATGCCATCAAAAGCCTCGCTTCTTCTCTGAAGTCATCTATCCTCGTGTCCCTCCCTCTGAAGTCCAAGCTGTGCTAGGGGCCGCTGCGGAAGCGAGGAGGAATACGGTCTTCGAGGACCTGTCTGCGGTCATGCGGCTTTGCTCGACTGCCATTGTCCTGAATGATGAGACTCGCCCCGCTGCTGAGCTTTCTCGACTGCAAGACAAGCTCGAGAAATTGGATGCTGAGATGCTCGACATGCGCAAGGAGTTGAAGGAATGTCGGGACCTGAACAAAGAATAAAGCGAGCAGCAGCGGCGGGCAGAGACCAAGCTGAAGGAAGTCGAGGAAACGGAGAGGGGCCACCTTGCCCGAATCGCCGAGCTGGAGGCGGAGGAGAAGCGACTCAAGGAGAGGATCGCCGAGTTAGAGGATGCTGTGCGGCCGGCAGAAGGCGAAACCGAGGAGGACAGGCTCCTAACCACTCGAGCAGCGCTGGTGGCTCAACTCAGGAAACTTGAGCAGGATCTCCGGCTATCCGAGGATGATGCTCTTGAAACTGCAGGCATAGGGTTCCGGAATGCGGTGGCGCAGCTTCGAGTCCTAAACCCCGACCTGGTGACCGATGGGGCAGATGCTGACTTCGAGGTGGTCGACGGCCGGATAGTGCCGCCCGGGCATGGAGGAGACGCCAACGAGGGAGGTGGGTCGGACGCCACTGAGACTGCCGCAGAGTATGGGTATAGTTTGCTTGGCCTGCGTGCCATTTTGTTTTTGCCCGGCTTGTGGGCTTATTTGATGTACTATTAACACAATGGTTATTTTTTCCCAGCTTATGGGCTTGTATCTGTAACATTCGTACAATGGGCTTTGCCCGATTTTCATACTTCGCTGTGCCTCTTTATTAATTTTGCTTGTGTGTGACATTTTATGCATTACTTATTTTTGTCTAAGTAGTTGAGATCACTGGCGCCTTGGGCGTTTGCTCGACTCTGATGATGCTCGACTGCGAAGAGCACTTAGCCGAGCGGTCAGGGGTTGTACTCCAACCTTCGACGAGGCTAAGAAAACGGTCGATGTCTTAGCTTCGTGGCGTGAACTTCCCATCGCGAGCTAGGTGTTCCGCCTATTTGGTACGTCGACGACGGAGCTCGGTTGAGGTCTCCTCGCCGGGCCAAAAAGTCTCACGCACACACTCTGTGGTTTTCGGCCGTCGTGTGTTATATAGAGGTGTCGCGCATGTACCGCTGCACGCCCCCGTGTTTGCGACGTTGTATTGTCCCGGGCAGTGTCTAACTGTAGTATTTCTTGAGCTTCTCAGCATTCCATGGTCGAGCAAGTCGTTCACCGTGGAGGTTCTCGAGGTAATAGGCACTCGTTCCCGTCTTCGCGGTGACGCGGTATGGGCCCTCCCAGTTTGCGGCCAGCTTTCCTTCGCGTGAATCTTTTTGATTTCTTCGTAGAACAAGACTACCTACTTGGAAGTCTCGTTTGATAACTTTGTCATTATAACGCAGAGTTATTTTTTGTTTTAAAGAGGCTTCTTGGAGGGAAGCGCCGGTCCTTATCTCTTCGACTAGGTCGAGCTCCTCTCGCAGGGCTTCGTTGTTTGTTTCTTCATCGAGGGGAGCCTCTGTCCTCCTCGAGGGTTCCCTGATCTCCACGGGGATAACAGCCTCGGTCCCATAAGTTAGAAGAAACGGGGTCTCACCGGTCGTGGAGTGCGGGGTTGTTCGATACGCCCAAAGGACGCTGTGCAACTCCTCGACCCACCGTTGTTTGGCCTCGCCGAGTCGTCGCTTCAGTCCCTGGAGTATCACTCTGTTCGCTGCTTCAGCCTGCCCGTTGGTTTGGGGGTGTTCGACCGACGTGAAGTGCTGTCTTGTGCCCAGTTTGGCGACAAAGTCTTGGAAGTTCCTGTCGGTGAACTGTGTCCCGTTGTCCGTGACAATGGCTTGGGGCACCCTGAATCAGGCGAGGATGTTTCTCTTGTAGAAACAGAGTATGTTGAAAGCAGTGATTTTGGCCAGTGCCTCGGCCTCAATCCACTTCGTGAAGTAATCCACCCCGACTATGAGGTACTTGTTTTGGTACGACCCCATGACGAAAGGTCCGAGGATATCCATTCCCCACCATGCAAATGGCCACAGGGACGACAATGACTTAAGCTCGTTTGGAGGAGCGAGGTGCATGTCTCCGTGTCTTTGGCAGCGGTCACATTTCTTAACGTGCTCCTTTGCATCGTGTTGCATAGTGGGCCAATAATACCCTGCTCGGAGTGCTTTTCGGGCTAGGGACCTTCCACCGAGATGCTGGGCGTTGATTCCTTCGTGGATTTCTTGGAGGATCCCCGAAACTTTGCCTTCTTCGACACACCGGAGTAAGGGAATGGAGAATCCTCGACGGTATAGTTTACCTTCGACGACGGTATACGCACATGCTCGCCTCTTGACTATCCCCGCTTCTTTAGGATCGTCAGGCAGTTTGCCCGTTGTCAAGTATTCGTGAACTGGGGTTATCCAACAGTTTGCGTCTCCGATTACGTTGACCTCCGTGGTCGGTGCAGTTTTGGTTATGCTCGGTTGGATCAGTATCTCCTGGATAACTGATTTGTTCCCTCCTTTTTTCTTAGTGCTCGCAAGCTTGGAGAGCACGTCTGCTCGAGTGTTGTGCTCGCGCGGGATGTGAGCCACTTCCGCGGAGACGAATTTCTTCAACTTTTCTTGCACCAAGGTTAGGTACTCAGTGAGACTATCGTTTTTAGCCTGGAATTCTCCCCGAACCTGCGATGCCACGAGCTGGGAGTCTGTAAAGATTTTGACCTCTTTCGCGCCAAGGTCTTCCGCAAGTCGAAGTCCTGTGAGGAAGGCCTCGTATTCGGCTTGGTTATTCGATGTCTTGAAGGATAGCTCGAGGGAGACCTCTATTAGGATGCCCTGCTTGTTTTCCAGGATAATGCCCGCCCTGCTTCCCTTCGCACTAGAGGCCCCGTCGACATAAATCGTCCATTTCTGGGAGCCACTGGTCGAGGACTCAGGGGCTGTCATTTCCGCTACGAAGTCGGCCAGTACTTGAGCTTTCAGGGCTTTTCTTCCTTCGTATCGAAGGTCGAACTCGGATAGCTCAAGAGACCACCAGAGCATTCTCCCCGCCATATCTGGCCGACTGAGGAGCTGTCTGATGGGCTGCTCTGTCCTTACCACGACTGTGTGGGCCAAGAAGTAATGACGTAATCTTCTGGCTGCAGATACGAGGGCCAAGGCGACCTTTTCAATCTGTTGGTATCTGATCTCGGGGCCCTGAAGAGCTCTGCTCGTGAAATAAATCGGTTTCTGTCCGTCGGGGGTCTCCCGTATAAGGACAGCGCTCACCGCTTCGCCGGTGATGGCTATGTATAAGAAAAGTGTTTCCCCGGTATCTGGTCGGGACAAGACCGGGGGTTGTGACAAGACTTGTTTTAGGTGGAGGAGGGCTTGTTCGCATTCTTCACTCCATTCAAAAGTTGCCTTCTGCCGGAGAAGCTTAAAAAAGGGGAGAGTGTACTGAGCGGATTTGGCCACGAAACGGGAAAGAACAGTCAGCATTCCGTTGAGCAACTGGATAGACTTCTTCGAGTTCGGGGTGGGGATTTCAGAGAATGCTCTACATTTGTCGGGGTTCGCTTCAATGCCCCTCTCTGTGAGGTAGAAGCCGAGGAACTTCCCCGCGCGAACACCGAAGGTGCACTTGTCGGGGTTGAACCTCATGTGACATTTCCTCGCCGTGTCGAACACTCTCTGGAGACGAGCGGCATGGTCGACTTCTTCCGCAGATTTGACGATCATCTCGTCCATGTAGACCTCAAGTACGTCGCGGATGTCTGCCCGGAAGACCTTGTTCATCATCCGTTGGTAGGTGGCGCCATCATTTTTCAAGCCGAAGGGCATTACGTTATAGTAGTAGTTTCCCGACTCGGTCATGAAAGCGGTGTGCCGCTTGTCGGCCTCGTCCATGGGGATTTGGTTGTACCCCAAATAGGCATCCATAAAGGATAGTAATTTAAATCCTGCAGAATTATCGACTAGTTGGTCGATGTTAGGTAAGGGATAAGAGTCTTTCGGGCATGCCCGGTTAAGATCCGTGTAGTCAACGCACATCCTCCATTTTCCATTATTTTTCTTAACGAGTACAACATTTGAAAGCCAAGTAGTGTACTTGGCCTTAGAAATAAAGTTTGCCTCTAGGAGGTCTTTTACAGCTTTTTCAGCAGCCTCCATTTTTTCCGGAGACTGCCTACGCCTACGTTGAGCTACAGCCCTAGCGGCCAGATCTATGGTCAGCTGATGACAAGCTACTTCAGGGTCCAGTCCGGGCATCTCTGCGGCACTCCAGGCGAACAGATCTGCATTTTCTTGGAGGCATGCCTTCAGTTGCCTCTTCGCCAGGTCGGGGAGTCCAGAGCCAATCTTCACGCTTCGGTCAGGGTTGTCGCCGAGTGGAACTAGCTCGAAATCTCCGTCTAGGATGGGGCGCGTTGGGTGGAGAGGCTGCCCGTTGACTTCAACTAGGAGGTCCTCGCCTGCGGCTTCTTCCTGTTCCCCGGGAAATCTGCTGTCAAGGTCGACCGCGCTGATCGGCGGGAGCGGAGCCTGTACGACGTCTGGAGGTGTCTCGGCCTGAGTCTTAGCTTTGGTGCCGCCGACGACACTCAGACCCCTGATTGCCGCGTTGAAACACCTTCTGGCCGCGTTGATGTCTCCATGGAGAGTGACCACACGTCCGCGTTTCGTGTAGTATTTCATCTTCAGGTGGACCGTTGAAGGCACGACCGTCAGTTCCGCCAACGTGGTCCTCCCCATTATACAGTTGTAGAGGGACGGGCAGTCCACCACCAAGAAACGCGTCTTCACCTGTCGAGCAGTTTCCTCAATTCCGAAGGTGACCATCAATTCCATGAAACCCCACGGTCTGGTGGTCGCGCCGTTGAAACCTTGTAGGTATGATCCTACGTATGGGGACAAGTGTTGCTTGGTCAGCTGGAGGGTCTCGAAAAGGTGGACGTACATGATGTCCACCGAGCTCCCCTGGTCGACCAAAATTCTGTGGACGTCAAAGTTGACCATCTGTGCTCGGATCAGGAGGGGGATGTTGGCGTTCGGCGCCCCGCCGGGAAGTTCCTCGAGGTAGAAGGTAATCGGATTTGATCTTCCTTTAACCCTCACGAGGGTGGGAGCTCGAGGAGTTGTTGCTTTCAGCTCGTTAAACTTCCTCTTTATTGACCCCACGGTCAAGCGGTCTGGGGCTCCGCCCGATATGACCAGGGCTTGGGGGAAAGACTCCCAGGTGCTTCGGGCACTTATCGAGTCTTCAGCCGGGAAGTTTTTCCACATGTCCCAGACAGCTTCAGGGCTGTCGAGTTCTCCCGAAAAACCGAAGTCTTCAGGTCGCGTGATACTCAACGCGACTTGCAGCGATCCGTTGTTGGGAGAGGGAGTTGACTCCTCGACATTCTGGGCCTCCTGGCCGCTGGGGCGGGGGGCCTCTTGCTGCTTGGCGTACTTCTTCAGGTACCCTTCTTTAATCAGCGTTTCGATTGCGTCCTTAAGGTGGACGCAATCTTCAGTAACGTGCCCGTGACTGCGATGAAACCGACAATACTTGGACTTGTCAGCATTTGGTTTGGAAGCCGTCGGTTTCGGGAAGCAGATTCCCCCTTTGACGAACTCCGAGTTGGCACAGTCGCTGAAAATGCGCGAGCGGGACACGTTCAGCGGTGTGTAATCTTTGAAAAGGCCAGACGGTCCCCGTGATTCGCGGGGCTTTTTGGTCCGAGCTTCTTTCTTTCTCTCCCCGCCTCGCCTGGGTGGAGGGGAGTCTTCTCTTCTCCTGTCTCCACCTCGCTTGGGTGGAGGGGAGTCTTCTTCCTTGTTGCCGCGAGGGCCTTCTCTGCGCCTCGAGTCGAGGGCAATTTGTGCAGCCTCAGCTTCCTCGAACTCAATATGCGACTGAGCCCTCTCGAGGAGGCCTTCAAAGCTGCGGGGACGGTGCAGCCCGAAGGATTATGTGAACTTAGATCCTATCCTCAAACCCTTGATGATGAGATACATTTTGATGTGGTCGGTCACGTGGATCTCGACTGCCTCTTTGTTGAACCTCTCTATGTATCTCTAGAGAGGTTCATCCTTCCCCTGAAAGATGGCTTCTAGGGAGGCTATCGTCTTCGGATGGCGACGAGAAGCTGTAAAATGTTTCCTGAAACGCTCCCTCAGGACTCTCCACGACGTGATTGACTCAGATGCCAGGTTTTTGTACCAAGCCATGGCCCCTTTCCGAAGAGTCGTAGGGAATAATCGACATTTGATAGCGCCGGAAACATTCCTGAAATCGAGCAGAGCTTCAAAACTCTCGACATGGTCGTCAGGATCAGAAGTCCCGTCATATGTCCCCAAGGATGGGGGCCTCTCCAGGCCCTTAGGAATAGGGGCGTCCATGATGTGCCTGGCCAGAGGGGTCCGGTAATCGTCATCCTCGCTGGCACCCGGAGACACAGAGGGGGAGCGGTGTCCATGAACATAGTGACGTCTCGGGGAGTGGTCTTTCGGGCGGCCTCTGGTCTCCTCGGCGTCCGGCCTGCTCCTTTTATTTTTCGAGGAGCGAACTGGTCCCTTTGGTGGCGGGGAGCGGTGGCGTTTCTGAGGATGCTCCGGCTGAGCACGCTCCAAGCGTGGTCTGCGACCTCTGGGAACCGGGGAGGGGTTGCGAGATGCCTCCGGGGACAGTGAACGTCTCGGAAATGGTGGTGGTCGGTGCCTTCGCGGGGAAGACCGACCACGACTTTTCTCCAGCGCCTCGATCCGGATGTTCTGGTTGAAGATCATCTGGTTGGTCTGATTGACCAACGCAAAAAGTGCAGCAGTGCTCGGATCCGCATTTGGAGGCGGGTCCACGGGCTGGAAAACGGGCTGGAGGACGGTTTCCTGTCCGTCCTGGTGAGCTGTCTCGTACTCCACTTCCTCGGAAGATGGATAAGCGGTGAGTCCGTCTCTGACGTCGTTCTCCACGACAGGTCGGGCAGAGTTGTTGTCAACGTGGTTGCCGGTGCTAAGCTGAGCAATAACGTTGTCTAGAGTCTGATTCGCTGACGGGTTGGCCATGATGGTTGTTGAACGGAGAAAGCTTTGGTTTATCGAACAGAAAAACGGGGAAGCTTATGAGAAATCCCCACAGTCGGCACCACTGATCGTACCTGGATCAGACAGAGATAGTGGCCAACGGCGTCTGGAACGGCAGCTCCGGTGATGGTGAGAGACGGCGGGGGGGTACTTGCAGGGTACTCCGACGCTCAAGTGAGAAAGTGCACATAATATCAGCAAATACAGAAAGCGAGAATGGTAGGAAGAAAGTGTCTAACCTGACCCTCTCAAGTGAGAGGGTATTTATAGAGAGCCCCCAGCGCGGGGCCAATGGTTACCTGCAGTGGGCTGGATCAACTAGGCCCACTCCAAGTAACTGCTAGGGCTTACGTGTAGTAGTGAAGACCAGCACGTGGTCTTCGCCCTAGAGTAACTGCTCCTAGATTTCCAGAAGTAGGGCAGACCGAATCTTTCGGAAGTGGGAGGTTACTTGGAACGTGTCTACGCGGGGTGGACCGTTGGGTGCTCCTCGCGAGGAGGAGCCTTATGTGTCGAGGAGATGTGAAGCCCGTAGGAAAGGTAGGGCCTCGCGAGGAGGAGCTATCCTGTCGAGGAGGCATAACTCAGTGGGACGTGATGCCCACTTCTCTTATTGCCAGGTGCCCGACGATGGCTCAGTGCCCGACGAAGCTGTGGTGCGCGCGTGGCAGTCACGTGTCCGCAGAAGGACCTTATTGGACCTCTCCAGGCCGTACGGGTTGGACCTGCTCGACTGTTGGGCAGCCTCGGCCCAGTCCAGAACAATAAATATATATATATATATTATTGAGAAAAATTAAATTAATATTACTTATTTATCACCTTAAAATTGATTTTATTGGTTTTATAAAAAAAATCAATTAAAAAAGAAACGGTAATAATTATTTTCACCACTGTTGTTACAACTACTATTAGGAAACGAAAAGACGAGAATAAATAGAAAACTCTAGTAGTTTCTATTGATTTTCCCGGTAACATCCAGACGCATCCTCTTCTTTGACAAATACTTCACTTTCTTCCCTCCTCCTCACCGATCAGTTATCATCATTCTCTCAGCGACAAATTCAACTCTCAAACTACAACCAATCCCAATTTTACATTCTCTTTTTCAAATCACCCTTCTTTCTCGCTTGCGTTTAAAGAAAAAAACTTTACTTCGTCTTTTTCAATCAAAGGTACGTTGAACTCTTGTAATGTTTCCGAATTTTCTAATATCACGCTATGTTTTCATATATCTATTTTTTGTTCTCGACATGTCATAACATAGCGTTGTTACGAGTCATGAAGAAAAACAGAGTAATGATTGATTATTCAAAAACTAGGGTTCATGAGATTGTTCGTATATTTATTGTTTTATTTTATGCAATGTAGGGAAATGAATCCAGAGAAATTTACTCACAAAACATATGAAGCACTTGCTGCTGCTCGTGAACTTGCATCAACTTCAGGACATGCTCAAATTACCCCTTCACACCTTTCTTCCGTTCTAATTTCTGATCCCACTGGTATATTTTTCCAAGCTATTTCAAATGTTGGTGGTGAAGAATCTGCACGTGCTGTCGAGAGAGTTATTAAACAGGCACTGAAGAAACTTCCTTCACAATCTCCTCCACCAGATGAAGTACCTGGAAGCACTTCCTTTATCAAAGTCATTAGAAGAGCACAAGCCGCACAGAAGTCACGGGGTGACACTCATTTAGCCGTTGATCAGTTGATATTGGGAATTCTTGAGGATTCTCAGATTGGAGATTTGTTTAAAGAAGCCGGCGTTGCTGTGTCTAGGGTTAAATCAGAGGTTGAAAAGCTTCGCGGTAAAGAGGGGAAGAAAGTTGAAAGTGCTTCTGGTGATACTAATTTTCAAGCTTTGAAAACTTACGGGAGAGATTTGGTTGAACAAGCGGGGAAGCTTGATCCTGTTATTGGACGCGATGAAGAGATAAGAAGGGTTGTTAGGATTTTGTCAAGAAGGACTAAGAACAATCCTGTTCTTATAGGAGAGCCAGGTGTTGGAAAGACTGCTGTTGTTGAAGGGTTGGCTCAGAGGATTGTTAGAGGTGATGTTCCTAGTAATCTTGCTGATGTTAGGTTAGTTGCTTTGGACATGGGTGCTTTAGTGGCTGGTGCTAAGTATAGGGGAGAATTTGAAGAGAGATTGAAGTCTGTTTTGAAGGAGGTGGAGGAAGCCGAAGGGAAAGTTATTCTTTTCATTGACGAAATTCATCTTGTTCTTGGTGCTGGTCGAGCGGAAGGATCAATGGATGCTGCTAATCTTTTCAAACCAATGCTTGCTCGTGGACAACTCAGATGCATTGGTGCTACAACACTTGATGAGTACAGAAAATATGTTGAAAAGGATGCAGCATTTGAAAGGAGGTTTCAACAGGTTTATGTGGCTGAACCTAGTGTGCCCGATACTATTAGCATCCTTCGTGGGCTGAAGGAGAGATACGAGGGTCATCATGGTGTTAGAATTCAAGACCGTGCTATTGTTGTTGCAGCTCAGTTGTCTAGTCGGTACATATCTGGTATGGTCTTTGTAATTTTTGTTTCTTTTTTGATGTTGATTATTTATGTCTTGAATGTGGATGTTTGTGGTTGTGGTTTTGCTTACTTGGTACATGTTTGTATTTTGTATTTGTTAAGGGCGCCATCTTCCTGACAAGGCAATTGATTTAATTGATGAGGCATGTGCAAATGTGAGAGTTCAACTTGATAGTCAGCCAGAAGAAATTGACAATCTTGAAAGGAAGAGAATACAATTAGAAGTAGAGCTTCATGCTCTAGAGAAAGAGAAGGACAAAGCTAGCAAAGCCCGTCTTGTAGATGTAAGTATAGATGCAGAGTTTTTATCTTAACTAGGGCTTCCATATTCAAGTTTGCCATGCAGCATAGAATGGTATATTAGATAATTAATTCAAGGATTGACAAATAACTTAGTTAATCAAATTTTATTCATTTAACCAGATATACTGCTGTGTTGGACAATGATGCAAGTTTTGTATTTTTTGTAGTAGATGACATGGTTCTAACTATTGATGTTATTTGCAGGTGAGGAGAGAACTTGATGACTTAAGAGACAAGCTTCAACCTCTGAAGATGAAGTATAGCAAAGAAAAAGAGAGGATTGATGAGATTCGAAGGCTGAAACAAAAACGTGAAGAGCTCCTCATTGCACTACAGGAGGCTGAGAGGCGGTATGATCTAGCCAGAGCTGCAGACCTACGATATGGTGCAATTGAAGAGGTGGAGACTGCAATAAAAAACCTTGAAGGTAGCACTGATGGTAACACTGATGAGAACCTGAT
The DNA here is from genome assembly GCA_022829125.1 of Lathyrus tuberosus. Classification (NCBI taxonomy): domain Eukaryota; kingdom Viridiplantae; phylum Streptophyta; class Magnoliopsida; order Fabales; family Fabaceae; genus Lathyrus; species Lathyrus tuberosus. The sequence continues at coordinate 14,764,781 of JALAZF010000104.1, forward strand.
GTTGACAGAAACAGTTGGACCTGACCAAATAGCCGAGGTTGTGAGCAAATGGACCGGTATTCCAGTTACTAGGCTAGGCCAAAATGAGAAAGCAAGGTTGGTTGGACTTGGTGACAGATTGCACACTAGAGTTGTGGGACAAGACCAAGCAGTTAATGCTGTTGCTGAGGCTGTATTGAGATCAAGAGCTGGTTTAGGAAGACCTCAACAACCAACTGGTTCCTTCCTATTCCTTGGTCCAACTGGTGTGGGTAAAACTGAACTTGCAAAGGCTCTGGCAGAACAACTCTTTGATGATGAAAATCAGCTAGTAAGAATTGACATGTCGGAGTACATGGAACAACACTCCGTATCAAGATTGATTGGTGCACCACCAGGGTAAGTTGTTGGATCAGTACTTGAATTTTATTTAGACTAAAAGCGTATGTTCCAATATATATTCCGTAGTTCACCTGCTGAATTGAATTTTCAGGTATGTTGGGTATGACGAAGGTGGTCAATTAACTGAAGCTGTAAGGAGAAGGCCATACAGTGTGATACTTTTTGATGAAGTTGAGAAAGCACATACATCTGTTTTCAACACTCTTCTCCAAGTCTTGGATGATGGAAGGCTAACTGATGGACAAGGCAGAACTGTGGATTTTAGAAACACGGTCATTATCATGACTTCAAACCTTGGTGCTGAGCATCTCCTAAGTGGACTTTCAGGAAAGTGTACCATGCAAGCTGCTCATGACCGAGTAATGCAGGAAGTAAGACGGCATTTCAGGCCAGAATTGTTAAATCGACTTGACGAAGTCGTTGTATTCGATCCTCTTTCACATGAACAATTGAAGAAGGTTGCAAGATTGCAAATGAAAGATGTAGCTAGTCGACTTGCCGAGAAAGGAATTGCATTGGCTGTGACAGATGCAGCGCTGGATTTAATTCTTGCTGAGAGCTATGATCCTGTAAGTGTTACACTTAATCGTATTGTTATAAAATACCGCAGAAAAAATGTTACTATTTTTTTTTTTGTTGTGACTTGTATAGGTGTATGGTGCTAGACCAATTAGAAGGTGGCTAGAGAGGAAGGTGGTGACAGAGCTGTCTAGGATGCTTATAAGAGAAGAAATTGATGAGAATACAACTGTTTACATAGATGCCGGGCCTAATGGAAGCGACTTGGCATACCGCGTAGAAAAGAATGGAGGCGTTGTTAATCCGGAAACAGGAGTGAAGTCAGATATTTTGATTCGGATACCGAATGAACCCAAAAATGATGCTGTTCAGGCTGTCAAGAAAATGAAAATTGAGGAAATTGACGACGATGAAATGAAAGAGTGAAATTTAGTGTAACTGTTTTTGTGTGGATGTATGTTTAAGTTTGTGTTCTTGTTGATATTTGTTTTGTCAATTTGAATTGGCGTGACTGATCGATGAAAGTCATGTCATTGTAAGATGTAAATCTTCTATTCTGTTTAGTAAGTTCATTCCTTACCATTCCATGCTGGTTTCTCTCTTCTTCTGGAGGTATACTTCTAGCTTTAGTAGGGTTTAATAACTAAGTTGAGTAAACTCGAATTTAGTGATTTACCTTATTGTTCTTTAGGTTCATATCATACTTTGTCGCTTTAATATCGTTTTTATGGTTAAATGTTGTGTTGTTTTTGAGCAATAATAATTGAAGCTAAATAGTGGTTTATTTTTAAATTGAAAGCAAATGATTTGCAGTGTGAGTTGTTTGGTTCTTTTGGTTTGTCTTCTGACATCGGAGTTGTGTTACTTTTAAGGATTATGTTACTGCTCCTCATATTGTTTATTTTTCTGTTCCTCGCATAATGAATTAGATTTTGTATAATCAAACATATAGATAATTGACATTTAAGGATATTAATTTTAATCTCTTGTAATTTATTTAGTCTCTGAAAAGAAAGTTTTTATTGTTTTATTTGTTCTGATGGGTTTCATGGGTTTGAGCATTACCTTTTTATTATTGGTTAATTGCAGATCAAGCATACACAAAAATACTGTTTGGTTGAACAGTCTATGCTCCGAAAAAAAATGAAGACAGATTATCCTCAAATGGAAACAATAATTTTTTTTCATGGTGTTTCCAAACTGAAATGGATGGGTTAAGAAAGTGGAGTAGCATCTGATGGGATCACAATGGTTTCGCGTTAGAAAGAAGCATTTGTATATACTTTAATTGCATTTCAATTGCATTAAAAGTTTAAAACGATAAATGAGTAATTGTAGTAATCTAGAGAGACAGGGTTCAACTCCCATTGTTATTAAATTCTCTTTTAAAAATCTTAATTAAGTAATTTTTGTCATCAAAATTTTGTTTTCAAAATCTTAATTAATTAATTTCTAATTTAATAAATTAATTTTGTTTTCCCATGTTTTTAATTAACATTACCGATGGATTTTCTTACTCTTAATAAGTTAATAATTAATGTTCTTAAAATATTTATCATAATCCCTTAGTGAATAAATCTATAGTTTGGGAATAAGTCAATCCATGTGCAAGCTTTGTGGGACGTGTGAGGAAACTACCATGCATGTTTTTAGAGATTGTCTAATAGCTTTTAGATAAACAGGGTTCCAAGCAAATTTTTGAATGATTTCATACAGGTAGAATTAATAGATTGGGTGAATTTGAATCTTGGAACCAAAGGTGACGAGGTTAAAAGATTAGAGAGATTATTTGGTTGTGGCTTTCCATTGCATACGGTCGTGGAGAAATAAAGAATATGAAAAAGATTTTCATCGTCCATTCAACACAGGTCAGCATATTGTTGAGAATATAATTTTTTGTGTCGAAGCAAGTGTAGCTCGACCGAAATAAAGATGTGTCGAAATTAGTCTAGTGTGTGTCGAGTTGTGTTAGATGTCGAAGTGTCGAAGCAGGTTGCTTGACACATGATTTCGACTTAAATCAAAATAGAAATTTTGGACTTTTGTAATTTTGAGATTTGGCTTAGGGAGCAAGCTAACCTAAAACTATAGATAGAGGAAGTAATCCCTATTCTTGTAACAACTTGAATTCACAGAATTTTGCAGTTGCGAAGTGAATAAATTTTTCCACAGTTTGTGGGCAGAGAGTTACTCTACAGAAATTATATTCTTGCTCAATTTTTGTTAAACTCTAATTTTCTTTCTTTCTTCTTCAATTAACAATTGCTGCGCAGAACCATTCTTGCAATCAAGGTGTGATTGATTCACTCAAGTGAAGAGTGAAGAACAAGAAGTTTCGATCGGTTGATTGAATCTTGTTCATCAATATTAGTTCAAAATTACTCAAAGTTTTGAGTTAATTCAAACACGTATGTCAAATCTGGTGAAGCTCACGATATTGCCAATAAGCATAATGATGTTGTTTTTAAGGCGGATAAAACGATGAAGTTAATTGGCTAGAAAACTCCTCAAATCAGTTGGGTAAAACTCAACACTTATGGAACTTGTAAAGATATGAGTAAGGCAAGTTGCGACAGTGTTATTTGAGATGCTCTAAGAGATAAGATGGATGGTTTTTCCAAAAATCTTGCTAGTTGCAATGCTTTTGTTGCTGAACTTTTGGGAGTTTTTGAAGGTCATAAGGGCACCCAAAGACTAGGATTACGAAGAGTGGAACTCAATGTTGATGCAATAGCGATTGTCAAAGCTATAGAAAATGATTTCTCAAATAGTATATATGTTCACGCTTTATTGTGACAAATTTAAAAATTGATCGCACTTCATAAGGAGGTCTTAGTATTCCATACTTACAGGGAAGCAAACAAATGTCCTGACGCGCTGACGAATGAAGATTGCTATCTAAAGGTTAATAACATGATGGTATATCTGATCATTTAAGGTCATTGTTAGTAGATGACTCCTCAGTTTTTTATCCTAGACGGGTGATTGTGTAGTCTTTCTTTTGAGTCTTGGCCCTCAATTCTATAAAAAAACCTATAGTTTAAAGTAAATCCTTAATCTCGATAGTCATAAATAAAACTATGTTTTTTTTGTCTAATAAAAATATAAACGGTTTCAATAATCCATCTTTATCTTTAGGACGTTAAATGTTAAACTCTTGTTCTAACGAAAAACTATATAATCAATTTAAAGGTGATCAATTAATAAAAGTTATTAAGAACAAATAAAGATAAATCATATATCATAACAATAATTTAAAAGGAAAAATTAATCTAAAATATAAGACTAATTCAATTTCAAAAACCGATCCCTAACAAATAAAAAATTAGACACTTATTATTCAACAAAAAAAAAAATAGTAAAATAATTACACAAAATTTTGGTAGGAAAAACTTCAACTCAATAGTTGAAGATGTCTCCCCTATTTGCCTTCAACAATGCTCTCTTCATTGCTTTCGTATTCTTCTCTTCAAAATGTAAAAACTCTTGTCCAGATTCAACTAATATAAGGGTTCATATTGAAGTTTTAGGGTTGAGAGAATATTACAAAATAGTTCAAAATTTCACAATTCAACATTGATACAGTGTCAGAATTTTACTCTATATTTTTTTTATCCTTTTTCACTCTAAATTATATTTTGACCTAGTCATAAAAATTGTAACTCTAAATGTTATTTATTATTTTCTTTAATTTTACTTCAATCGGACTTATGAAGCTTTAAATCTAGCCAACATTCTACACATATATCATGAAGTAAAATGGGCTGAAAAATACATTTTTGAATTTTCATAAAAACGTCACATTTCTTTTCCTGCACACCACATTGTGCTACACATATATCGCATAATGTGTTTTAGAGCAATCATGCATTCATCCTTCGGGTCATGCATTTGCAAGCACACTTATTGTACAACATATGAGATATCTGGTCTCGTGAATGTGAGATATTGTAATGCACCCGCTAATCTTTGATATTGTGTAGGATCTTTGTATGGATATTCAGAGTAATACTGAGTTTACGTTTGGTATTCACCGACATAGTTGTTGGTTTGCATGAGGTCATACATGCTCGTTCAATTATTTCTACATCATATTTTCTTTGGCTAAGAAATAGGCCACCAGCATGACGTGTAACTGCAAGACCTAAAAAATAGCTCAGAGTGCCCGAGTCTTTCATAGCAAATTCAGAGGCAAGAAGTGACATAATAAATTGATGAAGAACATCAGATGATGCAATAAGAATGATGTCATCAACATAAAGCAGAATGTATGCCATGTCATTTAATTTTCAATAAATAAATAGAGAATGCTCAGATTTGCTGTGAGAGAAAAAAAGTGTAGATAAAATTGACAAACCTTTGGTACCATACATGATGGTCCCGTTTGAGGCCATAGAGATATTTCTTCAATAGACAAACATAATCTGGATGGATAGGGTCTGGGAAACCCATCGGTTGATGCATGTAGACAATTTCATGGAGTTTTCCATGAAGAAATGCATTTTTAAGACCCAATTGATGAATGGACCAAGACTTTGATAGAGCTACGGTAAGAACTATGCGAATAATAATTGGTTTCACAAATGGGCTAAATGTTTCATTGCAATCATTTGATAACAATCAATCATTCAAAGAGTTATGCTAAGATGCTAGATCTTAACGGCCCTTATTTGTCCAAGTTGATATTAAATGTTTTAAGGACGAAAGAAAAGAATGACCGGCTATCCTTACGTGCGAGACTTGAGACCGATCATTCGAGGGTTCTGCTAGAATGTTAGATTCCAACATTCCTCTTCTTTTGTATTTATTAAGAAAAGAGTTTAAATGTTGTTATGACGTAGGTTAAAGTTTTGATTAAGAAAACGTGCTTGATGTTGATCGAGGTTTATTCATGAAAGGTTTTTAAATGATCCGAAAAATTGATGGCGATGTGTGAAGCAATCGACTTACAAGTTGGGTGTTTTAAAAATGGATTAATGTTGAATCAAGAATAAGTTTGAAAAAAGGTTTGGTGATGGAGTGAAGTTGGATAGTGATCAATTGGTGTTGGACCAATGTTTTTGAAAATGGAAGCTTGGTGTTGACCAAGTCCTTTTTGATCTTGAAAGGTTGATTTTAATAGTTTGTTGAATTTAGGTTAATGTATTAATTCCTATCCTAACATGATTAATATGAACAAGATTACACATAAGGGTGAGGGATACATCAAGGTATACAAGGGATATACATAGGACAAATTAACCATAGTCCTTTTCTTGAACTTAAACACAAGTGATATGGAGGTAGCAATCAAAGGTCACAAATATGGATCAAGTAAAGCATGCATCATAAAGATAATGAACTTAAACACAAAACAAGCACCAAGGTATGGTATCAACATATGACAAAGGCATTATTCAAGCAAATGACTCAAATATTAGGGTTTCAAATCATGTGAATAATCATTTCTAAACAAACCCTAAAATCCTCCTAAGCATGGTAAGAAAATCAACATCAAGATAAACACAACAACATTAAAGTCAAGCATCAAATGATAAGGTAATATTCATCACGGCAAGAACCCTAAAAAAAACTTAACCAAAGTTCAATATTCACCCACATACCATCACTAATGGTTCAAGAATCATTTTGCAATATTTAATCAAGACATGACATTAGGCAAAACATAATATCAACATGATTTTTAAACATTAAAGCATGACAAAGGGAAACAAAACATGAACTCAATCAAGACATAAAGCAAAGAAAAATTAATTAACAAGATAAAAAATAATCATCAAATAAAGAAATAAATATTTTTTAAGGGTTTTTTTTAATAAATATGAAAAATAAAAAATGATAGAAAAAATAAAAAAAATTAATAAAGATAAAATATATTTTTTGGTTTTTTAATATTTAGACTAAAATAAAAATAAAAAGAGATAAAATAATGAAGAGAAAAAAATACAAAAGAAATAAAAAAAAAGAAAAATAAAATGAAAATGAAAGGGGAAAGGATAAAAAGAAGAAAAATAAAGAAGAATAAAAAGAAAGGGGGGTCATTGGGTGTTGAACCCACGCCCCCAGGTTCACAACCTAAAACCCTTGCCAACTGAGCTAGGCCGTTTGGCCTATAAACATTTCGCAGCAAATAATAATATATTAAAATTAAATTTTAAAAATGAAAAACGTGCACATACTTCATCTTCTTCCTGGTGTCATTATTGTAACTTTTGTTTTTTTTTTTAAAAATGCAACTTCCTCATTTTTGTACTAAATGAGACAAGTAGATACACTATTCTGCTTAGAATTTCACAAGGAATCCAAATATGCTCTTAGTTTTTATTTATTTTATATCAAACTCACGAATTTTGGACAAAACCAGATAAACCCTAAAATTTCAAACAAAAATTAAATGACATACATCAACAATCAATGGGCAATAACTTAGGGGTTTCATTCCTCATGTCAAAACTAACATAATGGTAACAAGAATGAGTGAAAATGATGCTTAAATGGTAGAGTTAGAAATATGAAAAATTTACCAAACAGAGTGTGTCTGTTGCACCTTCAAATGCACTTCCAGATGAGAAATGAATATCCCTCTAGCTTCTTTGAGTTCCCAGGAGTGCAACAATGTGTTTAGAATCACTTGAAACCTTCTAAATTGTTCTGACCGAATCTACTTGCAATGATGAAAAAATGAGTTGTGGTTATGGTGTTTGGGGTGTTTTTGGTGTGGTTTGATGCATACAGAAACTTTGATGAATGGTTTGGAGTGTTTTTGTGAAGGAAAAGTGGAAAGAATGTGAGGGAATTGAGAAATTCAAAATTTCACTTTAATTGAGATTTTTGAGATTTTTGCTCTATGCTCTTTGCTCAAATGCTTGTGTACTGAGGTAATGGGGTCTGATCTGCATTTTTATATGCCTTTGAAGTAGGTTAGGATAGAGGTTTGGTCTGATCAAGGTTTGGAGTTTGTCTTGTAATGCTCTTGTTTCATAAAAATGGCAACTTTGGTTATATGCACCAAGGCCTTGGTTCTTGGTCTCATGATCATTTTGAGCAGTCAATGTTAGGCTTGGAAAGATGCTTTGGTCTTAGAAAATCAGTTGCATCAGAGTTAAACCTTGTCCAACAAGTTTTGACCAAGTTTGAAATTTCACTACATGCCAAAATGATAATCCCCAAGTGCTCATTTTGGCTGAAAGTTTGTCCTTATTGTAGGGGCCTATTTTGCACAAATTTAGCATCAATGTGAAGCTAGCATGGAAAGGAACAAGTTTCATGTTGAGTGCAAGCTGAGAAAATACTTGGAAGATGCTCCAAAATGGCTCCGAATTTGTGTGGATCAAACTGAATTTCGAAACTTAGAAAATTTTGGTTCAATATGCATTTCATCTTATTGTGAAACCCTAACTTTGATCCTTCATATCTCTGAATTGGCAAAAGCTTTTTGGACCAAATTTTCCACCATGATGAAGTAGGAAGTATGATCTTCAAATGCAGCCCTCAAGTGTTCCAATTGGATTCCTACAACTAAAAACTACGAAATTAAGAGAACAAATGCATAATAAAATTGATTCACAAAAACCATGATAAACATATAACAATCTATGGCAGCCACAAATCGCAATTCGAAAAGTAAAGTATAGAAGGAAAACCTTGTGGCGAACCTTCTAACTGTTATGGTGGTGATTACTCAATGCTTCATATCCATACCTTTTACCCTTGAACCAAAGTAATCATAGAAGAGACCAGAGAAAATCCATGAATATGAATCAAAATAGTGAAAACCTCAAAAAGTAAAAAAAATATCAAACTGATATATGATACAAGTTGTAAGAATATTCAGAACATTTAAAACTCAATGCTTCAGATTCATACCTCAAGTCCCCATTTTGACCAGGATCCACCACAGATATACCATCGCGATATCGCATATTGCTGTAAAATCGCCAGAAAGGCCGCCACCATCTTCCCTCATTCCTGCAATACCAACAATCTTAGGTAAAAAAAAAAGAGCATAAACCGTAAACAAACTTTAATTTCTCTATTTGTGTAAAAGCGTCTCATAACCTGGTTTAATTTCGCTTTCAACAATTAGAGAGGCTACAGTTTCACCAGCTATCTTAAGTTCCTCTTCAATAGTCAATTTAGATGCGGCCAATCTTTCTTCAAAACTCCTCTTTCTTCCACTGGCAGATGACTCTGGGTCCTGATGAGGCAAAGTCGGAAGCCTTTTCTGTTCTTTGTCTACAACCTCTGGCAAAGTCGGAAGCAACTCTCTGTGTTTTGATCGTTGCGCATCTGGTGGACAAATAATCTGTAGGATGAAGAAAGAGAAGGGCTCTTCTTCACTGAAGGAAAAACACAGATAACAAGTAAACTATTGTCAAGATCACAAAACCATAAGGTCCTGATCAAAGAACTAACATCAGTATTTTATAAACTAACAAAAAACCAAATTAGAAAACAAAACAGCAAAGTAATGACTAAAATTGATCTATTAAATAAGAAGAAACATAAATTCAACAAATTAAAGTTAAATTGAAACCAGTTAATAATTTGGAGAAGATGTTGACTTTGTAGTATACATTGTCAGAGCTCAACAATTTCATCATCATCTCTGTCATTAGCATAACTAAAATAGAGAAATCTTGTCACAATTCATAAATAAATGATATATAACTGGAAAAACATCTGTACCAAATTTTGCTGCAAAAAGTTCCTCATTTCAGCAAAATTAGACATGAAGGGATAAAAAATCTGTTAGTACATGTATATGACATACTAACAGACCTGTCGTTCAACAAGCTTTCCTCTTTCAGTGAAGTCCACCCAAAAAAGAGCAATCACAGGATCCACAATCTGCCAAAAAACCTATCAACTATCCACAATCATATTATTCCATATCAACCAGACTAAAATTACGAAACGAAAGAACTCATGAGTAAAAACAACAGGGCTTTAGGTCATTAAATTCTCCTCAGCATGATGCTTCAGCTCTTGAATAATGGCAATAGAATAAATTAGATGCATCTATATTGTTAGTATGATCCAGAATAGGCAAAAAGTAGGGAGGCATTTGTTCCTCCAAAACTAAAAGAGTTTAACATAGCTACTCTAAGTGGCATCTCCTTTGAAGCAGTCAAAGGCATGAAACCATCATCGAATACATAATTTGGCTTTGTTAAATTAAGAGTTAACGGAGCAATTCCCTGTGATAAGAATAAAAGAATCACACTATTTGATTAAACATCCAGGTTCTGGTTATAGACTAAGCACAAATTCATGGTGTTCAAAAAGGGTTCACCAATACTTCTATTATGCAAATACACAAATTGCCCAAAAGTTGCTTACATGTCGTATTGCTAAAACAGAGAAAATTGCTTCAACCGCTCCAGCAGCGCCTAGGAGATGACCAATAGTCCCCTGAAATCAGAGAAATTGGGGAAAAGTCAAGGACTTGATTCAATCTATCAATGTTCCCCCAATCCATTTTTTCTTTTAAACATTTAATGGCATCTCAATTCCTATGCATGAGAGTTTTCATCTAAGAGGGGGTCAGTACATAGATTAGAAATCCAAATAGATATGCATATAAATTGTTAGTCATGCAGCTTGTAACCACCCTTACCTTGGTGGAGGAGAAGGCTAAAGCAGAAGAGCTAACATGGTCAGAGAATACGGTTTTGATAGCATTAGCTTCTATTGCATCACATGTAAAAAGAATTCTGATGAGATAATTTATGATATAAGCATAATCATCCATTGATGAAGTATTCAAACATAATACACATTCAAACTTAAATTGCTGGAATCAGTAAGGATCTGCTTCACTTGCCCAAATGTGTAGATGTAGCATGCACATTTATGTAATCTACATCAGAAGGATGAAGACCTGACTGAAATTTATGAAAATGAAATCATTTAAAATGAAGATTGTCGAGACTATGGCTACGTCATAAATGTAGAGAGAAAACAACAATAATACAATGTGGAATAAGAGTTTAATATCATTAAGACTTAATGTCTATTGTCTCCTAAATAGGCATTTGGAGCGCACTCAAATAATAACTACCAAAGCATTTAAATATAAACTCCTTCGCATGATAATTTCATTCACTCGCAGACTTTGCCAATATCTAACCAGTACTGGTTATGGCAAAAGTTTGGTCATCTTGAGCACACAAGTTATAAGTTGTCAACGTGGTATAGCATAACCTATGATTCCTGTAGTTGATAAGATCTCATAGTGACAATGAAACTAAGATTAGGGAGAAAATTTAGAATATCCTGCAACAAATTACCTGACATCCCATAGCCACGAATCTCTGCATAGATTTTGGCTCCTCCATTTTTAGCATGCTCATGTAAATTGGCTATTATGGATCATTCAAGTTTACATTGAAATTTGAAAGCGTGTGAATATTGTTGAAGATACATACAATTAACCTTCAATCTAAATCATTTTAAAATACATTACAAAAATAGATACTTTAGTATCTCAAATAATGACAAAAATCAAATAATATCACAGATTTCAACCAAACAAAAATCACAACACAAAATAAATATTGCTTAAGAAAAAAATGAACATTTGAAAAAACCAGAGGGTACCTGCGTTGGAAATTAAAGAATTCAGATTTCATAAAATCATAGATTAAACGAATCATATCACATATTTCGGTTAGGCATATTCCATTATATGCAAAAACAAAAATATGTTAATGTGAGACCAGTAGGGTTAAGTATATTGTACGAAAAAGTCAGAGTGTACCTGGGTTAGAAACCACCGTGTCTCACTCAGTCCAATCGCCGCACCACCGCAAACGGAATCACACACCATTGTTGTGTTTGGTTCCCCTTTCCAACCATGAAAGCTCCGCCATCTTCAATCGCGCCTCCCCATCATTAGCGCAAGATCAACACTTAGGCCTGCTTCAGGCATAATGAATAACGTATTAAGAAACTCCCGTCGACGCTCTTTTCGCAGTTTGGTTTCCATTTTATGTCTCCAAACTGAACCACAGAGGAGAAGAAGTAGATGAAGTTGGTAGTGCAGAGAGAGAGGAGTAAAACCAGAAAAATTGTGGAAGAAGTGAGAAGAAGGCAGAAGAGGAAGAGTGAAGGATGAAATGTGGTTGAAAAAAGAAATCCTATTTCCAAAGCAGAGGAAGTGAAGAGGAAGATTTGAAAATTTGAAAAAAAAATACGTGGCTTATATTATAGATAGGAAACGAAAAGACGAGAATAAATAGAAAACTCTAGTAGTTGCTATTGATTTTCCCGGTAACATCCAGACGCATTCTCTTCGTTGACAAATACCCCACCTTCTTCCCTCCTCCTCATCACCGATCAGTTATTATCATTCTCACAGCGACAAACTCAACTCTCAAACTACAACCAATCCCAATTCTAAATTCTCTTTTTCAAATCATCCTTCATTCTCGCTTGCGTTTAAAGAAAAAAACTTTACTTCGTCTTTTTCAATCAAATGTATGTTGAACTCTTGTAATGTTTCCGAATTTTCCAATATCATGCTCTGTTTTCATATGTCTATTTTCTGTTCTCGACATGTTAATACATAGCCTTATCACGACTCATGATGAAAAACAGAGTAATGATTGATTATTCAAAAACCAGGGTTCTTGAGATTGTTCGCATATTTATTGTTTTATTTTATGCAATGTAGGGAAATGAATCCAGAGAAATTTACTCACGAGATAAATGAGGCACTTGCTGCTGCTCATGAACTCGCATCGACTTCAGGACATGCTCAAATCACTCCTTTACACCTTTCTTCCGTTCTAATTTCTGATACCACTGGTAGATTTTTCCAAGCAATTTCAAATGTTGGTGGTGAAGAATCTGCACGTGCTGTCGAGAGAGTTATTAAACAGGCACTGAAGAAACTTCCTTCACAATCTCCTCCACCAGATGAAGTACCTGAAAGCAATTCCTTTATCAAAGTCATTAGAAGAGCACAAGCCGCACAGAAGTCACGGGGTGACACTCATTTAGCCGTTGATCAGTTAATATTGGGAATTCTTGAGGATTCTCAGGTTGGAGATTTGTTTAAAGAAGCCGGCGTTGCTGTGTCTAGGGTTAAATCAGAGGTTGAAAAGCTTCGCGCTAAAGAGGGGAAGAAAGTTGAAAGTGCTTCTGGTGATACTAATTTTCAAGCTTTGAAAACTTATGGGAGAGATTTGGTTGAACAAGCGGGGAAGCTAGATCCTGTTATTGGACGCGATGAAGAGATAAGAAGGGTTGTTACGATTTTGTCAAGAAGGACTAAGAACAATCCTGTTCTTATAGGAGAGCCAGGTGTTGGAAAGACTGCTGTTGTTGAAGGGTTGGCTCAGAGGATTGTTAGAGGTGATGTTCCTAGTAATCTGGCTGATGTTAGGTTAATTGCTTTGGATATGGGTGCTCTAGTTGCTGGTGCTAAGTATAGGGGAGAATTTGAAGAGAGGTTGAAGTCTGTTTTGAAGGAGGTGGAGGAAGCTGAAGGGAAAGTTATTCTTTTCATTGATGAAATTCATCTTGTTCTTGGTGCCGGGCGTGCGGAAGGATCAATGGATGCTGCTAATCTTTTCAAACCAATGCTTGCTCGTGGACAACTTAGATGCATCGGTGCTACAACACTTGATGAATATAGGAAGTATGTTGAAAAAGATGCAGCATTTGAAAGGAGGTTTCAGCAGGTTTATGTGGCTGAACCTAGTGTGCCCGATACTATTAGCATCCTTCGTGGGCTGAAGGAGAGATACGAGGGTCATCACGGTGTTACAATTCAAGACCGTGCTATTGTTGTTGCAGCTCAGTTGTCTAGTCGGTACATAACTGGTATGCTCTTTATAATGTTTGTTTCTTTTGATGTTGATTATTTATGTCTTGAATGTGGATGGTTGTGGTTGTGGTTTTGCTAACTAGGGGAGTGCAAAAAAACCGGTTTACATGAACCACTTTTACAAATCCAACGCACCAATTTTAAAAATCCAATTTGCCTTGGATGAAAACCACTCCAAATCTATTTTGTTACCAAAACACAAAACCGGTTTTGAATTTCAATAACCAGTAGTTATCCGTTTCACCATATGAATATAATATTAATGAACAGCAAATTGTTAAGGAGTACAATTGTTATATTCATTCAATTCACATTACACTGTTCGCTTATTCAAATTTTGGAGTCAACAAATTAGTTTGTCTTCATTTTATAAAGTAAATTATTTTCTCATATTTTAATTTAATTTAATTTAGTCTATTTTTAATTTATACATATAATATTTACTTAAATATAATTTTTTATCTCTACAACATTATTAATTTTTTTAATCTATACTAAATTGTATTCTTGTTCTTTTAAGTTATTTATAAGTTTACTTTATTCTCTTAAATTTAATATTTTAAAACTCGAACTGAACCGATCAATCAAACAGGTTAAAGTAAGAGTTGGTCGAAGCGAGAAGCGGAGGTGATATTGGTCCGGTCCTTATGAAATGTTTTTTTTCTCATATGAAACGATGCCGTTTTGATGATTTTAATATATATATATATATATATATATATATATATATATATATATATATATATATATATATATATATATATATATATATATATATATATATATATATTTCAAAACTTATTTGAAACAACTTTTCCTCATTATAATTAAATTTATTAGACAAATTATGTTAGTATTCAGTTTATGTTGCAATTAGATTTTATTCAAAATTTATTTGGATTTAAATTTTGTAATATTTTGTTGTGTGTCATGACTATGTTTAGAATTTGAATTGCAAAAATAAATTTGTGAAATTATGATATTTTAAAAATTTAAAATTTTGTACTTGTCGTGATTTTTTTTGGACATCGAGTCTTCCGATTTGATCTATTTAATAACCATATACCTTTATTATAAAGATCGATTTATTCAAATGAGTTTTCCAGTTTAATTTGGTTTAGCAATCGTATTCGACAATTGACCTAATAACTTCATCGGTTTAATAACGTGTTCGATTATTAAAATATTGCTTAAATTTTTTAATTTTATTTTAATAAATTAACGTTAAATACTTTATTCTTTAAATTATTTATTTTATTTTAACTCCTTAAATTATATACATTAAACAATATAATTTTTAATATTAATAATTTAATTGATTAAAAAGTCACAAATTTATAAATTAAAGTATAAATAAAATAAGAGATCACCATGTTAAAAAAGAATAAAATAGTTATTTAGGTGGCTAAGTTAGATGTTTTTAAAACCACGTGAATTGCTTCAATGTTATTACATGGGCGAAACAAATCTTTTAAATTAAATTATCTGAATGTTATTATTTATTTCAATTATTTTTTATTTAATTTAAAAAAAAATGAATAATTCATATGCTAGGCAAATTAATGGACGAGTCTATTAAAAGAAAAGGGGAGATTGTGACGTATAGCAAGGATTAAGTTAGACAACATCAAAAAATTCTAGTAAACAATAAGAAATAATTTATTAACAAACTGGTTTTGATTAAAAATCAGTTTGAACCGGTTTTGAAACCAAATTAAACTATTTTGCAGTTTTATATTGGATTTTATAAAAAATGGTTTGGTTTTAAACTAGAACCAATAAAATGGATTGGATCTTATAATTTGGTAACCATGCACACCCCTATTGCTAACTTGGTATATGTTTGTGTTTTGTATTTGTTAAGGGCGCCATCTTCCTGACAAGGCAATTGATTTAATTGATGAGGCATGTGCAAATGTGAGAGTTCAACTTGATAGTCAGCCAGAAGAAATTGACAATCTTGAAAGGAAGAGAATGCAATTAGAAGTAGAGCTTCATGCTCTAGAGAAAGAGAAGGACAATGCTAGCCAAGTCCGTCTTGTAGATGTAAGTATAGATGCGGAGTTTTTATCTTAACTAGGGCTTCCATATTCAAGTTTGCCATGTAGCATAGAATGGTATATTAGATAATGAATTCAATGATTGATAAATAACTTAGTTAATCAAATTTTATTCATTTAACCAGATATACTGCTGTGTTGGACAATGATGCAAATTTTGTATTTTTTGTAGTAGATGACATTGTTCTAACTATTGATGTTATTTGCAGGTGAGGAGAGAACTTGATGACTTGAGAGACAAGCTTCAACCTCTGAAGAAGAAGTATAGCAAAGAAAAAGAGAGGATTGATGAGATTCGAAGGCTGAAACAAAAACGTGAAGAGCTCCTCATTGCACTACAGGAGGCTGAGAGGCGGTATGATCTAGCCAGAGCTGCAGACCTACGATATGGTGCAATTGAAGAGGTGGAGACTGCAATAAAAAACCTTGAAGGTAGCACTGATGGTAACACTGATGAGAACCTGATGTTGACAGAAACAGTTGGACCTGACCAAATAGCCGAGGTTGTGAGCAAATGGACCGGTATTCCAGTTACTAGGCTAGGCCAAAATGAGAAAGCAAGGTTGGTTGGACTTGGTGACAGATTGCACACTAGAGTTGTGGGACAAGACCAAGCAGTTAATGCTGTTGCTGAGGCTGTATTGAGATCAAGAGCTGGTTTAGGAAGACCTCAACAACCAACTGGTTCCTTCCTATTCCTTGGTCCAACTGGTGTGGGTAAAACTGAACTTGCAAAGGCTCTGGCAGAACAACTCTTTGATGATGAAAATCAGCTAGTAAGAATTGACATGTCGGAGTACATGGAACAACACTCCGTATCAAGATTGATTGGTGCACCACCAGGGTAAGTTGTTGGATCAGTACTTGAATTTTATTTAGACTAAAAGCGTATGTTCCAATATATATTCCGTAGTTCACCTGCTGAATTGAATTTTCTGGTATGTTGGGTATGACGAAGGTGGTCAATTAACTGAAGCTGTAAGGAGAAGGCCATACAGTGTGATACTTTTTGATGAAGTTGAGAAAACACATACATCTGTTTTCAACACTCTTCTCCAAGTCTTGGATGACGGAAGGCTAACTGATGGACAAGGCAGAACTGTGGATTTTAGAAACACAGTCATTATCATGACTTCAAACCTTGGTGCGGAGCATCTCCTAAGTGGACTTTCAGGAAAGTGTACCATGCAAGCTGCGCACGACGGGGTAATGCAGGAAGTAAGACGGCATTTCAGGCCAGAGTTGTTGAATCGACTTGATGAAGTCGTTGTATTCGATTCTCTTTCACATGAACAATTGAAGAAGGTTGCAAGATTGCAAATGAAAGATGTAGCTAGTCGACTTGCCGAGAAAGGAATTTCTTTGGCAGTGACAGATGCAGCGCTGGATTTGATTCTTGCTGAGAGCTATGATCCTGTAAGTGTTATATTTATATATAACTTAATCGTTTTGTTATAAAATACTGCAGAAAAAATGTTACTAACTAGTTTTTTTTGTTGTTGTTGTTGTTGTGACTTGTATAGGTGTATGGTGCTAGACCAATTAGAAGGTGGCTAGAGAAGAAGGTGGTGACAGAACTCTCTAAAATGCTTATAAGAGAAGAAATTGATGAGAATACAACTGTTTACATAGATGCCGGGCCTAAGGGAAGTGACTTGGCATACCGTGTAGAAAAGAATGGAGGCGTTGTTAATGCTGAAACAGGAGTGAAGTCAGACATTTTGATTCGGATACCGAATGAACCCAAAAATGATGCTGTTCAGGATGTCAAGAAAATGAAAATTGAGGAAATTGATGAGGATGAAATGGAAAAGTGAAATTTAGTGTAACTGTTTCGATGTTTTTGTGTGGATGTGTATTTACTCATGTTTAAGTTTGTGTTCTTGTTGATATTTGTTTTGTCAATTTGAATTGGTGTGACTGATTGATGAAAGTCATGTCATTGTAAGTTGTAATATCCTCTTTTTTGTCATCAATAAATAATTCTGTTTTGTTAGTTCATTCCTTACCATTCCACGCTGTTAGTTAATTTGTGGTTTCTCTCTTCTTCTGGTGGTATAGGGTTTACAAAAATGATATTTTGACACCCATTTTACACCCTACACCGTACGTACGGATGGTGAACAGTGCCGTCCGTACATGAACAGTACCCCCCGTCCGTATAACGAACAGTGCCGTCCGTGCATGAACAGTAATATATTTTCGTACATGAACCGTGTCTGTCCGTACAGTACGGGTGATGAACAGTATCGTCCGTACAGTACGGGCATACGGTGTAGGTGTATAAATGGTGTCAAAATAGCAAAGTAGGGTTTAATAACTAAGTTGATGAAACTCGAATTTAGTGATTTACCTAATTGTTCTTTAAGTTTCTATCATACTTTATCTTTAAAATTAAAATAAAAATGTTTTGATGGTTAACAGATAAGAACCTATTATTGATGAACATCAAGTTTAATTCACAAATCACCCCATTTGGGTTTTATGTCTAGGGCTTAGGGTTTAATTTCTTACAAAAACAGAAACCATTATAATCCTACTCCACTTTCTTAACCCATGGGTGGTATATTTTATTGCCACTGAATGTTGATGACCACAACCAAACTCTATTGTGGAATGGATGTGAAACTTTGTAATTTTATTTTAAACCTGCTAAGTTTTTAATACAGGGGAGTTAAGCTTTAAGTTTTTATTTTTCTGCTCCCCTGATTAGGATTGTGTTACTTGGGCATAATGAATTAGATTTTGTATAATCAAACACATAGATAGTTGACATTTAAGGATATTAATTTTAATCTATTGTAATTTATTTTGTCTCTGAAAAGAAAGTTTGCATTGTTTTATTTGTTCTGATTGGATTCATGGGTTTGGCCTCACCTTTTTATTATTGGTTTAATTGCAGATCAACATACACAAAAATACTGATTGGTTGAACAGTCTATGCTCCGAAAAAAATGAAGACAGATTATCCTCAAATGGAAACGATAATTCTTTTCACGGTATTTCCAAACTGAAATGGATGGGTTAAGAAAGTGGAGTAGCATCTGATGAGATCACAATGGTTTCGCGTTAGAAAGAAGCATTTGTATATACTAATTACATTTGAATTGCATTAAAACGATAAATGAGTAATTGTAGTTTAATGATGATCCATTTAGTCGAAGAATGATTTAGAGAGACAGGGTTCAACTCCCATTGGCATTAAATTCTTCTTTAAAAATCTTAATTAATTAAATTTTGTTTTCGAAATCTTAATTAATTAATTTTCTAAATTAATAAATTAATTTTGTTTTCCCCATGTGTTTTTAATTAACATTACCATGGATTTTCTTACTCTTAATAAGTTAATAATTAATGTTCTTAAATTATTTATCGTAGTCTCTTGGTGAATAAACCTATAGTTTGGGAATAAGTCAATCCATGTGCAAGCTTTGTGGGACGTGTGAGGAAACTACCATGCATGCTTTTAGAGATTGTCTAAGAGCATAAATATCGGTGCTGAGTCACCGTTTTTTCACACAAACCAAAACTAATGTGTCAGAGAGTAATGAATGTTTCATACATGTTGCCGTTCTCACATTTAAAACGCATTTACAGTTACAAACGTTTCTCTTCATTAATTATATGACTTTTTCATTGATTTTTAATTTAAAAAAAAACAAAAACACTAATAATTAATATATGTTGCAACTTGCAACGGTAACAAATTTCAACGGTAACAAATTTTAAATTTTAAATGTAACATTTTAATTATTATTAGTATAAATAGTACTCATTTCATCCAATATTGCACTCATATCTAGTCTAAATTTTACCAATTTATTTTATCTCATTTTAACTTTTGTCTACATTTTTTTTCACTATGAATCCCAATCAAAATAACAGTTGGTCCAATTTCATCCAACATTTTTTTTTCACTATGAATCCCAATCAAAATAACACTTGGTCCAATTTTTTCACTATGAATCTAAATCAAAATAACACTTGGTCCAATTTTTTTCACTATTAATATAATGTTTATGTTTTTTAATGTATTTTTTTTAATAAATTACTAGTGTCATGTATTGTGCTTTTTAATATATTTATTTATTTTACTTTTATTTATTTTACATGTATAATCATTTAATGTTTTTGATATATTTGAATTAAATAGTTTCAACTATATTTTTATGATAATATATATGTGGATTATGTTTGAGATTTGGTGTGACCCATTTTAGAGTTTTTGATAGATTGTATGGATATTTGAAAAGTGTAGTAGAGTTGTTTAAAAAATGAAAAGGTATAATATAATATAAAAAATTGAGTGGGTCCCATTTAAAGAACCCAAATGAGAATGATGGATGTGTATGCTCTAATAGCCTTTTGGATAAACAGGTTCCAAGCAAACTTTTAAATGATTTCATATAGGTAGAATTAATAGAATGGGTGAATTTGAATCTTGGAGCCAAAGGTGACGAGGTTAAAGATTGGAGAGATTATTTGGTTGTGGCTTTCCATTGCATACGGTCGTGGAGAAATAAAGAAGAACATGAAAAAGAGTTCCATCGCCCCTTCAACACAGGCCAACATATGTCAAATATGATGAAGTTCACGATAAAGCATAATGGTGTTGTATTTAAGGCAGGTAAAATGATGGAATTGGCTAGAAAACTCCTCAAATCAGTTGAGCTAAACACTATTGAACTTGTAAAGGTATGAGTAAGGCAAGTTGTGGTAGTGTTATTCGAGATGATCGAGGAGATAGGATTGATAGTTTTTCCAAAAATTTTGGTAGTTGCAATGTTTTTGTTGTTGAACTTTAGAGAGTTTTTAAAGGTCTTAAGGGCACCCAAAGACTAGGATTACGAAGAGTGGAACTCAATGTTAATTCTATAGCAATAATATATATGTCCACGCTTTATTGAGACAAATTTAAAGATTGATCGCACTTCATGAGAAGGTCTTAGTATTTTATATTTACAGTGAAGCAAATGTGTTGACGCGCTGACGAATGAAGATTGCTATCTAAAGGTTAATAACATGATGGTATATCTGATCATCTTAGGTCATTGTTAGTCGATGACTACACGTTTTTTTTATCTTAGACGGATGATTGTGTAGTCTTTCTTTTGAGTCTTGGCCCTCATCTCTATAAAAAAACCTATAGTTTAAAGTAAATCCTTAATCTCGGTAGTCATAAAACTACATTTTTTTTGTCTATTAGAAATATAAACAGTTTCAAGGATCCATCTTTATCTTTAAGACGTTAAATGTTAAACTCTTGTTCTAACAAAAAAACTATATAATCAATTTAAATGTGATCAATTAATAAAAAAATATTAAGAACAAATAAAGATAAATCATATATCATAACAATAATTCAAAAGGAAAAATTAATCTAAAATATAAGACTAATTCAATTTCAAAAACCTTTCCCTAACAAATAAAAAATTAGACACTTATTATTAAAAAAAAAATAGTAAAATAATTACATAAAATTTTGGTAGGAAAGACTTCAACTCAATAGTTGAAGATGTCTCCCCTATTTGCCTTCAACAATGCTCTCATCATTGCCTTTGTATTCTTCTCTTCAAAATGTAAAAACTCTTGTCTAGATTCTACTAATATAAGGGTTCACAGTGAAGTTTTAGGGTTGAGAGAATATTACAAAATAGTTCAAAATTTCACAATTCAATATTGATACAGTGTCAGAATTTTACTCTATATTTTTTTTATCCTTTTTCACTCTAAATTATATTTTGACCTCTTCATAAAAATTGTAGCTCTAAATGTTATTTATTATTTTCTTTAATTTTACTTCAATCGGACTTATGAAGCTCTAAATCTAGCCAACATTCTACACATATATCATGAAGTAAAATGGGCTGAAAAATAATACATCATGACGTAAAATGGGCTAAAAAAACACTTTTGAATTTTCATAAAAACGTCACATTTCTTTTCCTGCACACCACATTGTGGCAGTTACAAGAACATGGCAGCCATAAAGATTGCATAACACTTCGTACCCCATTGTCTTGCATGCACACTTTGCTGTTTCTTGTGGCATTTTTAAAGCATATGTCCCAACATAAAGTAATTTTTATTAACTGAGTTTTAATTTTTGCATGTAAATATTTAAGATATTAAAATATGTGACTAACACCTTTAAGAAATGGAAAAAAAAAGGATGATGCACTCATTTACACTCTCAACCAATGACGATCATACATTCACTTAAATTATACTAAAAATTTTAAACTAATTATATGATATGACAGAATGATATAATCTCATTGGATGACAGTGTAATAACAATTAAACCCTTTAGAAATATTTTAAAGAGTTTAATTTTACGCTGTCATTCAATAAAAATTTATTAATCTGTCGTGTCATACCATTAACTTAAAAATTAGTATGATGTGACGGGATACATGAGAATAATTGGTTGATACAAATTAAATTCTTCTCTAAAATCAAACTTTTATAGTTATACTCTCAGGATAACTTATTTCTTAATAAATTTCTAAAACAAATACAAATGTCCTAAAATCTTTTCATAACTCATAAATTCCGAAATTCTACTAGTCTAATTTTTTCTCCGTGAAAATTGGAATGATACTACCACTTTTCTATGAGGAACCTTCTATTCATTCTCAACTGTATCAATGAGAGTTTAATTAAAATTATAAGGGTAATATTGCCTATTCTTTCTCATTATTTTAGTCAAAAAAACATATATAATGTATGAGAGATTATTGACTCCCCCTTAGGTAGGATGGTTATCTGCATATTATACCAATCATTTATATTTATTTACATAATTATGATGAGAGATATCTGCATTTTAACACACTCACAGTCGAAACGGGAGGTTGTCGAATGCTGAGACTGGCTTGAAAATCTTCAAATAGTATGCGCGGAAGACCTTTAGTGAAGATGTCCGCAATTTGATAGTTGGATGGAACATGAAAGACACATACGTATCCGCAGACAACTTTTTCTCGAACGAAGTGAATGTCCATTTCAATATATTTAGCACTTCGCTACGCGAAGGTCGCGACGTGAAACTGAAGTGAGCAACAACAGAAAGAAACAGAATAAAAAGCACCAAAGTTCGCTTGAAGCGAGAGAAGCGAAGAACTTTCACATCGCGAGTCAGTGGTTCGCTACGCGAAGATCGCGATGCAAGGAGAAGCGAACAAAAACAGAATGAAACAGAATCAAAATCACCCAGTTTCGCTTGAAGCGAAAGAAGCGAAAAGAGTTCGCTACGCGAACTTTACTTCGCATAGCGAAGTATGGCGGTTTCTAGGGGCGGTTTAAAAATCTTCAAGGTTAAGAAAGCTGACTTCGCATAGCGACCAAAACTTTTCATAGCGAAGGTCCCTCATCTCAACCAGTATAAAAGGAGTGCAGCAGAAGCATTGGAGAATGACATTAGAAAATTACTTTGTAATAAAAAATTATAATATAGTTTTAGTAAGGAGAGGAGAGTGGAAAGAGTCGAGCTGGGTTCGCATCAAGAATCGAGAGATCATCCTTGATGCAAATTCATCTCCAATTCTTCCTTTTTGTGCAAGCTACCATGACAATGGATAACTCTTCTCTTGTTAGGATTTGAAGGAAACTACCGTAATCGTATGTATTATCATTGATTCCTTCTTTAATGAAATTTTGTTATTCATGATTATCGATTAAATTTTTGTTTGTCAATCTAAACCCATGAATACGAATTGTGATTGAAAAATACATTCGTATTAAAGTTAAAGATTATAATCGGTTAAATGCTTTGTTCTAGACATAGAACTAAGGGTTTAACTTTCATAAACGATATTCGGTTCTTAATGCGATTGTTTAGTTTAATTGATTGAGAAATCATCGATTAAACTAAATCAATTGAATTCTCAACAAGAATATAGACATATATGTTGTTGTGAGTGAATTAATGAAGATAAGATGAAAAGAAAGTTTCTTTAAAGAAGTATCAACCAAAATCATACGTGCACGGTAGTGGAATTTCAATCCTGACAAGTTTTCTATCATTTAAACTTTAACAAATTTCAATTTTATATTTTATTACTTTAAAAAGCAAACCAATTTACAAACTTCACTTAAAAACGATAACAATTGTCTTAATGTTGGTAATATCGTGCAGGTCTATGTGGATACGATATTCAATATCGTCTTTTGATTTACTCAACATCAAAATGACGCCGTTGTCGGGGACTGGCGTTTAGATATTACAAACAAAACGACTGTTGATATCTTTTTAAGTTGTACATTTTTTAAAAAGCTGTATATATCTTTTCTCTTTTCTTTATCTTACATTCTTCTAACATTGTATTGGCTAGAAATTGCAAGCTTTGTGTATGCGAGGTAGAAAACTAGAGTATTTATTGCCTTTTGATCCTGAAATTGAAAGAACAATTCAGAAAAACAAACGACAAACAAAGAAACAGAAAAAGCTAGCCAAAAAAAGATCTCAAAAGAAATGAGCTTCCACCTTAACAACTTCAACAAAAGAAACCATGGCAGAAGGTGGACTTGAAATCGTGAATGGAGGACCTTGTCAAACAGCCCTAGACGGGGCCTCACCAACAATCCAATCAACCGACAAGCTGAGATATCTGGTCTCGTGAATGTGAGATATTGTAATGCACCCGCTAATCTTTGATATTGTGTAGGATCTTTGTATGGATATTCAGAGTAATACTGAGTTTATGTTTGGTATTCACCGACATAGTTGTTGGTTTGCATGAGGTCATACATGCTCGTTCAATTATTTCTACAACATATTTTCTTTGGCTAAGAAATAGGCCATCTGCATGACGTGTAACTGCAAGACCTAAAAAATAGCTCAGAGTGCCCGAGTCTTTCATAGCAAATTCAGAGGCAAGAAGTGACATAATAAATTGACGAAGAGCATCAG
The DNA here is from genome assembly GCA_022829125.1 of Lathyrus tuberosus. Lineage (NCBI taxonomy): Eukaryota > Viridiplantae > Streptophyta > Magnoliopsida > Fabales > Fabaceae > Lathyrus > Lathyrus tuberosus. The sequence goes on from JALAZF010000104.1 coordinate 14,789,490, forward strand.
ATGATGCAATAAGAATGATGTCATCAACATAAAGCAGAATGTATGCCATGTCATTTCATTTTCAATAAATAAATAGAGAATGCTCAGATTTGCTGTGAGAGAAAAAAAGTGTAGATAAAATTGACAAACCTTTGGTACCATACATGATGGTCCCGTTTGAGGCCATAAAGATATTTCTTCAATAGACAAACATAATCTGGATGGATAGGGTCTGGGAAACCCATCGGTTGATGCATGTAGACAATTTCATGGAGTTTTCCATGAAGAAATGCATTTTTAAGACCCAATTGATGAATGGGCCAAGACTTTGATAGAGCTACGGTAAGAACTATGCGAATAATAATTGGTTTCACAAATGGGCTAAATGTTTCATTGCAATCATTTGATAACAATCAATCATTCAAGTAGTTATGCTAAGATGCTAGATCTTAACGGCCCTTATTTGTCCAAGTTGATATTAAATGTTTTAAGGACGAAAGAAAAGAATGACTGGCTATCCTTACGTGCGAGACTTGAGACCGATCATTCGAGGGTTCTGCTAGAATGCTAGATTCCAACAGTGCTTTTCTTTTGTATTTATTAAGAAAATAGTTTAAATGTTGTTATGACGTAGGTTAAAGTTTTGATTAAGAAAATGTGCTTGATGTTGATCGAGGTTTATTCATGAAAGGTTTTTAAATGATCCAAAAAATTGATGGCGATGTGTGAAGCAATCGACTTACAAGTTGGGTGTTTTAAAAATGGATTAATGTTGAATCAAGAATAAGTTTGAAAAAAGGTTTGATGATGGAGTGAAGTTGGATAGTGATCAATTGGTGTTGGACCAATGTTTTTGAAAATGGAAGCTTGGTGTTGACCAAGTCCTTTTTGATCTTGAAAGGTTGATTTTAATAGTTTGTTGAATTTAGGTTAATGTATTAATTCCTATCCTAACATGATTAATATGAACAAGATTACACATAAGGGTGAGGGATACATCAAGGTATACAAGGGATATACATAGGACAAATTAACCATAGTCCTTTTCTTGAACTTAAACACAAGTGATATGGAGGTAGCAATCAAAGGTCACAAATATGGATCAAGTAAAGCATGTATCATAAAGATAATGAACTTAAACACAAAACAAGCACCAAGGTATGGTATCAACATATGACAAAGGCATTATTCAAGCAAATGACTCAAATATTAGGGTTTCAAATCATGTGAATAATCATTTCTAAACAAACCCTAACATCCTCCTAAGCATGGTAAGAAAACCAACATCAAGATAAACACAACAACATTAAAGTCAATCATCAAATGATAAGGTAATATTCATCACGGCAAGAACCCTAAAAAAAACTTAACCAAAGTTCAATATTCACCCACATACCATCACTAATGGTTCAAGAATCATTTTACAATATTTAATCAAGACATGACATTAGGCAAAACATAATATCAACGTGATATTTAAACATTAAAGCATGACAAAGGGAAACAAAACATGAACTCAATCAAGACATAAAGCAAGGAAAAATTAATTAACAAGATAAAAAATAATCATCAAATAAAGTAATAAATATTTTTTAAGGGTTTTTTTAATAAATATGAAAAATAAAAAATGATAGAAAAAATAAAAAAAAATTAATAAAGATAAAATATATTTTTTGGTTTTTTAATATTTAGACTAAAATAAAAATAAAAAGAGATAAAATAATGAAGAGAAAAAAATACAAAAGAAATAAAAAAAATAAAAATAAAATGAAAATGAAAGGGGAAAGGATAAAAAGAAGAAAAAGAAAGAAGAATAAAAAGGAAGGGGGGTCATTGGGTGTTGAACACACGCCCCCAGGTTCACAACCTAAAACCCTTGCCAACTGAGCTAGGCCGTTTGGCCTATAAACATTTCACAGCAAATAATAATATATTAAAATTAAATTTTAAAAATGAAAAACGTGCACATACTTCATCTTCTTCCTGGTGTCATTATTGTAACTTTTGTTTTTTTAAAAAAATGTAACTTCCTTATTTTTGTACTAAATGAGACAAGTAGATACACTATTCTGCTTAGAATTTCACAAGGAATCCAAATATGCTCTTAGTTTTTATTTATTTTATATCAAACTCATGAATTTCGGACAAAACCAGATAAACCCTAAAATTTCAAACAAAAATTAAATGACATACATCAACAATCAATGGGCAATAGCTTAGGGGTTTCATTCCTCATGTCAAAACTAACATAATGGTAACAAGAATGAGTGAAAATGATGCTTAAATGGTAGAGTTAGAAATATGAAAAATTTACCAAACATAGTGTGTCTGTTGCACTTTCAAATGCACTTCCAGATGAGAAATGAATATCCCTCTAGCTTCTTTGAGTTCCCAGGAGTGCAACAGTGTGTTTAGAATCACTTGAAACCTTCTAAATTGTTCTGACCGGATCTACTTGCAATGATGAAAAAATGAGTTGTGGTTATGGTGTTTGGGATGTTTTTGGTGTGGTTTGATGCATACAGAAACTTTGGTGAATGGTTTGGAGTGTTTTTGTGAAGGAAAAGTGGAAGGAATGTGAGGGAATTGAGAAATTCGAAATTTCACTTTAATTGAGATTTTTGAGATTTTTGCTATATGCTCTTTGCTCAAATGCTTGTGTACTGAGGTAATGGGGTTTGATATGCATTTTTATATGCCTTTGAAGTAGGTTAGGATAGAGGTTTGGTCTGATCAAGGTTTGGAGTTTGTCTTGTAATGCTCTTGTTTCATAAAAATGGCAACTTTGGTTATATGCACCAAGGCCTTGGTTCTTGGTCTCATGATCATTTTGAGCAGTCAATGTTAGGCTTGGAAAGATGCTTTGGTCTTAGAAAATCAGTTGCATCAGAGTTAAACCTTGTCCAACAAGTTTTGACCAAGTTTGAAATTTCACTACATGCCAAAATGATAATCCCCAAGTGCTCATTTTGGCAGAAAGTTTGTCCATATTGTAGGGGCCTATTTTGCACAAATTTAGCATCAATGTGAAGCTAGCATGGAAAGGAACAAGTTTCATGTTGAGTGCAAGCTGAGAAAATACTTGGAAGATGCTCCAAAATGGCTCCGAATTCGTGTGGATCAAACTGAGTTTTGACACTTAGAAAATTTTGGTTCAATATGCATTTCATCATATTGTGAAACCCTAACTTTGATCCTTCATATCTCTGAATTGGCAAAAGCTTTTTGGACCAAATTTTCCACCATGATGAAGTAGGAAGTATGATCTTCAAATGCAACCCTCAAGTGTTTCAATTGGATTCCTACAACTAAAAACTACGAAATTAAGAGAACAAATGCATAATAAAATTGATTCACAAAAACCATGATAAACATATAACTGGCAGCCACAAATCGCAATCCGAAAAGTAAAGTATAGAAGGAAAACCTTATGGCGAACCTTCTAACTGTTATGGTGGTGGTTACTCAATGCTTCAGATCCATACCTTTTAGCCTTGAGAGTAATCATAGAAGAGACCAGAGACAATCCATGAATATGAATCAAAATAGTGAAAACCTCAAAAAGTAAAAAAATATCAAACTGATATATGATACAAGTTGTAAGAATATTCAGAACATTTAAAACTCAATGCTTCAGATTCATACCTCAAGTCCCCATTTTGACGAAGATCCACCACATACACACCATCGCGATATCGCATATTGCTGTAAAATCGCCGGAAAGGCCGCCACCATCTTCCCTTATTCCTGCAATACCAACAATCTTAGGTCAAAACAAAAGAGCATAAACCGTAAACAAACTTTAATTTCTCTATTTGTGTAAAAGCGTCTCATAACCTGGTTTAATTTCGCTTTCAACAATTAGAGAGGCTGCAGTATCACCAGCTATCTTAAGTTCCTCTTCAATAGCCAATTTAGTTGCGGCCAATCTTTCTTCAAAACTCCTCTTTCTTCCACTGGAAGATGACTCTGGGTCCTCATGAGGCAAAGTCGGAAGCCTCTTCTGTTCTTTGCCTACAACCTCTGGCAAAGTCGGAAGCAACTCTCCGTGTTTTGATCATTGCGCATCTGGTGGACAAATAATCTGTAGGATGCAGAAAGAGAAGGGCCATTCTTCACTGAAGGAAAAACACAGATAACAAGTAAACTATTGTCAAGATCACAAAACCATAAGGTCCTGATCAAAGAACTAACATCAGTATTTTATAAACTAACAAAAAACCAAATTAGAAAACAAAACAGTAAAGTAATGGCTAAAATTTATCTATTAAATCAGAAGAAACATAAATTCAACAAATTAAAGTTAAATTGGAACCAGTTAATAATTTGGAGAAGATGTTGACTTTGTAGTATACATTGTCAGAGCTCAACAATTTCATCATCATCTCTGTCATTAGCATAACTAAAATAGAGAAATCTTGTCACAATTCATAAATAAATTATATATAACTGGAAAAACATCTGTACCAAATTTTGCTGCAAAAAGTTCCTCATTTCAGCAAAATTAGACATGAAGGGATAAAAAATCTGTTAGTACATGTATATGACATACTAACATACCTGTCGTTCAGCAAGCTTTCCTCTTTCAGTGAAGTACACCCAAAAAAGAGCAATCACAGGATCCACAATCTGCCAAAAAACCTATCAACTATCCACAATCTACCAAAAAACCTGTCAACTATCCACAATCATATTATTCCATATCAACCAGACTAAAATTACGAAACGAAAGAACTCATGAGCAAAAACAACAGGGCTTTAGGTCATTAAATTCTCCTCAGCATGATGCTTCAGCTCTTGAATAATGGCAATAGAATAAATTATATGCATCTATATTGTTAGTATGATCCAGAATAGGCAAAAAGTAGGGAGGCATTTGTTCCTCCAAAACCAATAAAGTTTAACATAGCTACTCTAAGTGGCATCTCCTTTGAAGCAGTCAAAGGCATTAAACCATCATCGAATACAGAATCTGGCTTTGTTAGTCATAAGAGTTAACGGAGCAATTCCCTGTGATAAGAATAAAAGAATCACACTATTTGATTAAACATCCAGGTTCTGGTTATAGACTAAGCACAAATTCATGGTGTTCAAAAAGGGTTCACCAGTACTTCTATTATGCAAGTACACAAATTGCCCAAAAGTTGCTTACATGTCGTATTGCTAAAACAGAGAAAATTGCTTCAACCGCTCCAGCAGCGCCTAGGAGATGACCAATAGCCCCATGAAATCAGAGAAATTGGGGAAAAGTCAAGGACTTAATTCAATCTATCAATGTTCCCCCAATCCATTTTTTCTTTTAAACATTTAATGGCATCTCAATTCCCATGCATGAGAGTTTTCATCTAAGAGGGGGTCAGTACATAGATTAGAAATCCAAATAGATATGCATATAAATTGTTAGTCATGCAGCTTGCAACCACCCTTACCTTGGTGGAGGAGAAGGCTAAAGCAGAAGAGCTAACATGGTCAGAGAATACGGTTTTGATAGCATTAACTTCTATTGCATCACATGTAAAAAGAATTATGATGAGATAATTTATGATATAAGCATAATCATCCATTGATGAAGTATTCAAACATAATAAACATTCAAACTTAAATTGCTGGAATCAGTAAGGATCTGCTTCACTTGCCCAAATGTGTAGATGTAGCATGCACATTTATGTAATCTACATCAGAAGGATGAAGACCTGACTGAAATTTATGAAAATGAAATCATTTAAAATGAAGATTGTCGAGACTATGGCTACGTCATAAATGTAGAGAGAAAACAACAATAATACAATGTGAAATAAGAGTTTAATATCATTAAGACTTAATGTCTATTGTCTCCTAAATAGGCATTTGGAGCGCACTCAAATAATAACTACCAAAGCATTTAAATATAAACTCCTTCGCATGATAATTTCATTCACTCGCAGACTTTGCTAATATCTAACCAGTACTGGTTATGGCAAAAGTTTGGTCATCTTGAGCACACAAGTTATAAGTTGTCAACGTGGCATAGCATAACCTATGATTCCTGTAGTTGATAAGATCTCATAGTGACAATGAAACTAAGATTAGGGAGAAAATTTAGAATATCCTGCAACAAATTACCTGACATCCCATAGCCACGAATCTCTGCATAGATTTTGGCTCCTCCATTTTTAGCATGCTCATGTAAATTGGCTGTTATGGATCATTCAAGTTTATATTGAAATTTGAAAGCGTGTGAATATTGTTGAAGATACATACAATTAACCTTCAATCTAAATCATTTTAAAATACATTACAAAAAAAGATACTTTAGTATCTCAAATAATGACAAAAATCAAATAATATCACAGATTTCAACCAAACAAAAATCACAACACAAAATAAATATTGCTCAAGAAAAAAATGAACATTTGAAAAAACCAGAGGGTACCTGCGTTGGAAATTAAAGAATTCAGATTTCATAAAATCATAGATTAAACGAATCATATCACATATTTCGGTTAGACATATTCCATTATATGCAAAAACAAAAATATGTTAATGTGAGACCAGTAGGGTTAAGTATATTGTACGAAAAAGTCAGAGTGTACCTGGGTTAGAAACCACCGTGTCTCACTCAGTCCAATCGCCGCACCACCGCAAACGGAATCGCACACCATTGTTGTGTTTGGTTCCCCTTTCCAACCATGAAAGCTCCGCCATCTTCAATCGCGCCTCCCCATCATTAGCGCAAGATCAACACTTAGGCCTGCTTCAGACATAATGAATAGCGTATTAAGAAACTCCCGTCGACGCTCTTTTCGCAGTTTGGTTTCCATTTTATGTCTCCAAACCAAACCACAGAGGAGAAGAAAGAGTAAGAAGAAGTAGATGAAGTTGGTAGTGCAGAGAGAGAGGAGTAAAACCAGAAAAATTGTGGAAGAAGAAGTGAGAAGAAGGTAGAAGAGGAAGAGAGAAGGATGAAATGTGGTTGAAAAAAGAAAACCTATTTCCAAAGCAGAGGAAGTGAAGAGGAATATTTGAAAATTTGAAAAAAAAGGATGTGGCTTATATTATAGATAGGAAACGAAAAGACGAGAATAAATAGAAAACTCTAGTAGTTGCTATTGATTTTCCCGGTAACATCCAGACGCATTCTCTTCGTTGACAAATACCCCACCTTCTTCCCTCCTCCTCATCACCGATCAGTTATTATCATTCTCACAGCGACAAACTCAACTCTCAAACTACAACCAATCCCAATTCTAAATTCTCTTTTTCAAATCATCCTTCATTCTCGCTTGCGTTTAAAGAAAAAAACTTTACTTCGTCTTTTTCAATCAAATGTATGTTGAACTCTTGTAATGTTTCCGAATTTTCCAATATCATGCTCTGTTTTCATATGTCTATTTTCTGTTCTCGACATGTTAATACATAGCCTTATCACGACCCATGATGAAAAACAGAGTAATGATTGATTATTCAAAAACCAGGGTTCTTGAGATTGTTCGCATATTTATTGTTTTATTTTATGCAATGTAGGGAAATGAATCCAGAGAAATTTACTCACGAGATAAATGAGGCACTTGCTGCTGCTCATGAACTCGCATCGACTTCAGGACATGCTCAAATCACTCCTTTACACCTTTCTTCCGTTCTAATTTCTGATACCACTGGTAGATTTTTCCAAGCAATTTCAAATGTTGGTGGTGAAGAATCTGCACGTGCTGTCGAGAGAGTTATTAAACAGGCACTGAAGAAACTTCCTTCACAATCTCCTCCACCAGATGAAGTACCTGAAAGCACTTCCTTTATCAAAGTCATTAGAAGAGCACAAGCCGCACAGAAGTCACAGGGTGACACTCATTTAGCCGTTGATCAGTTAATATTGGGAATTCTTGAGGATTCTCAGGTTGGAGATTTGTTTAAAGAAGCCGGCGTTGCTGTGTCTAGGGTTAAATCAGAGGTTGAAAAGCTTCGCGCTAAAGAGGGGAAGAAAGTTGAAAGTGCTTCTGGTGATACTAATTTTCAAGCTTTGAAAACTTATGGGAGAGATTTGGTTGAACAAGCGGGGAAGCTAGATCCTGTTATTGGACGCGATGAAGAGATAAGAAGGGTTGTTACGATTTTGTCAAGAAGGACTAAGAACAATCCCGTTCTTATAGGAGAGCCAGGTGTTGGAAAGACTGATGTTGTTGAAGGGTTGGCTCAGAGGATTGTTAGAGGTGATGTTCCTAGTAATCTGGCTGATGTTAGGTTAATTGCTTTGGATATGGGTGCTCTAGTTGCTGGTGCTAAGTATAGGGGAGAATTTGAAGAGAGGTTGAAGTCTGTTTTGAAGGAGGTGGAGGAAGCTGAAGGGAAAGTTATTCTTTTCATTGATGAAATTCATCTTGTTCTTGGTGCCGGGCGTGCGGAAGGATCAATGGATGCTGCTAATCTTTTCAAACCAATGCTTGCTCGTGGACAACTTAGATGCATCGGTGCTACAACACTTGATGAATATAGGAAGTATGTTGAAAAGGATGCAGCATTTGAAAGGAGGTTTCAGCAGGTTTATGTGGCTGAACCTAGTGTGCCCGATACTATTAGCATCCTTCGTGGGCTGAAGGAGAGATACGAGGGTCATCACGGTGTTACAATTCAAGACCGTGCTATTGTTGTTGCAGCTCAGTTGTCTAGTCGGTACATAACTGGTATGCTCTTTATAATGTTTGTTTCTTTTGATGTTGATTATTTATGTCTTGAATGTGGATGGTTGTGGTTGTGGTTTTGCTAACTAGGGGAGTGCAAAAAAACCGGTTTACATGAACCACTTTTACAAATCCAACGCACCAATTTTAAAAATCCAATTTGCCTTGGATGAAAACCACTCCAAATCTATTTTGTTACCAAAACACAAAACCGGTTTTGAATTTCAATAACCAGTAGTTATCCGTTTCATCATAGGAATATAATATTAATGAACAGCAAATTGTTAAGGAGTACAATTGTTATATTCATTCAATTCACATTACACTGTTCGCTTATTCAAATTTTGGAGTCAACAAATTAGTTTGTCTTCATTTTATAAAGTAAATTATTTTCTTATATTTTAATTTAATTTAATTTAGTCTATTTTTAATTTATACATATAATATTTACTTAAGTATAATTTTTTATCTCTACAACATTATTAATTTTTTTAATCTATACTAAATTGTATTCTTGTTCTTTTAAGTTATTTATAAGTTTACTTTATATTTTAAAACTCGAACTGAACCGATCAATCAATCATGTTAAAGGAAGAGTTGGTCGAAGCGAGAAGCGGAGGTGATATTGGTCCGGTCCTTATGAAATATTTTGTTGTGTGTCATGACTATGTTTAGAATTTGAATTGCAAAAATAAATTTGTGAAATTATGATATTTTAAAAATTTAAAATTTTGTACTTGTCGTGATTTTTTTTGGACATCGAGTCTTCCGATTTGATCTATTTAATAACCATATACCTTTATTATAAAGATCGATTTATTCAAATGAGTTTTCCAGTTTAATTTGGTTTAGCAATCGTATTCGACAATTGACCTAATAACTTCATCGGTTTAATAACGTGTTCGATTATTAAAATATTGCTTAAATTTTTTAATTTTATTTTAATAAATTAACGTTAAATACTTTATTCTTTAAATTATTTATTTTATTTTAACTCCTTAAATTATATACATTAAACAATATAATTTTTAATATTAATAATTTAATTGATTAAAAAGTCACAAATTTATAAATTAAAGTATAAATAAAATAAGAGATCACCATGTTAAAAAAGAATAAAATAGTTATTTAGGTGGCTAAGTTAGATGTTTTTAAAACCACGTGAATTGCTTCAATGTTATTACATGGGCGAAACAAATCTTTTAAATTAAATTATCTGAATGTTATTATTTATTTCAATTATTTTTTATTTAATTTAAAAAAAAATGAATAATTCATATGCTAGGCAAATTAATGGACGAGTCTATTAAAAGAAAAGGGGAGATTGTGACGTATAGCAAGGATTAAGTTAGACAACATCAAAAAATTCTAGTAAACAATAAGAAATAATTTATTAACAAACTGGTTTTGATTAAAAATCAGTTTGAACCGGTTTTGAAACCAAATTAAACTATTTTGCAGTTTTATATTGGATTTTATAAAAAATGGTTTGGTTTTAAACTAGAACCAATAAAATGGATTGGATCTTATAATTTGGTAACCATGCACACCCCTATTGCTAACTTGGTATATGTTTGTGTTTTGTATTTGTTAAGGGCGCCATCTTCCTGACAAGGCAATTGATTTAATTGATGAGGCATGTGCAAATGTGAGAGTTCAACTTGATAGTCAGCCAGAAGAAATTGACAATCTTGAAAGGAAGAGAATGCAATTAGAAGTAGAGCTTCATGCTCTAGAGAAAGAGAAGGACAATGCTAGCCAAGTCCGTCTTGTAGATGTAAGTATAGATGCGGAGTTTTTATCTTAACTAGGGCTTCCATATTCAAGTTTGCCATGTAGCATAGAATGGTATATTAGATAATGAATTCAATGATTGATAAATAACTTAGTTAATCAAATTTTATTCATTTAACCAGATATACTGCTGTGTTGGACAATGATGCAAATTTTGTATTTTTTGTAGTAGATGACATTGTTCTAACTATTGATGTTATTTGCAGGTGAGGAGAGAACTTGATGACTTGAGAGACAAGCTTCAACCTCTGAAGAAGAAGTATAGCAAAGAAAAAGAGAGGATTGATGAGATTCGAAGGCTGAAACAAAAACGTGAAGAGCTCCTCATTGCACTACAGGAGGCTGAGAGGCGGTATGATCTAGCCAGAGCTGCAGACCTACGATATGGTGCAATTGAAGAGGTGGAGACTGCAATAAAAAACCTTGAAGGTAGCACTGATGGTAACACTGATGAGAACCTGATGTTGACAGAAACAGTTGGACCTGACCAAATAGCCGAGGTTGTGAGCAAATGGACCGGTATTCCAGTTACTAGGCTAGGCCAAAATGAGAAAGCAAGGTTGGTTGGACTTGGTGACAGATTGCACACTAGAGTTGTGGGACAAGACCAAGCAGTTAATGCTGTTGCTGAGGCTGTATTGAGATCAAGAGCTGGTTTAGGAAGACCTCAACAACCAACTGGTTCCTTCCTATTCCTTGGTCCAACTGGTGTGGGTAAAACTGAACTTGCAAAGGCTCTGGCAGAACAACTCTTTGATGATGAAAATCAGCTAGTAAGAATTGACATGTCGGAGTACATGGAACAACACTCCGTATCAAGATTGATTGGTGCACCACCAGGGTAAGTTGTTGGATCAGTACTTGAATTTTATTTAGACTAAAAGCGTATGTTCCAATATATATTCCGTAGTTCACCTGCTGAATTGAATTTTCTGGTATGTTGGGTATGACGAAGGTGGTCAATTAACTGAAGCTGTAAGGAGAAGGCCATACAGTGTGATACTTTTTGATGAAGTTGAGAAAACACATACATCTGTTTTCAACACTCTTCTCCAAGTCTTGGATGACGGAAGGCTAACTGATGGACAAGGCAGAACTGTGGATTTTAGAAACACAGTCATTATCATGACTTCAAACCTTGGTGCGGAGCATCTCCTAAGTGGACTTTCAGGAAAGTGTACCATGCAAGCTGCGCACGACGGGGTAATGCAGGAAGTAAGACGGCATTTCAGGCCAGAGTTGTTGAATCGACTTGATGAAGTCGTTGTATTCGATTCTCTTTCACATGAACAATTGAAGAAGGTTGCAAGATTGCAAATGAAAGATGTAGCTAGTCGACTTGCCGAGAAAGGAATTTCTTTGGCAGTGACAGATGCAGCGCTGGATTTGATTCTTGCTGAGAGCTATGATCCTGTAAGTGTTATATTTATATATAACTTAATCGTTTTGTTATAAAATACTGCAGAAAAAATGTTACTAACTAGTTTTTTTTGTTGTTGTTGTTGTTGTGACTTGTATAGGTGTATGGTGCTAGACCAATTAGAAGGTGGCTAGAGAAGAAGGTGGTGACAGAACTCTCTAAAATGCTTATAAGAGAAGAAATTGATGAGAATACAACTGTTTACATAGATGCCGGGCCTAAGGGAAGTGACTTGGCATACCGTGTAGAAAAGAATGGAGGCGTTGTTAATGCTGAAACAGGAGTGAAGTCAGACATTTTGATTCGGATACCGAATGAACCCAAAAATGATGCTGTTCAGGATGTCAAGAAAATGATGAAATTGATGAGGATGAAATGGAAAAGTGAAATTTAGTGTAACTGTTTCGATGTTTTTGTGTGGATGTGTATTTACTCATGTTTAAGTTTGTGTTCTTGTTGATATTTGTTGGGTGTTTCTTTTTACACCACCCAAATTTCTTAGGCACCATGTGAAATTTTATTTTTTCCCTCAGATGCCAGATTTGCACATCCGGACGCACCAAATTTTTAAAAAACGCTGATATGCTCCGGATGTGCACATCCGGAAGAATTTCTGATTTGCAAATCCGTAAAAAATCAACAGAATTCCATAAAATCATTTACTTCTAAATATAATTAAATCCAATATAATTAAAATCCAACATAATTAAACTTAATATGATTTTTTCAATATAATTAAATTCAATATAATTAAAATTAATATGATTAAAATTAATATGATTTTTTCAATATAATTAAATTCAATATAATTAAATTAATTTTAGAAGTAAATACCATATAATTTTAATTATAATTTAGAAGTAAATACCATATAATTTAGAAGTAAATACCATATAATTTTAAATACCAATATAATTAAATCCAATTTTAGAAGTAAATACCATATAATTTTAAATCCAATATAATTAAATTAATTTTTTCAATATAAAAAAATAATTTAGAATTAAATACCATATTAATCCTATTAATTATATTGAAAAAAAATTAATCATATTAAATATCATATTAATTTTAATTAATATAGATTTTAATTATATTGGATTTAATTATATTGAAAATATGATATTAATTTTAATTATATTGAATTTTAATTAGATTGGATTTAATTATATTTAGAAGTAAATGATTTTATGGAATTCATTTGATTTTTTTCGGATTTGCAAATCAGGAATTCTCCCGGATGTGCACATCCGGAACATATCAGCGTTTTTTTAAAATTTGGTGCGTCCGGATGTGCAAATCCGGAATCTGGGGGCAAAAATGAAATTTTACATGGTGTCTAAGAAACTTGGGTGGTGTAAAAAGAAATGCTCTATTTGTTTTGTCAATTTGAATTGGTGTGACTGATTGATGAAAGTCATGTCATTGTAAGTTGTAATATCCTCTTTTTTGTCATCAATAAATAATTCTGTTTAGTTAATTCATTCCTTACCATTCCACGCTGTTATTTAATTTGTGGTTTCTCTCTTCTTCTGGTGGTATAGGGTTTACAAAAATGATATTTTGACACCCATTTTACACCCTACACCGTACGTACGGATGGTGAACAGTGCCGTCCGTACATGAACAGTACCCCCCGTCCGTATAACGAACAGTGCCGTCCGTGAATGAACAGTAATGTATTTTCGTACATGAACAGTGTATGTCCGTACAGTACGGCGCGATGAACAGTACCGTCCGTACAGTACGGACATACGGTGTAGGTGTATAAATGGTGTCAAAATAGCAAAGTAGGGTTTAATAACTAAGTTGATGAAACTCGAATTTAGTGATTTACCTAATTGTTCTTTAAGTTTCTATCATACTTTATCTTTAAAATTAAAATAAAAATGTTTTGATGGTTAACAGATAAGAGCCTATTATTGATGAACATCAAGTTTCATTCACAAATCACCCAATTTGGGTTTTATGTCTAGGGCTTAGGGTTTAATTTCTTACAAAAACAGAAACCATTGTAATCCTACTCCACTTTCTTAACCCATGGGCGGTATATTTTATTGCCACTGGATGTTGATGACCACAACCAAACTCTATTGTGGAATGGATGTGAAACTTTGTAATTTTATTTTAAACCTGCTAAGTTTTTAATACAGGGGAGTTAAGCTTTAAGTTTTTATTTTTCTGCTCCCCTGATTAGGATTGTGTTACTTGGGCATAATGAATTAGATTTTGTATAATCAAACACATAGATAGTCAACACTAGTTCACTCAGGAACTATTGGAACCATCGCTCGTTACTTAATGTAACTCCCCGTCGGGCATACGATGTTCCCCATCGCTCACACCCTACACAGGCACACGACGTTTATGGATCACTCACACCCCACACGGGCACACGACCCGATCACTCACACCCCACACGGGCACACGATCGTCTATAATCATCGCTCACACCCCACACGGGCACACGACGTTATAGCGGATTTCCTCTGGAATCGATTCGTCGCTCACACCCACTAGGGCACACGACATCACAAGAATGCATATCATGATGCTTGGCATACAATGACCCATGACATTCAAAATGCACACATATACACATCCATAATCATGCATATATCATCAGATACCACACATTGCATGATACACATCAATTACCCCCAATGATAACGGCAAAAGTCGACAAAGCAACGCATTTCCAAATTCCCGACATAATTAAATCGGCCAACAATCTCAAAACCATCATCATAAGAAAGTACATGCTACAAGCTTTCTAACGCATCAAACCACGCCTCAAACCGACTCACGGATCAAAAGTTACAGAGAAAACAAATTGGAATAAACTGTCATGTTCGCAGTGCGAAGCTCCTAGCGAGTCCTTCGCTCCCTCATTCGCAGTGCGAATGTCCTAGCGAACAGTGGCAGAAGCAAAATAGCCTAGAAAATTCCCAACGTTCGCAGTGCGAACTCCCAGCGAATGCTCGCTACCCCATTCGCAATGCGAATCCTCCAGCGAACAGTGGCAGAATGAAAAATAATACAACGTTCGCAGTGCGAACCTCACGCGAACGCTCGCCACCCATTCGCTGGCCATTCGCAGTGCGAACCTGCGATTTCAGCAAAAACCAGCAGCGCACCAGATCATCCCAAAACCATATTTTCTCCACCCAAAACATTTCCAAACCAACATATAGCAATCAAAACATAACCCAAGCATGGTAACAAGTATTCTACCGCATTTACACCGATTTCCAACCGCGAAAACATCGATTCCTCATCATTTTTCCCATTTCCAACCTAGAATCAAAAGCTATGGAAAGACCAGAAAATATGCAAACATACACATACATAATCATACACAAGCATAAAATAATCGAGTTTCACACCCTTACCCGATTTAATCGTGTTTAAAAAGTCGGTTGTATAGTATTCTTCTTTCCCAAGTTTCTCTCTTTTTCTTCTCTTCTTCTTTCTCTCTACTTTTCTTCTTCTCTTTTTCTTTCCTTTCTATTTTTCTCTCTTCTATTTCTATTTATGTTTCTAACTTACCCAAAATAAATGAAAAGACCAAAATACCCCTACACTCAAATATCTCGCAGACGCTCCCAAAACGCGATAAAATATATTCACGATGAAAAATAATATATTTTCAAATAAAAGTCAGGAATAAAATAAAATAATAATAAAATAATCAAAACGACTCAATTAAATAAAAATAACCAAAACTGGGTCGTTACAACTCTCCCCCACTTAGAAATTTTCGTCCTCGAAAATATTACCTAAGACGAACAACTCTGGATACGACTCCCGCATCCGACTCTCCAACTCTCAAGTCAAATTGCCCTCAGCAGCGCCTCCCCACGCTACTTTCACAAGTGCAATTTCCTTGCCTCTTAACCGCTTCAACTCGCGATCCAAAATTCTCTCTGGTAATGCCTCAACCGTAAGGTTCTCCTTTACCTCAACCTCGTCCATCGGAATCACATGCGACGGATTCGGAACATACTTCCGAAGCTATGAAACATGGAACACATCATGCAAATTTGACAGACTCGGCGGCAACGCCACCCTATAAGCCACATCACCCACTCTCGCGGATATCTGGTAAGGACCAATAAATCGAGAAGTAAGTTTCTTCGACTTCAACGCCCTTCCAACACCCGTTACCGGCGTAACTCTCAGAAATACATGATCGCCCTCTTGAAATTCAAAATCCTTCTGCCTCCGATCATGATAACTCTTCTGTCTACTCTGAGAAGCCTTCAGTTTCTCATGAATAAGCTTCACTTTGTTCGTAGTCTGCTGAATCAATTCGGGTCCAACCACCGAACTCTCACCAGATTCGTGCCAACACAACGGTGTTCGACATCTTCGTCCATACAGTGCTTCAAAAGGTACCATTCAAATACTAGAATGGAAACTGTTATTATACGTGAATTCCACCAATGCAAGATAACTATCCCACGCACCACCTTGTTCAAGAACACACGCTCGCAACAAATCTTCCAACGACTAAATCGTTCTCTCGGTCTGTCCATCCGTCTGCGGATGATAAGTCGAACTCAATCTCAATTTAGAACCCAATGCCCTCTGTAAACTTTCCCAAAATCTCAAAGTAAACCTCAGATCTCGATCAGAAACAATGCTCAACGGAACCCCATGCAACTTCACAATCACACTGATGTAAATCTCAGCCAACCTTTCTAAAGAAAAACTGATGTCAATCGGAATGAAATGCGCCGATTTAGTCAGCCTATCTACAACCACCCAAATCGCATTATGCCCTCGCTGTGTATTCGGCAACCCTGTCACAAAATCCATAGAAATGTTGTCCCACTTCCACTCAGGAATATCCAACGGTTGCAACAACCCACAAGGCCTCAGATGTTCCACTTTCGACTTTTGGCACGTCAAACACGCATACACAAACTGAGCCACATCTCTTTTCAATCCAGACCACCAGAAAATCTTCTTCAAATCTTGGTACATCTTGTTAGCTCCCGGATGTATACTCAATTTACTCCGGTGTCCTTCCTCTAAAATCATCCTTTTCAACTCTGAATCATCCGGAATACAAATTCGACCTCGGAACCTCAAAACACCATTAACATCCACTTTAAAATCACTATTCGCATCTTGTTCTCTCACCAACATCAAATCCACAAATTTCACATCCAGCTTCTGTTTCTCACTAACAGTCATCAGAAAATCATTAGTAACCTTTAGCATACCCAGCCTCACGCTGTCGGATGTCACTTCACACACCAAGCTCAAGTCCCTAAAAGCTTCCAAAAGCTCCCACTCCTTAACCATTAAAGCGGACATATGTAATGATTTTCGACTCAACGCATCGGCTACCACATTCACTTTACCAGGATGGTAATTCAAGCCAAAGTCGTAGTCCTTCAAAAATTCCAACCACCTCCGCTGCCTCATATTCAATTCTTTCTGATCAAACAAATATTTCAAACTTTTATGATCACTAAAGACTTCGAATCTTGCACCATAGAGATAATGCCTCCAAATTTTCAACACAAAGACCACAGCCGCTAATTCCAAATCATGAGTAGGGTAATTTTTCTCATGCACTCTCAACTGCCTCGAAGCATAAGCCACGACGTTGCCTTCTTGCATTAGCACCCCATCTAGACCAATCAAAGACACATCACAATACACTACAAATGGTTCAGTAGGATTCGGCAAAATCAAAATCGGAGTTGTCGTCAATCTTCTCTTCAGCTCATTAAAACTTTCCTCGCACCGAATATCCCAAATGAACGCTTGCCCTTTACAAGTCAACTGGGTCAAAGGAAGTGCTAGCTTAGAAAAACCTTCAATAAACCTTCGATAATATCTGGCTAATCCCAAAAAGCTTCGAATTTCAGTAACGGATCTCAGAGCCTCCCATTGTAGAACTGCATCTACTTTAGATGGATCCACAGCAATACCATTACCTGAAATTACGTGTCCAAGAAAACTCACTTCCGACAACCAGAACTCACACTTGGACAATTTAGCAAAAAGCTTCTTTTCTTTCAAAACCTGCAAAACAATACGCAAATGTTCAGCGTGCTCCTCCCGAGACTTATAATAAATTAAGATATCATCAATAAACACAACCATAAAACGATCCAAATGCTCGTGGAAAATACAATTCATGTACTCCATAAACACACCTGGTGCATTAGAAACCCCGAACGGCATCACAGAATATTCATAATGACCGTAACGTGTCCTAAAAGCCGTCTTCTGAATATCTTCCTCTTTCACTCTTATCTGATGATACCCTGACCTCAAGTCAATCTTACTAAACACACAAGCACCTACCAACTGATCCATCAGATCATCAATTCTCGGAAGAGGATATTTATTCTTAATCGTCACCTTATTCAACTGGCGATAATCAATACACAATCACATACTTCCATCTTTCTTTTTCACCAACAAAACTGGAGCACCCCAAGGAGACACACTTGGTCTCACAAACCTCTTTTCTAGCAATTCATTCAACTGCTTCGTTAACTCAACCAACTCAGATACCGACATACGATAAGGTGCCATAGAAACAGGTCTAGTACCAGGAACTAGGTCTATAGAAAACTCCACCTCTCTCTCTGGCGGCAAGTCCGAAATATCCTCAGGAAACACTTCCGGAAATTCGCACACCACGGGAAACACATCAAGTGAAACTTGACTATCCACAGTCAACGACGCAAATAACCCAAACAACTGAGCTTCATCCGCCAAAAGTTTCTTCAACTCTTTGGTAGATAAGAAACTCGAGTCCTCGTCTTCCTCAAGAGAAGGAAATCTTACTAGCTTATGATAACAGTCAATATGAACCCGATTGAACTGCAACTAATTCATTCCCAAAACCACATCTAAACCCTCCAACGACAAACACACCAAATCCATCTCAAAGTCTTTACCATAAATGGTCAAAGGACAACTTAAACAAACCAAAGAAGTAGTTACTGACCCCATTGCTGGAGTATCAATAACCATCTCACCACCCATCGAAGACAACACAAGCTTCAAACGCTTCGCGCATTCAGACGAAATAAACGAATGAGTCGCTCCAGTATCAATAATAGTAACTAAAGGAGTACTATTAATAAAACAAGTACCTCAGATCAGACGATCTGCACTTGAAGTCTGAGTTCCTGCCAAGGCAAAAACCTTTCCACCAGCTGGAGCTTGCTTTGGTTTCGGACACTTTGTACTAATATGACCAGGTTCACCACAGTTGAAACACTTTACTCCATTCTGCCTCTTACAATCAGCTGCAATGTGTCCTAAACCTCCATAATTGGAACATTTTCTCATATCTTTCCTGCATTCAAACTGACGATGTCCTAGGTCACCACACCTATAACATCTCGGAGGATTAGACATTCCTCCCCCACTTGGCCTTCTCTCAAAATTCCCACTTTGTTTACCCTTATCAGCTGGTGTTACATAAGGACCACTGCGAAACGGTTGCTTCCCTTTCCTTTCGTTCACACTCTTATAGTGAGTAGAACGAGCTTTACTATCCTCCTCAAAAATCCTACAGCAATCCACCAAATCAGAAAACCTTCTAATCCTTTGGTAACCGATTGCCTGCTTTATCTCAGGACGCAATCCGCTCTCAAACTTCACACACTTAGAAAATTCCGCAGTCACTTCAGCATAATGTGGATAAAACTGCACAAGCTCCACAAACTTAGCAGTATAATCAACAAAAGACATATTACCTTGTTTTAATTCCAAGAACTCAATTTCCTTCTTTCCTCTTACATCTTCAGGAAAATACTTCCTCAGAAACTCAATGCTAAACACAGCCCAAGTAATCTCTTCCTCCGCAGCTTCCAACACATGTCGAGTACTAACCCACCAATCATCAGCTTCTTCCAGTAACATGTGAGTACCCAGTCTCACCTTCTGATCCTCAGCACAATCCATCACTCGGAAGATCCTTTCAATCTCTTTCAGCCAAATCTGTGCACCATCAGGATCATATCTTCCTTTGAAGGCAAGCGGTTTGTTCTTCCTGAACTCATCATTACCTGCAGCATTAGGTGTGCCCTGCACAGCCCGAGCCATAGCTTGCACAGCAGCAGCCAAAGCAACGTCATTCCTACCAGCCATATTCTGTTCATTTCCAATAACGACAACTATGGTTAACAAACAGCTCACCCTAAACACCAACACCGACACAGACTGACACAAACTGACACGGACTGGCTCTGATACCACTTAATGTAACACCCCCAATATATACCCCCAATTAAAAAAAAACGGTAACAAAAATTCAAAATTTCATCAGAGTATATTTAAAACATTCACAACATAAAGATATGCAACAATCAAGTAGCAATTAACAAAGGAACTTAGTTCCTAACACCCACAATTCAGGTACAGAATAAAAGCGGAAAATCTGCACTGAAATCTCATATATATATATCATGAAAAGTTTGTCTGCCAAATACAATCATACATGTACAATCTCAAAAGAAACCTATACATATACACACAAATCACCAACGGTCTCCCTAACTACCCGGTGCCACATATCAGAGTCGACCGGCAAAAGAATGAAGACCTAAGCTTCAAAAAAAGATCTCCAGCAATCTAATCTGCAATGCCTCATAGAGCATTATAAAACAGCAGAAGGGTGAGAAAAACAATCATAATATAATTGCATATAATTATATAATACACCACATTACACACGTAAAATATTCTCACCACAACGTACAACAAAATCCAAATACAACACAACACAATACACATCTCGATTCATCAATTCCAATCATAATTCCACACGAAATCAATCCATTCATGAATTATGCAAATGCACAGAGACCGACACAACGACTCTATGCAATGCATATGCAGTACCATCCATCCATCAATCTCAACACTAGTTCACTCAGGAACTATTAGAACCATCGCTCGTTACTTAATGTAACTCCCCGTCGGGCATACGATGTTCCCCGTCGCTCACACCCCACACGGGCACACGACGTTTATGGATCACTCACACCCCACACGGGCACACGACCCGATCTCTCACACCCCACACGGGCACACGATCGTCTATAATCATCGTTCACACCCCACACGGGCACACGACGTTATAGCGGATTCCCTCTGGAATCGATTCGTCGCTCACACCCACTAGGGCACACGACATCACAAGAATGCATATCATGATGCTTGGCATACAATGACTCATGGCATTCAAAATGCACACATATACACATCCATAATCATGCATATATCATTAGATACCACACATTGCATGATACACATCAATTACCCCCAATGATAACGGCAAAAGTCGACAAAGCAACGCATTTCCAAATTCCCGACATAATTAAATTGGCCAACAATCTCAAAACCATCATCATAAGAAAGTACATGCTACAAGCTTTCTAACGCATCAAACCACGCCCCAAACCGACTCACGGATCAAAAGTTACAGAGAAAACAAATTGGAATAAACTGTCATGTTCGCAGTGCGAAGCTTCTAGCGAGTCCTTCGCTCCCTCATTCGCAGTGCAAATGTCCTAGCGAACAATGGCAGAAGCAAAATAGCCTAGAAAATTCCCAACGTTCGCAGTGCGAACTCCCAGCGAATGCTCTCTACCCCATTCGCAATGCGAATCCTCCAGCGAACAGTGGCAGAATGAAAAATAATACAACGTTCGCAGTGCGAACCTCACGCGAACGCTCGCCACCCATTCGCTGGCCATTCGCAGTGCGAACCTGCGATTTCAGCAAAACCCAGCAGCGCACCAGATCATCCCAAAACCATATTTTCTCCACCCAAAACATTTCCAAACCAACATATAGCAATCAAAACATAACCCAAGCATGGTAACAAGTATTCTACCGCATTTACACCGATTTCCAACCGCGAAAACATCGATTCCTCATCATTTTTCCCATTTCCAACCTAGAATCAAAAGCTATGGAAAGACCAGAAAATATGCAAACATACACATACATAATCATACACAAGCATAAGATAATCGAGTTTCACACCCTTACCCGATTTAATCGTGTTTAAAAAGTCGCTTGTATAGTATTCTTCTTTTCCAAGTTTCTCTCTTTTTCTTCTCTTCTTCTTTCTCTCTACTTTTCTTCTTCTCTTTTTCTTTCCTTTCTATTTTTCTCTCTTCTATTTCTATTTATGTTTCTAACTTACCCAAAATAAATGAAAAGACCAAAATACCCCTACACTCAAATATCTCGCAGACGCTCCCAAAACGCGATAAAATATATTCACGATGAAAAATAATATATTTTCAAATAAAAGTCAGGAATAAAATAAAATAATAATAAAATAATCAAAACGACTCAATTAAATAAAAATAACCAAAACTGGGTCGTTACAAGACCAGATCAAATGTCGTACCTTGTGTGAGAAGGTTACCTTATCACATATGATAAATAGCTTGACAACAGTTGAGTATTTGTCTGCTTTTGATAAGGATGTGCATCTAACCGATAGTGAATACTCTGACAGGAGCTGAGTGTTTATCTAAGATGTTGTGCATTCAACTAATGACAATATACATTGACGGGAGACTATGTATAAGTCCGATGTAAAAGTGCAGGACTGCTGAAGTGGTTTGAATTTACTTTTCTCTATGTGGATGTTTATTTCTCTTCGTGGTGTGTTGGTGTGTGACGACCTGAATTAGCTGCTGAAGGTGTGATCCTTGGAGATCTTCCTAGGTTCAAGGAACTATGTGTTGATGTTCTACATGATATTAAAACTATCATGGTGGTTAAAAGAAGCATGGTGATGATGTCTTGGTGTGTGGCAGATGTTCTAACTTGTGTTGGGACATTATCTGGTTGGATATCCTTAGTGAAGGATGATTATGCTCTGGTTCTAGAGCTTGGTGCCTACACAGTGCCTAAGGAGCGTCTACATAGTCATACGGGAGAATGATGAAGTAGAAGGTCTACCTTGGATGGAGAATGTAGAGAAGACTGAAGCAGATCAGGTATTGATTGCTTGAAAGTCTGAAGGTGAAGATACTCATCAACTGATCAGGAGTATTCCAAATTATCATACGGGAGAATGGTAGGGAATGATTGCCTTTGGAGAGTTGGGTGAGAGAATACTGTTCCTGTGTTCTTGTGATCTTCTGTGATGTGATGTGTTTTTGTTCTGGCTATTTCTGGTCCCTTGGCTTAAGAGGGAGCTTGGAGATTCTGTTTTTATTTGGAATATGGTGTTTTTCTTAGTGCAGATGGATTCTGTTCATGATGTCAAGACTGATGTCTTAACATTTGCTGACAGAACATTCTGTTCAGAATGTTATGGTTTTTGTCTCCAGAGAACACAAGCTTCTATCTGATTTATGTACTGTTGTGGTACATGGTTTGCTTGAGGGTCAAGCAGTAGGTGAATGTGTTCAGCAGGTGTGTTGAACAGAGGGTGCGCTCTTGAAGACATGAAGACACGTCTTGTGTTTTCCATTCATTTTGGGTATTCTTCTTGCAATGGAGCATTGGTTATCCATGTCAGGGAGAGTACTGTATACTGTCAGATTGTACAAGCTTCTGAGTTGGATGTGTTCTACTACTGACTTGCTTGCTGTTGGTTGATTGTCCTTAGATGCATAATTGCTTAGTTTGGTATATTATGGCTAAAAAGGGGGAGAAGTAAGAAGTAGTAGTGTTCCTTGGTTGTTTCCTTGAGGGGGAGCTGGTTGTGTTATTCAAAGGTTGTATGGATATTGCTCTGGTGTGCTATTGCTTTGTCAAATATGGCTAAAAAGGGGGAGAGTGTGTGATTGCATGATGTGCTGATATCTGATGTCCCATATGAT
This sequence comes from Lathyrus tuberosus, assembly GCA_022829125.1. Lineage (NCBI taxonomy): Eukaryota > Viridiplantae > Streptophyta > Magnoliopsida > Fabales > Fabaceae > Lathyrus > Lathyrus tuberosus. The sequence goes on from JALAZF010000104.1 coordinate 14,813,171, forward strand.
GTTCTAACATTTATTTGTGATTGCTAGTGTGAGTGGTGAGCTAGTTGGTAAATGTTGTTGTGGAGTTGCGGCTGTGTGAGGTTGTGTATGTGTGCAGATGAAGATTGAGTACTGATCTACTTGTGTAGGTGTTGCAGTGCTGATAATTGTTTTATCTGCTACTGATGTGTGTGACTATCTTATGCTGCTGATATATTTGATATGATATGATGGTTTTAGCCAAAATTTGCCAAAGGGGGAGTTTGTTAGTTCTGTAGCTATGCAGTATTTGTGTTGGCTAAATTTTGTTAAAACCTATATGATAACTTTATGTCACTAAAGTTGTTTTAACATGCTGTTTTGTGTATCTGTCATATTAGATTAGTTGCAGGTTGTGGAGATGTCAAGTGTGATGTCTTGACATGTTGTGCTGCACTAAGCTGATATGAGTGCATGGTTGTTTTAAGGTGTTACTGTTTTGCTGTCATGTGATGGTTAATCAAGATGTTCTAATTTACTGCATTTAATATGTCGGATAAAGATGTCCCATCCTGGATCATAGGACATCGCGTCTGTTATTGGATTAAAAGGAAGATTCTGTTAGTTGTTATTTGTTACTGAATATTTTGTGAATATTTAGTTATCCTATGTGGCGTCCAAAGTAATTGAGTTGAGATTTTGTGTTGGTTTTCGGATTTTCACTACTTTCTAAATATGGAGACATATTAGGAAATATTTGATTGAAGACCTATTATATAGCAGAAGTTTCTGCTGATTTGTAGCAGCTGATATGCTGTGATTTGAAGCCCAAATACAGTTGGGATGTAGGTTATAAATAGGAGTGTTTGTAACCTGATTTGGCAACAATTCCAAGATGTAAAATTATTAGGGTTTCGTTCTTGTGAACCACTCTCTAGGAGAGTTGGTATGTGTGAACCACTCGGATTGTGAGATGGTCACTGTTCTCCTCGAAGCTTTTAAGCAAGAGTGAGTGTTGTTCTTGGAGGAAACTGTTAAGCAACTCTAAGTATTGTTCTTAGTCATGTGTGTCATGTCTAGGTATTGTTATTGAAATGTGTCTTCTATTTTTCTGTGATTAAAGAGCTGTTGGAAATCAAGTTGTTGATGCAGTGGCTGAGGTGTTGACTGCTAGACATCATTGCGATGATTGGAAGTGAGATGGAGTCTCTTATCTAGGGTGGACTTAGGTAGAAGGGTCATTGGGTAGTGATTAAGTGAGTAGATCATCAACGGGTGTGTTGATTGTAGGGTCTATAAATTGATACTGCTGATAGTGAACTTCCTTCCTGGCTTGGTATGCCCCCAGATGTAGGTTGTTAGACCGAACTGGGTGAACAAATTCTGTGTGTTGTTTATGCTTTTTAGTACTGTTATTGTTTATACCTTGCCATGTTATCTGTAACAGACCAGATGTCTCGACATCCTGTAGGACATCTGGGATCTGTCATACCAGAATTTCAATTTATCATAGTCTCTTGGTGAATAAACCTATAGTTTGGGAATAAGTCAATCCATGTGCAAGCTTTGTGGGACGTGTGAGGAAACTACCATGCATGCTTTTAGAGATTGTCTAATAGCCTTTTGGATAAACAGGTTCCAAGCAAACTTTTAAATGATTTCATATAGGTAGAATTAATAGATTGGGTGAATTTGAATCTTGGAGCCAAAGGTGACGAGGTTAAAGATTGGAGAGATTATTTGGTTGTGGCTTTCCATTGCATACGGTCGTGGAGAAATAAAGAAGAACATGAAAAAAAGTTCCATCGTCCCTTCAACACAGGCCAACATATGTCAAATATGATGAAGTTCACGATAAAGCATAATGGTGTTGTATTTAAGGCAGGTAAAATGATGGAATTGGCTAGAAAACTCCTCAAATCAGTTGAGCTAAACACTATTGAACTTGTAAAGGTATGAGTAAGGCAAGTTGTGGTAGTGTTATTCGAGATGATCGAGGAGATAGGATTGATAGTTTTTCCAAAATTTTTGGTAGTTGCAATGTTTTTGTTGTTGAACTTTAGAAAGTTTTTAAAGGTTTTAAGGGCACCCAAAGACTAGGATTAAGAAGAGTGGAACTCAATGTTAATTCTATAGCGATTGCCAAAGTTATAGGAAATGGTTCCTCCAATAGTATATATGTCCACGCTTTATTGAGACAAATTTAAAGATTGATCGCACTTCATGAGAAGGTCTTAGTATTTTATATTTACAGTGAAACAAATAAATGTGTTGACGCATTGACAAATGAAGATTGCTATCTAAAGGTTAATAACATGATGGTATATCTGATCATCTTAGGTCATTGTTAGTCGATGACTACACTTTTTTTTTTTATCTTAGACGGATGATTGTGTAGTCTTTCTTTTGAGTCTTGGCCCTCATCTCTATAAAAAAACCTATAGTTTAAAGTAAATCCTTAATCTCGGTAGTCATAAAACTACATTTTTTTTGTCTATTAGAAATATAAACAGTTTCAAGGATCCATCTTTATCTTTAAGACGTTAAATGTTAAACTCTTGTTCTAACAAAAAAAAACTATATAATCAATTTAAATGTGATCAATTAATAAAAAATATTAAGAACAAATAAAGATAAATCATATATCATAACAATAATTCAAAAGGAAAAATTAATCTAAAATATAAGACTAATTCAATTTCAAAAACCGTTCTCTAACAAATAAAAAATTAGACACTTATTATTAAAAAAAAATAGTAAAATAATTACTCAAAATTTTGGTAGGAAAGACTTCAACTCAATAATTGAAGATGTCTCCCCTATTTGCCTTCAACAATGCTCTCATCATTGCCTTTGTATTCTTTTCTTCAAAATGTAAAAATTCTTGTCCAGATTCTACTAATATAAGGGTTCACAGTGAAGTTTTAGGGTTGAGAGAATATTACAAAATAGTTCAAAATTGCACAATTCAATATTGATACAGTGTCAAAATTTTACTCTATATTTTTTTTATCCTTTTTCACTCTAAATTATATTTTGACCTCTTCATAAAAATTGTAGCTCTAAATGTTATTTATTATTTTCTTTAATTTTACTTCAATCGGACTTATGAAGCTCTAAATCTAGCCAACATTCTACACATATATCATGAAGTAAAATGGGCTGAAAAATAATACATCATGACGTAAAATGGGCTAAAAAAACACTTTTGAATTTTCATAAAAACGTCACATTTCTTTTCCTGCACACCACATTGTGGCAGTTACAAGAACATGGCAGCCATAAAGATTGCATAACACTTCGTACCCCATTGTCTTGCATGCACACTTTGCTGTTTCTTGTGGCATTTTTAAAGCATATGTCCCAACATAAAGTAATTTTTATTAACTGAGTTTTAATTTTTGCATATAAATATTTAAGATATTAAAATATGTGACTAACACCTTTAAGAAATGGAAAAAAAATGATGATGCACTCATTTACACTCTCAACCAATGACGATCATACATTCACCTAAATTATACTAAAAATTTTAAACTAATTATATAATATGACAGAATGATATAATCCCATTGGATGACAGTGTAATAACAATTAAACCCTTAAGAAATACCTTAAAGAGTTTAATTTTACGCTGTCATCCAATAAAAATTTATTAATCTGCGATGTCATACCATTACCTTAAAAATTAGTATGATGTGACGGGATACATGAGAATAATTGGTTGATACAAATTAAATTCTTTCCTAAAATCAAACTTTTATAGTTATACTCTCAGGATAACTTATTTCTCAATAAATTTCTAAAACAAATACAAATGTCCTAAAATCTTTTCATAACTCATAAATTCCGAAATTCTACTAGTCTGATTTTTTCTCCGTGAAAATTGGAATGGTACTACCACTTTTCTATGAGGAACCTTTTATTCATTCTCAACTGTATCAATGAGAGTTTAATTAAAATTATAAGGGTAATATTGCCTATTCTTTCTCATTATTTTAGTCAAAAAAACATATATAATGTATGAGAGATTATTGACTCCCCCTTAGGTAGGATAGTTATCTGCATATTATACCAATCATTTATATTTATTTACATAATTATGATGAGAGATATCTGCATTTTAACACACTCACAGTCGAAACGGGAGGTTGTCGAATGCTGAGACTGGCTTGAAAATCTTCAAATAGTATGCGCGGAAGACCTTTAGTGAAGATGTCCGCAATTTGATAGTTGGATGGAACATAAAGGACACATACTTATCCCCAGACAACTTTTTCTCGAACGAAGTGAACGTCCATTTTAATATATTTAGCACTTCGCTACGCGAAGGTCGCGACGCGAAACTAAAGTGAGCAACACCAGAAAGAAACAGAATAAAAAGCACCAAAGTTCGCTTGAAGCGAGAGAAGCGAAGAACTTTCACATCGCGAGTCAGTGGTTCGCTACGCGAAGATCGCGATGCGAGGAGAAGCGAACAAAAACAGAATGAAACAGAATCAAAATCACTCAGTTTCGCTTGAAGCGAAAGAAGCGAGAAGAGTTCGCTACGCGAACTTTACTTCGCATAGCGAAGTATGGCGGTTTCTAGGGGCGGTTTAAAATTCTTCAAGGTTAAGAAAGCTGACTTCGCATAGCGACCAAAACTTTTCATAGCGAAAGTCCCTCATCTCAACCAGTATAAAAGGAGTGCAGCAGAAACATTGGAGAATGACATTAGAAAATTACTTTGTAATAAAAAATTATAATATAGTTTTAGTAAGGAGAGGAGAGTGGAAAGAGTCGAGCTGGGTTCGCATCAAGAATCGAGAGATCATCCTTGATGCAAATTCATCTCCAATTCTTCCTTTTTGTGCAAGCTACCATGACAATAGATAACTCTTCTCTTGTTAGGATTTGAAGGAAACTACCGTAATCGTATGTATTATCATTGATTCCTTCTTTAATGAAATTTTGTTATTCATGATTATCGATTAAATTTTTGTTTGTCAATCTAAACCCATGAATACAAATTGTGATTGAAAAATACATTCGTATTAAAGTTAAAGATTATAATCTGTTAAATGCTTTGTTCTAGACATAGAACTAAGGGTTTAACTTTCATAAACGATATTCGGTTCTTAATGCGATTGTTTAGTTTAATTGATTGAGAAATCATCGATTAAACTAAATCAATTGAATTCACAACAAGAATATAGACATATATGTTGTTGTGAGTGAATTAATGAAGATAAGATGAAAAGAAAGTTTCTTTAAAGAAGTATCAACCAAAATCATACGTGCACGGTAGTGGAATTTCAATCCTGACAAGTTTTCTATCATTTAAACTTTAACAAATTTCAATTTTATATTCTATTACTTTAAAAAGCAAACCAATTTACAAACTTCACTTAAAAACGATAACAATTGTCTTAATGTTGGTAATATCGTGCAGGTCTATGTGGATACGATATTCAATACCGTCTTTTGATTTACTCAACATCAAAATGACACCGTTGTCGGGGACAGACGTTTAGATATTACGAACAAAATGACTATTGATATCTTTTTAAGTTGTACATTTGTTAAAAAGTTGTATATATCTTTTCTGTTTTCTTTATCTTACATTCTTCTAACATTGTATTGGCTAGAAATTGCAAGCTTTGTGTATGCGAGGTAGAAAACCTGAGTATTTATTGCCTTTTGATCCTGAAATTGAAAGAACAATTCGGCAAAACAAACGACAAACAAAGAAACGAAAAAAGCTAGCCAAAAAAAGATCTCAAAAGAAAGGAGCTTCCACCTTAACAACTTCAACAAAAGAAACCATGGCAGAAGGTGGACCTGAAATCGTGAATGGAGGACCTTGTCAAACAGCCCTAGACGGGGCCTCACCAACAATCCAACCAACCGACAAGCTGAAATGAAAATAGGATTATTGAAGAACATTTATGCAAATCCCTTTGTAGGCCTAGATCACGAAGATCTGTACACTCACCTCACCAAGTTCTATGAATTGGATGGTACGTTGGGAGCACCTGAAGCGGAAGAAGAAGAAGTCTTCATGCAATTGTTTCCGCACTCACTAATTTACAAAGCAAATGATTGGTATCTGGACCAACCCACTCAAACCATGACCAATTGGAATGTCTTGGAGGAAAACTTTCTGAATCGGTTCTTCCCATATAACAGATTCATGGACGCCAAAATAGGAATAGCCGCATTTGCTCAAAGTGCAACTGAGACCTTATGTGAAGCATGGGAGCGCTATAAGTCTATGCTACGGAAATGTCTGAATCATGGCTTCGATGAACTCACCCAAATCCACATCTTTCACAATGGATTACAACCACAACCAAAGCTTCTACTTGATGCAACTGCCGGTGGTTCGATACTATCCAAAAGTACAGAGGAGGCAGTGTCTATCATTAATCGTATGACTCTCAATGACCATCAAGTTCAGTATAATAGAGGCATTGCACAACAGAAACTGAGATTACTAGAGTTAGGCCCAAACGATACAATATTGGCACAAAACAAAATTCTTACTCAAACAATTGAGAAATTAACCAAGCAGCTTTCCAAACTTCCACAACAGCTCAAGGAGATGCACGACTTAGCCAACAAACCACAACAAGTAGCCTTGTGTGAATTATGTACTGGTAACCATCCTACAGGTTTTTGCCCTCCAATGAATGAAGAGGTCAGTTACATGGGAAACCAACAACGAGCAACACTATATCAAGGAAATCAAAACTATCAACGCGGAAATAACAACAACTATGGTCAAGGTTGGAGGCAAGAAGCAGGAGCACTAAACAGGCCCAACCAATATCAAAATTTTCATCAACAGCCGCAACATACAACTCTGTCGGACAGAACCACCAAACTAGAAGAAACATTGAACCAGTTCATGCAATTATCCATCACAAATCAGAAAAATACGGATGCTTCGATAAGAAACTTAGAAACTTAAGTTGGACAAATTGCAAAGGAACTAGTAGATAAACAAGGAGGTACCTTCACAGCCACCCCGCAGACGAACCCAAAGGAACATTGTAAATCAATAGTTACGCGAAGTGGTAGAATTATCAATCCAGAAGCAAGCGGTAGTGATGATCACGAGGGAAGAATCCTTGAAAAAGGAGAAAAACAAAAAGAAGAGGAAGAGAAAAAAGAAAAGGAAGAAGAAAAAAGTCATGAGGTAGTTGAAAAGAATACGAATGAATGTTATGAACGGAGAAAGCAAAGAGAAGACAAGGGGAAAATGATCACTCCACCAGCACAAAATCTACCATACCCTCATGCTCCAACCAAAAAGGATAAAGAAAGGCAACACGCTCGATTTTTGGATATTTTCAAGCGGTTCCAAATCAATATTCTCTTTGCGAAGACACTTGAATAGATGCCTATGTATGCACGATTCATGAAAGAAATTCTCACCAAGAAGAAAAGAATTATTGATGAAGAAACAATACATCTTGATGCAAGCTACAATGCAATCATTCAACGAACACTTCTACAGAAAGAAAAAGATCCAGGAAGAGTTACGTTGCCAGTCAAAATTGGAAACATAAATGTTGGGAAAACACTGATTGACCTAGGCTCAAGTATCAACCTCATTCCACTCTCAGTAATACGAAGAATTGGTGATTTGGAGATGAAAAATACTCGGATGAAGTTGCATCGGCGAGCGATTTTGGACGCGGTTCTTAAGCGTTGGTCGCTCTCTGCTGCGGTTGAGTTTTAACTACAGGTCGATTCATTTTTTATCCTATTGTGAGCTGATGAAGGAAGGGAAATAGATGTCTCCAATTAACCCTGCTTTGCATACTGAGTTTAAACAACGGTCTGTTAGGTTATGGATGCGATCAATGTGGGGGGGCCTTTGTACTGGTTATTTGTATTTTTGCCAATACTGTTTTCTCTCTGGGATTTCTTGTGTTATTTTGACAGACAGGTTTTTGGCGGGGAACAAGGATTAGGATGTTAGGACTGATGTTTTTTTGATAGATATATGAGAGTATGGGATTTTGGGTTTTTGTTTAGTGTGCTCGCTAAGATCTTTTCTTTCGATCTTATGCCTACGTATTCCCGTTTACCGAAACAGGGAAATCAGAGCGTTCGTAGTTCCCCCTATTCTGTGGGAGGAAATGGGTGCTTTGGTGTCTTGTTCAAAGCCCAAGACGTGAAGCGAAAGGTGATATATATCTTGTTCAAAGCCCAAGATGTGAAGCTGAAAAAGTATATTTGTATCTTGTTCAAAGCCCAAGATGTGAAGTTGAAAGGTGTTGTCTTTAGAGAGAATTTGTCATCTCTAAAGAGGGGGTTGTATGTCACAACTGTTTATAAAGGAGAATTACTTTAACCGGGATGTGTGAATCCGGCAATGCCATAATTTCCTTTATAGAGGGTTTTAATCTGAAGGAGAAGACTTTAACTCAGTGTAGAGCAATGCCATCTTTCCTTAGGAATTTCTCATGCTAAAAGAGGAACAGTGGCATGGATGTAGATGATCCAGAGGCTTGCCGCTTACAGCGATTAGATGGAGGGGAAGGAGTTATTGATGTTTGTGTACTGTGAACGAGGCACAGTTTTGATGCTAAAAGGTTGATTTGATCAACCGGTGGTTTTCTTATACAAAGCCTAAGAGGAGGCTAATATGTGTCTCGTACAAAGCCCGAGAGAGAGGCTAAAAGGTTTTGACTAAACGAGGGAATCTTTTGGTATCTCGTATAAAGCCCGAGATGGAGGCTAATTGAATCAACAAGAGAGTTTTTGTATCTCGTACAAAGCCCGAGATAGAGGCTGAAGGTTTGTTTGGCTCAATAAGAACCTTTTTGTATCTCGTATAAAGCCCGATATGGAGGCAAAAGAGGTGATTGACTCAACGAGGGAGTCTCTTATGTGTCTCGTACAAAGCCCGAGAGAGAGGCTAAACGTTGTTTGACTCCGCTGAGGAGGATCATTGTATAAAGCCCAAGAGGAGGCTAACTTCACTGGAGAAGGATCATTATACAAAGCCTAAGAGGAGGCTATGGTTACTGTTTCAGTTGAGTGACAGGTCCAGTATACTGATTTTGAAAGAGAAAATCAGTTCTTATATGAGCAATGTTGTACTCAAGGATTTGATTCGAGGATCTGGGTTATTCCTGTTCTTTAAGGAAGTGGGAAATCCGAAGGGTATTGAGACTGTCCGAGTCTACGGGTTTTTTTCCTATTTTTGAAGGGTGCTTGAGAATGTCTTTGAGACTCAAGGATATTAGACTGTCCAAGTCTAGAGTTTCATCTTTTGTACCATGCTTTGAGAAATAGTAGTAGACTCTATGAAAGGACTGTTCTATGCAGATGACTAAGTTCTGTTCCTATACCTCTAGGAGGTCGTCGGGACAATTTGTACGAAGCCCAAGAGGAGGCTGGAAGCTTTTAAGAAACCGATCGGTCCTTGTACGAAGCCCAAGAGGAGGCTATCATTCCCGGAGGAAGAGATCATTATACGAAGCCTAAGAGGAGGCTGTGAGTACTTCTAAGAAGCTGACGGGTCCTTGTACTAAGCCCAAGAGGAGGCGGGGTTGCTTTTAGGAAGCATGTGGGTCCTTGTACGATGCCCAAGAGGAGGCCGATGCTTTTAAGAAGCCCGTGGGTCCCCAAATCCTGAGAAATTCAAGGCAAGCTATTCACAAGGAATAGATCAAGTCAGGAAAGTTTGAGAATTTGGAAGAAACTCAAAGATGCCATTCACGGAGAAAAGATCATCTTTGGGGAATAGAGTTTCCTTGACAATTTCTATGAGTGACAATCTATAAAAGGGTTCACCGAGAATGCTGCCTTTCATATCTCCATATTGTTTAACCCCAAAGGAGGGAAGACTGTGTCTGGTAATCCTATGGGGATCTAGTTTTGACTATTTCTAAGAGTGATCAACGGGCTTAATGCTAGACGTAGTTGCCGGGGAAACTCTAAATATCTATACTAGTATTACACAGTTGATATGAGTTTATGAAAGAAGACTTACAGTGAAACAACCCCACAATACAGTTATATGTATATGAAAGCGGTAAATGAAAGCAATAACCACTTACTCGGTTGTAGAGCTTCCATGTTGTTTGGTTAGTTGTTCAACAAAGAAAGATTGAAAACAACAGTATATTCAAAATCAAAGGAGAAAGTGCTTTGAAAAAGAAAGATTTGGGGCTTACAGCTCAAGGAGAGGCCCAAGTTTCATCAGTGATTTTACTGTTTGAATTCGTACAGAGGGACTTATACAAGTGACTGTGGCCCAAAAAAGGTTTTCTGTACAAAGGGGATGGGTCTTACACTCTCTCAAGAGGCCCAAAAAGTTTTAAAGAAAAGAAATGGGTCTTACTACACGAGGGTAGGCCCAGTTTGTTTTTTCCGTTTGAAATGGCGATCGCGTCGAGATTTTCTTTTAACACGAAGGGACTTATACAATAAGTGAAGCCCAAATGGTTTTGGTCAAAAGGGGATTGGGTCTTACACTCTATTAGAGGCCCAAAAGTTTTGAATGGGTCTTATAGCTCAAGGAGAGGCCCAGAAGGTTATTTTTCAAAAGGCGACGATTGCGCCGTTTGTTTTTAACGGTATCGGGACTTATACAATACACTGAGGCCCAAAAATGATTTGGTCAAAAAAATATTGGGTCTTACACTCTATTAGAGGCCCATGAGTGTTTGACAATGATTTGTTTGAGTGAAAATCAAAGAAACCCTAATTTTATTCTTTAAAAGTAAATATTTAAAGAAAATCAATGAAAAATACCAAATAAGTTTGAATAAACCACTTGTGATTTTTGTTTAAGGTTTGAAAAATGAGGTATAAATCACAAGAGATATTAAAACTCATTTGGTCTTGATTTTTCAAGATGAATATTCATTTTACAATGTTTAAAAACAAATAAAATGAATTTATTCATAAAAATACTAATTATATTAAATAAATAATATAAGCTTAATTTTTTTTGTGGAATAAAATATTTCAACATTTTTATGATTTTTTGCAAAAAGAACCAATAAAAAATAATTAAAATTGAAATAGTTATTAATTTTCCAATTAATTAATAAACCATGAAAATATTGGAAAAAATGGCAAAATGTGAAAAAACACAAAATGGCATAGGTGAGGTTTGAACCCAAGACCTCAAGGTTACAAGGCGCGCGCCTTACCACTGGGGTGGTGATACATCCATTGTTTGAAACAAAACAACAAATATACAAGTCATGCCTTGGTTTTAGGCCTGGCCCAAGGCAAGTTTTGGCAAGTTTTGGCTCAGAAACGTGAAGGTCATAACTTTCTCAATTCTTAATGGTTTGAGATAAAATTTATATGCATCTGGACCAGAATTTCATAAGGAATCCAATGGTGGTGGTAGTTTTTCAGATCACACTCCCTCCTCAAAACCCGATAGTGGTTTTGAAAATGACCTATAATTGCATTTTCTATGCTACAACTTGGTACAAGCATGGATTACATGGTGAATTAGCTCAAACACAACATATACGACATGTATGAGATGTTTATGATCAGTGGACTTCAAAGCATTGCATGATTCAAAGATTCCAAGTTGTGAGACTTACCTCTTTTTTTGATATTTTGGAGCTTTTGTGCAATCTGTCAAACCTCTTGTTCCAGAAATGATTTGATGCTTTAGACACACTCAAATGACCCCTTAGAAGCTTTTAGGATGATTGGAATTGACTGGTACCTGTAAAAACACAAACAGTCCCTTTCTTGCAAAAGGGGTTAAAAGTGACCAAAATAGCAACTCTCTCAAATGGTGTTCCAGATGGGGGGAACCATTTGGGACAGTTCAAGGATGATATTTGGAGTGTGTTTGAGGTTTTATCTGGTTTGAAAAGTGACTGAATCAAGACATAACTTGAAACATGCAAAAAAAGCCTATTTTGAAGTTTTGAGAGGTGACTTTGTGATTACAGGTCACTTGTGATAGTTTGCACAGCTTATATATGATATATATGAGGTGTGTGTGTGTGATTGATTGTGATGGAAAAGCTCTCAAGCTCAAAAACTCAAAGTTGCCTTGCTAAAGAAGGCATTTTTGCCAAGAGAAAGAGGTTTTGAGGAAAGCATCTGTTTGATGGCTTTGGTGTACTCAAACTGATCACAATTGAGCTCTATTTATAGTAGAGCAAATTTGTTTTGGGATCCACAGTGAATGGCAACTGCAGCAGGTGTTTGTTCAATGTTGGCCAATGGAAATCCAAGTCTCCTCTAGCCATTGACTAGAGGTTAGGGCACAGGGCTGTGGTTCCCTTGGTCTTGGATAAGTCTTGACTGAATTCAGTTGCAAATGGCTCAGTCCATGCCACCTTGGTTTATGCATTGAATGCTCCAATCCAAAATTGGAGTCTTGTCCCTTTTTTGGCAATTCTAGGTTCAACATGCTATTTCTTGTTCCAAAGACTTTGGAGGCTTGGCTCAGTGATTGTCCCCTTTAGATTCAATCCTCAGAGGTGTCCAAGTGGATAGGAGTGTTTGGATTTGCACAATTTTGGCAAATCGAGCAAAAATGCAAATTCTGTCTTGCCTTGACAGATTTCAGCCAGGCAACTTTCCAATGTCATATCTCATGGCTCAAATTGAATTTGGTAATGTTCTTGGCCATTTTGGAAAGCCCTTACATGATATAACAACTGTTTGAACATGTTTGGTTTTGATCTCTTTTGAATCCAAGTGAAAAATCCCCCTACATTTGGAAAAAAGTAGGGTAAAATCTGACTTAGTGAAATTTTCACTAAGTGTTGGAACAAAGTGACTTTTCTTGATTTTGATCACTCCATAACTCAAAATCCCCAATGAATTAGAATTAGGTCTAGTTGAAGTTTTTGTAGAGGGCAATGAGATCTACAAATCAAGCTTTGAATGGGGCACAATGGTATTGTGGTTTACGAGTTATGGTCCTCAAAAGTTGGCACATTAGTGTCACTTTTTCCATAACTTAGAAATTTTTCTAAGTTTTTATGGTTACCCCTTTTACAAGTTATCCCACTTTCTTTGATTTTTCTTGATGAATGATGATTCAAATCATACATTAACATCATTTTAGGGTAAAAAACCATTTTGGTGAAAAATCTCAAAAAATCAAAGTTGACTTTTGTGCACAGTTGACTTTTTATCAGATGAATTCCAAACTGTGCAATCCTTTATGAAATCATGTCTTTGACCTAAATCAAACTTGATGGACATGTTCCATGGGTGTCATAGGGTATATTGATGCATGTCATAGGGCTTGGGAGAATGTCCTGGTCAAAAGTCAAAGTTACAGTTGACTTTTTCCTTAAAACCCTAACTGTGGTGCAGATGAAATTGAAACTTGTTGCTCAAGCTTCTTGGATCAATCCATTGTTCCAAATGGATCAATATAGTATATTAGAGACCCTCAAACCCTCTCTTGAGGTCTTGGCTCATGATTTGCCCTAAAAGTCAACTTAGGGGTGAATTAGGTCAAGAAACCCTAATTCCTGATTTTTGATGAATGCATCCCCTGAGGAAAAATTGACTTGATGATTGGGTCCATGAGGTTCCATGGAGCATATTAGGTTAGGTTTTGGATCATTGGCTTGTGCCCAGATGAAATTTTCCATCTGGAGGCCTTGGTCGACCAAAACCCTAATTTGGTGACACTGTCGATCTTGAGACTTGATCCACCTAGAAGGGAGCATCCTTGTGCTTAATCCTTGAAGTGGGAGTCCTTTTGATCCATTATGGATGTTTGAGAGGTTAGACAAGTTAAAGATCATGCATTCCTTGATTGATCCTTTGTCTAAGGCTCTGAGAGGGCTTGAAACCCTAATTTTGATTGTAGTGGATACTCACCCATCTTTGGGGAGACTGATGAAGTATGATGGTTCCTCCATATTGTGATGATGATTTTCACAATGATGGGAAATATTAGTGGTCAAAATTTGGGGTATGACAGATGCCCCTATTTAATCTTCTTGGATCCGAAGGCGTGAATGACGAAGGTATTCGGGCATTCGGGGTGCAAGAGGATTAAATATCGGAATATCCGAAATTTTGACGGCTATGAATGGCAGCTTGCGCATTCATCTTCTTTAGCTAAGCGATGATGCTTAGAAAAGGTAAACTTCCCCTCGATCCTGGTCTTCAGCCAAGGAAATGGTCTCAGTTTTCTTTTGAGATGAACTTCCCCTCGATCCTGGTTTCCTACCAAGGAACTGGTCTTAGTTTCTCTTGTTAACTTCCCCTCAATCCTGGTTTCCTACCAAGGAACTGGTCTTAGTTTCTGATTTAAACTTCCCCTCGATCCTGGTTTCCAACCAAGGAACTGGTCTCAATTTCTGATGTAAACTTCCCCTCGATCCTGGTTTCCTACCAAGGAACTGGTCTTAGTTTTTTTTGTCAATAAGCTTTATTGACAAGGGACGCTATGCGTAGTGGTTCTCCTCAAACTTCTCGCCGAATTTTCCTGGGGAGATGCCATTTAACGGAAACAATTTTGATGTCAGACTTGCTGGAGAACCCATTTGTCTGAGTTGTAGAGTTGCACAAACTTCTCTATTGAAGACGCCATTTGTTTCTACTGGGGAAAGCGAGTTTCTTGGAAGACTGCTTTCACTTGGGGTCTTACATCATACTTTTCTCAGGATCTTCCCGGAGAAATGCCATATGATGGGGTCCAATTTTGAGATGCCGAGGACTTTTTCCTTAGCGGTCTTTTCGGAGCGAAACTGGCATGCTGCCGAATCTCTGATTACGAGGCTTTCTCTGTGGATTTTCCTTAATCTGGGAAAGCAAGGATATCATCTTCAATGGCGAAGAGTGATGTTAACTGTGGGTTCTTTGTCTTTCAGAGGTTCAAGTTATCAAAGTGGTCAAGGGCCAACTTCAATCCAGAAATAAAACTGGAGGAGAGAGAATGTTCAGACGTAACACTTCCTGACAAGGAAAGGGCTGACAACTCAATTGAGAGGACTTTTATCACTAGGGGACAAGACCGACTAGAGTGATAGTGATGCAATATGACTGTGAATGTAAATCAATAATGCATGATGTATGTATGTTTATGCTGACAAAACTGACGCGACATACAAACTGACAGGTGAACACGACTGGATACTCGGCCATCGCGGGGCGAAGAAG
Source organism: Lathyrus tuberosus (assembly GCA_022829125.1). Classification (NCBI taxonomy): domain Eukaryota; kingdom Viridiplantae; phylum Streptophyta; class Magnoliopsida; order Fabales; family Fabaceae; genus Lathyrus; species Lathyrus tuberosus. The sequence goes on from JALAZF010000104.1 coordinate 14,828,249, forward strand.
TACCGTTGGTTCAGAATAGCAATTCCACCTTGCTTAGGAGAGATAGTCCCTGTTGGGAGCTATGTTGGTCGGGCTTAGGAGATAAGAACTCGACCGAGGCGTGTCAGACAAAACAAGGTCTCTGACACAGTTGATCCCTTCATTTAGGCGTACTGGCGTAGAAGGAGTACCTTGATTCTGCGCTTTGAAGTTCGATTACTTCTGGAGAAGCGACCGATGTTCTTCTGATGTTCAACAGTCAAAAGAAATTGTTGACTTTATTTTAAAAGCAGAAAAAGTTTTAACAAGTAAATTCATTTTTGTTTTATTTCAAGAATCGATAATCATGTTAAAATGTCGTTCTGTAAAGCTAAAACAAGTAAGAATTACAAACAAAAGCACAAGGGCTCAAATTTTATTGATAAGATGGAGATCAGCCAAACGCGTGATTCCAAAGAGTATATACAAAGTTTGAAAATGGTAATTTACAGGGAAAAAGGGCTACGTTGAAACATAACAACCATTATCCTTCTACCAACTTTGAATTCGGGACATCCTGAGCTTCTGTCGAAGATGGCCCTGACTGGAGTTTTCTGACGGATGATGTAACTGCTGCTGAGGGACTTGCCTCTGTTGAACATAGTTACTTGCCATTATCCCTAATTTTTTCCTGGATTATACTGTGATGTTTCCAATCCACCGGGATGATTTTTTTTATGTCTCTAACTTTTGCCTGTACCGCCCTTTCGGGTTTTCAATCCACCGAGACGTTTTTTTTAGTTTAGGCGAAGTATTTCTTGACTACATCAACATTCGTGGGGTAGGAAAATTCCTCTCCGTCCATGGTTGCAAGTCTCAAGGCGCCGCCTGAGAAAGCTTTCGTGACCACATAGGGGCCATCATAATTCAGAGTCCATTTACCTCGCGAATCAGTGAGAAATGATTGTATCTTCTTGAGCACGAGGCCTCCTTTCCTGAAGACGCGAGGTCGGACCTTTTTTTCAAATGCCCTCTTCATTCTCTGTTGATATAATTGACCATGGCATAGTGCCGTGATTCACTTCTCCTCGATCAGATTCAATTCGTCGTGTTGACTTTGACACCATTCAGCTTCTGTAAGCTTAGCTTCCATCAATACTCGGATTGACGGGATCTTTACTTCTATGGGGAGCACTGCTTCCATGCCATATACTAGAGAGAAAGGGGTTGCCCCTGTTGAAGTGCGAACAGATGTGCGATAACCATGAAGAGCAAAGGGTAGCATCTCATGCCAGTCTTTTTAGGTTACAACCATCTTTTGAACGATCTTCTTGATGTTCTTATTGGCCGCTTCTACCGCTCCATTCATCTTGGGTCGGTAGGAAGATGAGTTATGATGTTCGATCTTGAACTCAGCACACAATTCTTTCATCATCTTATTGTTCAAGTTAGATCCATTATCAGTAATGATCTGGCTCGGAACACCATAACAGCAGATGATATTGTTTTTGATAAATCGGACCACCACTTGTCGGGTTACATTGGCGAATGACGCTGCTTCGACTCACTTGGTGAAATAGTCAATGGCTACCAGGATGAACCGATGTCCGTTTGAAGCCTTAGGTTCGATCAAGCCAATCATGTCGATTCCCCATATGGAAAATGGCCATGGGGAAGAGAGAACTTTGAGATGTGATGGCGGTACATGAATTTTGTCGGAGTATATCTGACACTTGTGACACCTCCTCATGTACTTGTAGCAGTCGGATTCCATTGTCAACCAATAGTACCCTGCTCTGAGAATTTTTCTCGCCATTGTATGTCCGTTGGCATAGTGCCAAAGGATCCTTCATGAATTTCTTTCATAAGCATGTCCGCTTCTGGTCTGTCTACGCATCGGAGCAAGACCATGTCAAAATTTCTCTTATAGAGTGTATCACCTCTCAGGAAGAAGTTTCCAACCAATCTTCTGAGGGTTTTCCTGTCTTTTCTGAGTGCCCCAGGTGGGTACTCTTGTTTCTGAAGGAAGCATTTGATATCATGATACCAAGGTTTGTCGTCTATGACTGCTTCAATCATGAAGATGTAAGCGGGCCGTTCAAGGCGCATTATGTCGGTCTTAGGTATGTCGTTCCATTGACCTACACTAATCATGGAAGAGATGGTGGCTAATGCATCAGCCATGTGATTCTCCTCACGAGGGATATGATGAAACTCAACTCTGTTGAAGAAAGGTAGCAACCTTCTTGCATTGTCTTTGTAAGGAATCAATCCTGATTGGTATGTGTTCCAATCTCCTTTTATCTGATTGATAACCAGGGCTGAGTCGCCGTATACGTCCAAGTTTTTGATCCTTAAATCAATTGCTTCCTCGAGACCCATGATACATGCTTCGTATTCGGCCTCATTGTTCGTACATTTGAACGTAAGTCGAGCTGTGAAAGGAATGTGGGTACCCTGAGGGGTAACAATTATTGCCCCAATTCTGTTTCCATAATGATTAACTGCTCCGTCAAAGATAAGTCCCCATTGGGAACCTGGTTCTGGCCCTTCACTGGGTAACGGTTCATCGCAATCTTTCATTTTTAGATACATGACATCTTCTTCTGGGAAGTCAAACCCGATTAATTCTTGATCGTCAATCGGTTGATGAGCCAAATGATCGGCTAAAATACTTCCCTTAACAGCTTTCTGAGCGTGATACTCTATGTCATATTCTGATAACAACATCTGCCAACGAGCAATCCTTCCCGTGAGAGCAGGTTTTTCGAAGACGTACTTGATTGGAGCCATTTCGGAGACCAACCAAGTAGTATGACGAATCATGTACTGGCGAAGACGTTTGGCTGCCCAAGCCAAAGCACAACAAGTTTTCTCAAGCATCGTGTACCGAGTTTTGCAGTCGGTGAATTTCTTGCTCAAATAGTAAATGGCAGACTCCTTCTGTTTGGTTTCGTCTTGTTGGCCAAGTACACACCCCATTGAGTCTTCCAAGACTGTGAGGTAGATGATCAGTGGTCTTCCTTCCACTGGAGGTGATAGAATCGGTGGATTCAACAGGTATTCCTTGATACTGTCGAAGGCGATTTGACAATCTTCTGTCCAAACGCAATCCTGGTTCTTTTTGAGTAATTTGAAAATCGGCGCACATGTGGCGGTCATAAGGAATATGAATCTGGAGATGTAGTTCAAACGTCCCAGGAATCCTCTGACTTGTTTTTCAGTTTTCTGAGAAGGCATTTCTTGAATGGCCTTGACCTTGTCAGGATCAACCTCAATTCCTTTCTGGCTGACGATGAACCCTAGTAGTTTCCCTGAACGGACACCGAAGGTGCACTTGTTGGGATTCAAGCGGAGTTTGAATTTTCTTAAACGTTCGAACAATTTTGACAGATGTTCAACTTGCTCATTCTCTATTTTTTATTTTGCAATCATATCATCGACATATACCTCGATTTCTTTGTGTATCATGTCATGAAACAGAGTAGTCATGGCCCTTTGATAGGTTGCCCCGGCATTCTTCAAACCGAGCGACATTACCTTGTAATAAAAGGTACCCCATGGGGTAATGAATGAAGTTTTCTCCATGTCTTTCGGCGCCATTTTGATCTGGTTATAGCCCGAGAATCCATCCATGAAGGAGAAGACTTTGAACTTTGATGTACTGTCTACCAGCATGTCAATGTGTGGTAAAGGAAAGTCGTCCTTTGGACTAGCCTTGTTTAGATCCCTATAGTCGACACACATTCTGACCTTTCCTTCCTTTTTGGGAACGGGTATGATGTTGGCTAACCATTGAGGATATTCAGATGTGGCGAGGAAACCCGCGTCAATCTGTTTCTGCACCTCCTCTTTGATTTTAATGGCCATGTCCGGGTGAGTGCGTCTCAACCTTTGCTTTACTGGCGGACATTCTGACCTTAACGGTAAGTGATGTTCCACGATGCTGGTATCCAACCCTGGTATATCCTGATAGGACCAAGCGAATACATCGGGGAATTCTTCGAGAAGCTTTATCAAACTTTCTTTAGCAGTTGGACTGAGCAGTGCCCCAATCCTGATTTCTTTTCTCTCATTTTTTGAACCCAAGTTTACCGTTTCCAACGGCTCTTTGTGAGGTTCAATGGACCTTTCCTCCTGTCTGAGTAGTCGGGAGATCTCTTCTGAAATTTTGTCGTCATTTTCTTCTTCAGCCTCGAATACCGGGAACTCAAAGTTGGGAGAAGGCATCGGATCGTATGTTTCAACGGGGTTTAAAACAAGCAATCTGCATGACGTGATGATTCGTGTTTAGAAGAGATAGAGAAAATGCAAGTGTGTGCAGTGTATTTATTTTACTGTTTGTTTTTATTTGAATTGTTTTTTAGGATTACCATTTTCTGAAAAAGCAAAAAGAGAAAACATCAATTAATGCGGAAATTACAGAACGACGTTATTTTATTAATGAACAAGTCGATTCTTGAAACTACAGCCCTATAAAACAAAACTCTGTCGCTTTAGGCTAAGTGAAGAGGGAAAATTTACAGAAAGCGAGCCCTATCAAAACATCCGTTTCACCTGGGCAGGGTGAAAGGTTAAAGATGGCAATTAGTTTGACTGATGAACGATCTTCGGAACCTCGATGACAACCCATTGGCGGCGAACTCCTCGGTGAATCACAAAGTCTGGCACCTTCCTCGATTTGTCTTCAGAAATGACGCTGATTTCTGGTGGAGCAGGATCATTGGAATCTGTCTCCCAGGCATAATTGTCGTAGGAGAATTCCTCAGTTGTATTTTGCATAGTATTTGTGCTCTCAGCTGTATCTCCCCATCCAGTAGGTTGGATGTCTTCGAGCCTGATACGAGAGCTTTCGGGAGCAGTGTACTTGACCATGAAGTCGTATTTTCCACTTGGTTGTCCCAGAGTGTCCCAAACTTCTTTGGAACCGGAGGAGTCATCTCTCATGATGACGTTGACCTCGGGAAAAGCATAGTTGATGAATTCAAGTCCTGCAAACGTTGCGAATTCATCTTCATGTTGAGTAGTTTCCGAATGACCTGAGTGTTAATCCCATGACATGGTGGGGACACAAGTATTCTGTTCAATGATGGCCAGCCGATTTTCGTTGTTCGGCTGACTCTCTTGCCCCAAGTTTCCTGGGTAAGGTTGCCACATTGGCAGACCATCCATTAGGCCATAGTAATTGTGGTCAAAGTTGTCTTTCATCAGAGTGTCTTCCTCTAATGAATTTGGCAGAGCACGACATCCTTCCGGATCGCAATCTCCATATATCATTTCGACATCTGATCGTGGTATAAATCTCGGACTCTCTGTAGGAAAGTAAAAAGGCGTAGCCACCTCTTCCTGAGACATATAACCGTCCTCATTAAGATAGGACTTCCATTCTTCATCCGTGTCAGAGGGATCTTCCTCATTGATAGCATGTACTGCTTGAGACACTGGGTGAAGAAAACCTCCACTGTGGAAGAAGTTTTGAAGGGGATGAAGACTTTCATCGTTGGCAGCCGTCTGGGTACAGGTTGCAGAAAAACCAAGACCTTTCTTTGTTGCATTGCTAGTAGGAATGACAAGCTGTCCCCATCCTATTGTATTGGTACTCTCGACCGCTTTAATAGCATCATTGTATGAGGAAATCGAGGTTCCTCCTCTGAACTGATTATTCTTGCTTACCGACAGTGCTTGGAACTGAGTTCCAATAACCTCCTCGGGTTCTATACCAGTAGATGGTGACAAGTTACTCACAAGCAAGGCTTGTTCCCCATAAACTGTGACAAGTTGATCTTTCTTGACGAACTTTAGCTTTTGGTGGAGGGTTGAAGTAACCGCTCCAGCCTGATGTATCCAAGGTCTTCCTAATAAACAACTGTACGTTGTCCGGATATCCATGACCTAGAAAGTGACTTGGAAAGTGTGAGGACCAATAGTTATGGGAAGATCAACTTCGCCGATAACTGTTTTTCTGGATTCGTTGAACGCTTTGACGACGGCCTCGCTGATTCTCATCGGAGGGCCCTTGAATGATAATTGCATCAAAGTGGACTTCGACATAACATTCAGGGATGACCCTGTGTCTACCAGTACGCTGGCTAAAGCATCGTCCTGGCAGTTAACTGTGATATTGAGCACCATGTTATGACAGCGACCCTCTTCGGGTAATTCCTCATCACTAAATCCCAAATTGTTGCAGGAAGTGATGTTAGAGACAATGCTATCAAATTGTCTGATTGTTACATCCTGTTCCACAAAGGCTTGCTCCAAGACTTTCTGTAGAGCCTCCCTGTGGGCTTCTGAACAGAGTAACAGTGATAATACTGAGATCTTTGAAGGAGTCTCTAACAGTTGATCCGCAATGTTATATTCACTCCTTTGGATGAGCTTCAACATCTCATCATTATTTTTCAAAAGGTCGGGATTACTGGATTGACCGACTGATGGATCGGGAGCTTCCGTCTGAAGTTCCTTTTCCTTGTTAGGTTCCCTAACCCCTCGGTTGAAGATTCGACCGCTCCGTGTTACACGACTGATGTCTGCAATATTCACGACGGAGGGTAATGGAATTTCCTTTCCATTTTCAATTATTGTTGCACCGTATTTGTAAGGGATAGCCTTAGTTGATTCATACGGTAGTGGTCCCGATAGATAGATGACTACGGGAGCCCTCTGATTTTTCTGACCATCGTAAGTAATCTCGATCCGTTCCCAGTTGGGAACTTTAGATTCGTCAAGTAGAGGGATAATGGCAAAAACATCCCTGGTCCTGTGATGACCAAAGATCGTGACAACATCCTCAACTTGATCGGCAAGGTAGTTCGGCGTCCAGTTGATGGGTCCAGAACTCGGATATGGGCGAATCTCTCCACGATCTACCTGACCCTGAAGAGCTGCTCTCACAAGGTAACACCCTTGGTTACTTTCTGAACAGACACTACAATGTTCATAATTGTGTGGTGGCACCTGGCCACGCCCACTTTGAACACAATGTAACCTCACTAGGTTAGCTTCCACAGAACGGACGTCCTGACTCTGACACCGAGTAGGATTCCTGTTACTGATACTAATTTGCTGAGTATCTTCATCCATATAAATTGGCATCCGCCACTGATTTAACAAGTGCTGAAGTGCCTCCTGGACAAGGGTACAACCTCGATTATTTTTGCAACCCGCCTTACAGCTTTGATAGTCATGTGATGTTAAGAATCCGAGTCAGACCTGCTCAACATGTAACTCTACCAGGTTGGTATTCATCACACGAATATCGAAGATCTGAACCATGTTGATCTGATAAGGGTTCCTATCATGGTAGTCTTGGATCCATCCAAGATCCATCTGACGCTGGAGGGCCTCTTGTATGAAAGAGCAACCCTGTTTGTTTACTGAGCAAATCAGACAGGAACTGTAATCGTGCCGCGGCAGATTATGGTACTGGCTTTGCCTTGAGTGCATTGCCACCAGATTGACATTCATTGCACGGATATCTTGGTTCTGAATGACGTTAGAATTCGTGTAGACCATGTTAACTCCACGAACTCGGTGCTCTTGGATCCATCCAAGATCCATTTGTTTCTGCAGAGCTGCTTGCACCATAGAACATCCTTGATTGTTTTTAGAGCAGATATCACACTGGTGATAGTTATGAGGTGGCACATGGCCATATCCACTCTGTCTACAATGCATCTTGACCAGATTGGTTTTCAACAAGAGTACATCGTGAATTTGATAGACATCGTTAGTTTCTCCTTCTATCAAATTGACTGCAGCCTTCTCATGTTGAGGCAGCGGGTTCGTGAGAACATTAGGATTTGTATCCTTGAAGGATAAGACCCCGCTCCTAACAAGTTTTTGTACGTCGGACTTGAAATTGAGACAAGTTTCTATGTTATGCCCTGATCCTCCTTGATGGTAAGGGCAAGTTTGATCCATCTTGAACCAAAAAGGCGGATTTTCTGGTACTGTAAGAGGAGATTTAGTCTGAATGTGCCCCTTAGCCAGTAGTAATGGAAACAGCTCTACGTACGACACGGGTATAAGATCAAATCCTGGTGGCCGTGTTGTACGGTTGTTGTTATATGGAGGACGAGCCTGCTGAAGAGGCTGTTGTGTCCTTTGCTGATCAGGTTGGCTCTATGCAACCTGAGGTTGATACGTAGGAATAGGCGCAGGGTTGATAGCAGGAGTCACAGCTGCTACCGGTTGATAACGTCGCCTTTGCTTTCTGAGAGAGATATTCCTAATATCTTGCTCTTTTTTCTTAGAGAGAGCACTACTGTATTTTTTAATACCGCTCGTTGATCCTGTGTCTTTTACCAGACGTCCATCTCGGACGGCTTCCTCAAGACGTACGCCCATGCCCACCATTTCGGTGAATTCACTGGGTGCACTGGCAACCATTCGGTCATAGTAAAATGAGCTTAAGGTCTTTAAGAAGATTTTTGTCATCTCTTTTTCCTCAAGAGGTGGACAAATTTGAGCGGCAATTTCACGTCACCTTTGAGCATACTCCTTAAAGGTTTCCTTGTCCTTTTGCGACATTGATCTGAGTTGATCTCTGTCGGGTGCCATGTCCAAATTGTATTTGTATTTTTGGACGAAGGCAGTGCCAAGATCTCTGAATGTACTGATCGTAGCACGGTTTAAACCCATGTACCATTTGAGTGCGACACAGGTTAAACTATCCTGGAAGTAGTGAATCAGTAGGTCCTGATTCTCCGTCTGAGCTGACATCCGCCGAGCGTACATCACCAGATGGCTTTGAGGGCAAGAGTTACCCTAGTACTTTTCAAAGTCGGGCACTTGAAATTTGTGCGGGACTTTCACATTGGGGACCAAGCAGAGGTCTGCGGCGTCCTTTCCAAATAAATCCTGACCGCGAATGGCTTGCAGCTCCTTCTGCATTTCCAAGAACTGCTCCTGGAATTCCTCCATTCTGTCAAACATAGTTTCCTTCTTACCAGAAGGTATTGGTGGAATCTGTCCTTCCGGGATAGTGTGCACCACAGGGGGTGGTACCGTGACTACGGCAGTGAATCTTGGTGTTTCCCGAAGTTTGTAACCTTCAGGAGTCTTCAGTATGCCCCTGGCATCTTCGCTTTCCCGAAGTTTATAACCTTCAGGCCCAGCGGATTCTGTTGTGATTCCCTGATCTTCAGTGATCGGCGGAACATATCCTTTCGGGATATATTTAATAGGCATGCCCCAAGGACGATCTTTCGGCATTTGATACCTAGGATCACACTTTTCTACTATGGGCGTTGAGGTGATCTCTGAGATCACAGTTCGTTGTAGCTGAGCTTTTGCCATGGCTTGCATGTCATTATAAAGCTTTCTCATATCCTCTCTCAGAGTGTCGATCTCCTCTTTCAACTCTCTGTTTTCTTCCTCAAGATCATCCATCTTTTTCTGACGATTGGCCCAAGTATTGTACGAATGAGACAGTTTGACTCTAGAACCGAGACACAAATGTGAGATTCGTAGATAAGAAGAATACGCGATGTGAGAATGATGAATGCAATGATTATATTAATTGTTTTTTTGGTTTAATCAAAATAAACTTCGACAATTAGATTGCAAATATCAAACGGTGGGGAAACCCCTTTTTATTGAATTCAAAGGATTACAGAAATGGAAATACAGTAGATTACAAGGTGCAGAAACAGAAACCTAAACTAATGGGTCTCGTGTCCTCTCTGAAGAGAAATCGGGTGCTGATTCTGGTATCTTCCTTTTCTTTGACCGGGGCTCTTGGGCCGTTGTTGGGTTGTCATTCCTTTGCCAGGTGAAAGGAGTGAGCAAATTCCTTTGGTCATCTTGATTATCCACAGCATGTTGCTCTAAAATTTCAATCAGAGCATCTTTCTCTTTCAGTAATTACTGTATTTTGATGCACTCTACGTCGAGGGTGCGGTACTTGTTCTTCCAAGACCTTCTCTCCTTTTGAACTTTGTTGAGAGTAACCTGAAGCTTTTCAGTTTCCGTTATGAAGTACATGACAGATTCCTTTGGCGGAAGAATTTCGTAACGAGGATAAGGCATTTTTAGCTTGAGAGCTCTAGTTTGTACCCAATGGAGATAAGGCTCCACCGAGACACAATCCGGTTTTCCTAGAGACTCCCGTCCTTCCTTATGAACATGCTTCCAAGCGTGCACTATTTCCATCTTTAGTGCTCTATCGTTTTTTCCTTCCTTGAAGAAAAGACCTTCCATATGAACACCCCGTGGGATGTGTCTCATCGGGTATCCAAATTGACGCTGAACGAGAACTGGATGGTAGTTGATTCCTCCTTTAGTTCCTATAAGGGGTACGTTGGGGAAGTTTCCACAACGGTCAATGATCCCGATCCCATCATAGATCCTATTACACCAATCTATATCAGAGTTGGTAAGAGACATAATCTTCTGCGACCAACGTAAGGCACTCTTGCAATCCCAAAAAGCAGCAGACTTGGGCAAGTGAGAGATAAACCATTTGTAAAGCAGAGGTACATAGCATGTGATCTCCCCTCCGCTGTACAAATTCCCTAAGTGTACAGAATGATACGCATCTGCGAGCAAAGTCGGCACAGGGTTTCCAATGAGAAAAACCTTAATGGAGTTGACATCAACGAAGTTATTGATGTTGGGAAACAAAAATAACCCGTAGGTGAGCAAGACAAAGACGCTTTCAAAAGCAGTCACGTTTCCTATACTGGAAAAATACAGGGCTTTCTTTGTCAAGAACTGGGCTGGCAAACCTTGGATGCCACCCTTGGTAGTTAGGTGAGTCCTGACCTCAGACTCGTCCAAATGAATTGCTCTTGCAATGGTCTGATTCTTTGGAATTTCTTCCAGTCCAGAAAATGGAGCTCGATCTGTAATGTGTAGATCAATCAGATGAGAATACTCCTCCAGCGTTGGTGCAAGCTGGTAATCCGGGAATGTGAAACAGTGATAAACCGGATCGTAAAACTGAATGAGCGCATCCATGATTCCCTTAATCACATGGACTCTTAATAATGGCAGCAAACCTCCGTACTTGGCTCTGAAAGCCTCTTGGTTTGTGATCATCCTCGCTAAACCTCTTAAATCCTCTAGTTTGGGAACCTTGAAGGTATAACTATGAGTTCTCCTTCTACCGATATCCATTAGTGCAATCCTTTTCTCTGATATTTGCAATCACAGTCTCAGTTTAATTTGAAAAACAGAGAGACTAGAAGAGAATTTTTTTTGTTTTAATGTTTTTTAAATGAATGTATAAATGCAACACACAAAAACATAGAAAAAACATGGGGTCAAAGGGTCGTTGTCATGAAGTCAAGGCTCTACCCATCCCCAAAGGTTTATACTAAGGTGATTTTTGTACCTGTACTCATTATCATCAGCTCCTCCCAGGAAAGCAAAACAACAAGCGGATCGCCAGCGAGTTGTAGAGCAATCTTAGAGTAAGTGCCATTCACCGAGAATAGATCACCAGCCTCAAATGAGGGTAGTATCGCGTAACAACTATTTTCGATAGCTTCCGCACTACAAAAGGGTTTGGCTCCTCAGCTTCTCAGACATCACAATCGGCCCATTATCTAGGTGAGAGAATGGGTTGCATTGGTCAGCCTCCACTGAGGTTGATGGTCGACCTCGTCGCCATCACTTATCTTAAGTGTATACTCAATCTTTCCACATGCGGCATCACACGCATTCCCATTAGCAGAAAAATAAACACGTATAACAATTAGGAAAAGCAGTATATATATTTGTCCTAATCATCCTAGACCTTTAAAGCTATGAATCCTAAGTTCCTGACAGAAATGGGTTCCCCGTCGGAAGCCCCAATCTGTGATTTTCACACAAGAGATGAAAAGGAAGAAGAAAAACAGAGACGGGCCCCACGGTGGGCGCCATTTTTTCTGTAGCGAGCGATTTTGGACGCGGTTCTTAAGTGTTGGTCGCTCTCTGCTGCGGTTGAGTTTTAACTACAGGTCGTTTCATTTTTTATCCTATTGTGAGCTGATGAAAGAAGGGAAATAGATGTCTCCAATTAACCCTGCTTTGCATACTGAGTTTAAACAGCGGTCTGTTAGGTTACAGATGCGATCAATGTGGGGGGGCCTTTGTACTGGTTATTTGTATTTTCGCCAATACTATTTTCTCTCTGGGATTTCTTGTGTTATTTTGACATACAGGTTTCTGGCGGGGAACAAGGATTAGGATGTTAGGACTAATGTTTTTTGATAGATATATGAGAGTATGGGATTTTGGGTTTTTGTTTAGTGCGCTCGCTGTAGACATATATTTTCGACACCATGTCTTGGTAGGTAACATGACGTTCTTTAACTAAAGAAAATGGCTACAGATGAAGAAGAAAGAAAAAAGAAGGTATTCAGAAGAAGTTTTCGACACTTCGACAAAAACAGAGTTTCGACATTTTGACAGAAACATAAGGAAGTTTTCGTCAGACAAGGTTTAAGGGACATTTGTTACTTTTCGACAATTCGACAAAGTGAAGAGGCGCAACGCTTCGACACAAAGGGAAAATTCAAATTCAAGAGTTATAACGTTTGGCAGAAAACACGTGGAAGCTTTAGAAGAAAAGAAGACATGCAGAAGGCCAAGTGTCAAAGATTTAGAATTTTTCCGTTATTTGGCAGTTATCATATTCGTATATAAATAGGATAGTTGTTGTAGAATTTTAGTGTGTGAAAACTTGTACAAAATTCCTGTAAATACTCAAAGTACCCGTGTGAGAGAAAAAGAGTTTGTTATCTGGAAAATGTACGTGTGAACACCATCTTTTAAGTTTATAAAAATTCAAAGTCTTTTATAATTGCCTTTACTTTTCCCAGTCATTTATCCTTTGTCATTTACTTTATGCAAGCTTTACTTTCATTTAACTTATTTTTTCGCCAGAAGTTGTTTGTTAGTTCTTTAACCAAACCATTCATACATAAAAGATATAACAAAACAAACCATTAAAACACCATTCTCCTAAGAGTTAGATAAATTTTGCACATGTATCCCAGGATTTGTGTGGTTGGTCCTGCAAGTAACCCAATTTTATAAGAGATTGGTAAACCAGAGGTTGTTCGCCAAAATCAACAGCGAACAAATTGGCACGCCCAGTGGGACCAGTGCAAAATTTTAGAATTTTTTACAGAATAACTCTTAGCCAAATAATTTCTACTTCGTTGTATGATTTTGAGAAGCGGTAAATTAGCCATAACCGACGTAGAAAGACCTAAAAGAACAAGAGTAAGAAGAATGGCGAATCGGCCAAATAATCCAAATCCAAATGAAACCATTCCAGTTTCCAACCCTATCCCTTCGACAGGAGGAAATGTGGATTCAAACCCTGTTCTGGAGGAGGCTATGCCTTCATCAACAGGATCTATACCAGCGATTTCGCTCTCCCAAAATATGCCTAGTTCTTCCACAATGGGACATTCGATGCCCATGGGGACGCCTCCTCCTGGAGGACATAATTATAGGCCATTTTAGACAAATTTTTCCATGCCTATGTTTGGTAGAGAACAACCATATGGAATGCCAACTTCAGTAATGGCAAACTTGCAAAATGCACCATCCTTGTATTCTGATGCCATGGTCCACGTGTCTTCACCACTACAAGGGTCGGGATATGGTGGAAGTATGAGTAGATTAAACCAACCCCTACCAAATTTCCAAATGCCAGCAATTACAAATAATTCTGCGCAAGTAATTCGACAACAAATGGACGAAAGTAATCATGATATGGTCCAAATGTTGACACAACAAATGGGAGCAGTGTTTAATCCTTTAATACAAAACACTACCCAAACCAACCAATTGTTGGCTGCACAAATGACACGCATTGCCGACTTTTTTAGTGTTCCTCAAACGCGACAAAGAGAACAAGTAATTCAAAACCCAGTAGTGAATGTCGAAGAGGAACCCACAATAAATCAAAGGCCTTTAGAGAATCCTCAGGCAAACCCTAGAAACCAAGAGGCAGTGGTCGAACAGCCACGTGTCGAAATACCCGTTCAACAAGAACCTAGGAGGGTAATCGTCCAGAGAGGCGAAAATGCTGATGATGTCTTGCGACAGCGAATACGATATAATAATCTGCCTGCCGAAACAATTTAGCAGCCATGGTCGAAAGGATAATGGCGCAAAATGGGGTAAACGTAGGATTACAAAGGCCTAGTTATGCCTCCCCATTATCTGAATATGTTCTGCAACAGGAATTACCCCCAAGGTGGAAAGTCCCCAAATTTACCAAATTTCCAGGGGACACTAGCGAATCCACCATAGAACATATAACGCGTTATTTGATCGAAGCAGGAGAAATAGCCCATAATGAAAATTTGAAGATGAAATACTTCCCAAGTTCTTTGACAAAAAATGCGTTTACCTGGTTTACATCCTTGCCTGCGAACTCTATATTCACATGGACCCAATTAGAAAGATTGTTCCATGAACAATTTTATATGGGTCAGACTAAGATAAGTTTGAAGGAATTAGCCAGTGTTAAGAGGAAATTTTTAGAACCTATAGATGATTACCTAAATAGGTTCAGGTTGCTTAAGGCAAGATGTTTCACACAAGTGCCAGAACAACAGTTAGTCGAAATGGCTGCAGGGGGTCTAGATTATTCTATAAGAAAGAAATTAGACACTCAATAGAAAGGCTAAAAGCTGAGAAATTTAGATCAAATAAAAACAAAAAGGAAAGAGTGGCCTATGTAGGAGTATGCCAGGATGATGATGGTGACGAAAATGAACTAATTTTGTTCGACGAACAAGAAATTGATCTGGCAGAACTAAAGTCAGGCCCACCATACGCATGTAAAGTACTAACTCCGTCGAATGGGAAAAATCCAGTCGAACCTGAGAAGAATGATAGGTTTCCTAAAAGAACTTATACGTTCGACGTCACCAAGTGTGACGAAATTTTCGACTTATTAGTCAAAGATGGTCAATTAATAAAACCAGCAGGCACTAAAGAGCCTCCTGTGGACCAATAGAAAAAGAGAGGTTTTTGCAAGTACCATAACTTTTTGGGTCATAAAACTTCTCAATGTTTCCTTTTCAGGGATCTTGTTCAGAATGCAATCCGTGATGGAAGACTGAAGTTTGGAGACAAATCAAAACAACAGATGAGGATTGACTCAAACCCCATGCAGGTGGTCGAAGCCAATTATGCTGAACCTTCCATTGTGAATATGGTGGAAGTCGAAGTAGCCTCTGATTGTAGTTTCGAAATGGTGGAAGCTGCTGAGGGCTTCGACAATAATATCAACATGGTGGAGGTTGCTGATGATCTCCTAGACAAGCCTGAGGAGGAAAAAGTATCCAAGGACTTTGTAGACCAGCCAGTGTTGATCAAGATTACTGAAAATTTTGATGTGGGAAATGTGAATAACGATATCAGCAAAGTTGAGACTACTAAAAGTTTCAACGAACAGAACGCAGTTGAGATCAATAAGATCCAGCCAACTGGATGGGGAGATTTCTGTGAAGATACTGATGAAGGAGCAAATGGTAATGCCCCTATCATCAAAGAGGAGGCTACTGAAGGCCTTAATCATGACAAAACAGAGACAATGGGAGTTGCTGGCAAGATCAACACTATGGAACCAGTCAATAAGAACGTTACCAGAATAAAGGCAGAGGCTGCTGAAGGCCTTGTAAAGCCCGCTCCTTATGGGATTTTGCATAGAAAACTCAGTCAGGCAAAACTGCAAACTCATCTCCAAGGACCTACCCTTAGGGGGAAGCTTCGACCAGGCGAAAGGGAATGCTGAAGAAGAGGCAAGGCTTATTGAAAGAATGAATAAATTAAGTATCACTAATGACCAGAATGTCGATATCAACATGGTGGAAATCGCTCAGAAGAAGCAAACAGAAACTGACGAAGAACGCCGTCGAGAAGAGTATCAGAAGTTGGCTTACCCTAAGGAGGAGGAGAGCTTAGTCGAATTCATCCAAAGGTGCCAGAGAAAGAAGGCTGAAGTCATGTTGTGCCCACGTTGTAGTGCGGTGTTTGACAAGAAAGCAGCAAGCAATCTCGAGGGGGTGGAGAAAGCCAAAAGAAGAGGAAACTGGGGGGCAATCCCAGCAGCCAGAAATGGAAGGTTCGATCCAAGGAGGAGTGAGCATCACAACCAAAGGTTTGGAAAAGGACATCATAGAACTTACAAGCCATCTGTCAAAGCTGAGAATGACAAGTGGGTCCAACCAATCAGAGGTGCTCAAGGGCAGAAAAGATGGAAGAACTTTGAAATGCAGAGAGGTTCCTCCATGGAAGGAAAAAGGGAGGTCGAAAAACAGAAACCAAGACCATACCCATCAGAAAACTATAAAGGAAAGAATCCAATGTCAAGGTCTCAGTGGAGAAGGTTCCAAAGGCAGAAAAGAGCAGAAAAGGAGCCTGCAGAAAAGAACAAAATCAAAGAAAACACTCTTGATGAAAATAAAGCCGAGTCAAGCAAAAACATGCAAACAATGAACCAAGAGTCTGCTCTAAAAAACGAGCCCTCTCAAAAGGATAAACCAAGCAACATGGTAGAGATGTCGAAGCCTAACAACAAGGTGCCAGAAGACGATGAAGTGACTGTTGATTTTAGGTCAGACTCAGAAGCATCTTTCGATGTCACATGCAATGTGGTTTCAGTGCTGCCTAGAGACTATGATAGAGTGATGGAAATCGAAGAGGAAGAAGATGATGTTGAAGATGACAGCATGGGGCTCAGGCCTGTATGTTATTATATAATGAACAATGGTTGTGTCGAAGAGCAAAACGATTTCTTTGAAAGACCAGATGATGCAATGAAGGCACACTTGAAGCCTTTATTCATAAAAGGAAAAGTAGAGAACGTTGGTGTCAACAAGATATTAGTAGATGGTGGTGCTGCTGTGAATTTGATGCCCCATTTCATGGTAAAAAAGATTGGAAAGGATGACTCAGACACGAAGCCCCACAACATGGTTTTGTCAAATTATGAGGGAAAAGTAGGAAGTACCATGGGAGTGATCCAGGTGAACCTAACTGTTGGAACCATAACAAGACCAACGATGTTTATAGTGATAGCTTCAAGGGCAAATTATAACTTGCTGCTTGGAAGAGAGTGGATTCATGGGATAGGAGTTGTACCATCATCCATGCACCAGCGAATAGCCATCTGGAGGCCAGATGGGATTGTTGAGAATATTGAAGCAGATCAAAGCTATTATATGACTGAAGTAAACAATGTGAATAGTTGAAGTTTCGACAAGAATTTGGCTCACATACCCCCCTGAAATCCAGCAGAATTCGACTTGAAGGCAACTGACAACGCCTATTGTTCCATGTACCTCCACCCAACAAGTGGTTTTCAATGGGACAAAGAAGTAATTGGCGAACCAAGTCACGTATGGGGAACTTCGCCTATTGAGCCAACCGGTTGGGGAAGTGAATTTGATGATTATGATGGGTGAAGCCTCAGCGATCGAAAGAATTACGGCTTATATAGCCGAAAATAAACTCAAGGCGGCCCTAGAGGCCGAAGTGAAATACATGTCTGTCGAAGCCAACAAAAAAGATTTTGAAGAACAATGTCCCCAAAGGGATATTGAAAAGGGTTATGATAACAATCAGACTGGCGAATGGCAGAATCAGAAGCTTGACGCCATCTATGATGACGAACCCTTGGGGTTCGAAAAGGATCCAGCGTCGACTAACATGAAGATGGTGGCACAGGATCCATTAGAAGAAATCAATTTAGGACTGGGGGCAGAAAGAAAGCCAACTTACATCAGCGCCAAGATGGATCCTCAGTTCAAAGTCGAAATAGTCCAATTGCTAAATGAGTACAAAGACTGTTTTGCATGGGATTACGACGATATGCCAGGATTAGACAGGAGTTTGGTCGAATTGAAGCTGCCAATAATGGAGGGAAAGAAACCAGTAAAGCAGACTCCCAGACGCTTCGCACCAGAAATATTGTCGAAAATAAAAGAAGAAGTCGAAAGACTTCTAAAATGCAGATTCATCCGCACCACCAGGTATGTCGAATGGATTGCAAACATTGTTCCTGTAATTAAGAAAAATGGCAAGCTGAGGGTATGCATTGAATTTAGAGATTTAAATTCAGCTACCCCTAAGGATGAATATCCTATGCCAGTGGCAGAAATGCTCATAGATTCTGCAGTAGGCCATGAGTATTTGAGTATGCTTGATGGATACTCTGGCTATAATCAAGTTTTTATTGCTGAAGAAGATGTTCCTAAAACAGCTTTTCGTTGCCCTGGAGCAATAGGAACCTATGAATGGGTAGTAATGCCTTTTGGTTTAAAAAATGCTGGAGCAACTTATCAAAGAGCCATGAATTCAATTTTTCATGACTTTATCGACACTTTTATGCAAATATACATTGATGACATTGTGGTTAAGTCTGTTTCAGGAATAAGTCATATAGACCATCTTCGACAGTCCTTTGAAAGGATGAGAAAGTTTGGTTTAAAAATGAATCCCCTTAAATGTGCTTTTGGTGTGCAGGCGGGTGATTTCCTAGGTTTTGTGGTCCACAAGAAAGGGATCGAAATAAATGAAAACAAAGCCAAAGCCATAATGGAAGCGAAAGCGCCATCGACAAAGAAGGGATTGCAGTCTCTACTAGGGAAAATCAACTTTCTCAGAAGGTTCATTTCCAACCTTAGTGGGAAGACACAAGCCTTCTCACCTCTACTTCGACTAAAGAAGGAAGATTTCACATGGGGGCAAGAACAACAAGATGCCTTCGACAAGATCAAAGAGTATCTGGCTAGTCCTCCAGTTTTGATGTCTCCTTGTAGAAAAAGAAGTATGAGATTATACATTTCAGCGTCAGACAAAACTTTGGGAAGCATGCTGTGTCAAGAAGATGAGAATGGCGTCGAAAGGGCCATATATTATCTCAGCAGAGTCCTAAATGATGCTGAAATAGATATAGTGTGATAGAAAAATTATGTTTGTGTGTATATTTCTCTTGTACAAAGTTAAAGCACTATATAAAACTTGTTGATGTATTTGTTTCTTCTCATTTCGACGTAATAAAATATATGTTATCTAAATCCATTTTACATAGTCAAATTGGGAAATGGGCTTTGGCATTAACAGAATATTCCTTAAAATATATGCCTTTAAAGGCTGTTAAGGGACAAGTGGTTGCTGATTTCATAGCTGACCATTCCATAAATGAAAATGAAGTAAAATATGTCGAATTAGAGCCATGGAAGTTATATTTCGACGGTTCCAGTCATAAGAATGGAACTGGTGTTGGAATGCTAATTATTTCTCCTGACAAAATTCCAACAAAATTCAAGTACAAAGTCGAAGGCTTATGTTCAAATAATGAAGCAAAATATGAAGCTTTGATTGCCGGACTTGAAATATTGTTGGAATTGGGGGCAACAAGAGTCGAAATAATGGGTGACTCTGAGTTGGTGATAAAACAATTGACAAGAGAATATAAATGTGTCAAAGAGAATTTGATTATGTACTTCGTAATAGCTAACAGACTTCTCAAAAAATTCGACAATGTGGCCATCAGACACATTCCTAGATTGAAGAATCAAGAAGCGAATGATTTGGCTCAACTTGCGTCAGGCTACAAAGTGTCGAAAGAAAACTTGGAGAAAGCTATTGAAGTAAGAGGAAGAGTCATATCCACCAAATTGGCTCCTTCAGATTTGGAGACAATAAGATTAGGTTATGGGGATGAGGAAAATTTTGAAATTTTCAATGTAGATGATTCAGAAATTGAAGATTGGAGAAAACCTATCAAGGATTATCTACAAGACCCAAATCAGAAAGTCGAAAGAAAAGTAAAGTACAGAGCTTTAAGTTATGTACTTTTTGGAAATGAATTATTTAAAAAGACTGCAGAAGGAGTCTTGCTGAAATGTTTGGGCGAAGATGAAGCTTACATAGCTTTGTCGAACGTGCACAGTGGTGCATGTGGCGCACACCAAGCAGGCCACAAAATGAAATGGTTATTATTTCGACAAGGAATGTACTGGCCAACAATGTTGAAAGACTGTGTCGAATTTGCAAAAGGTTGTCAGGAATGCCAAGTGCATGCAGGTATACCACATGTTCCTGCAAATGAGTTGCATTCAATTATAAAACCTTGGCCATTCAGAGGTTGGGCGTTGGATTTAATTGGTGAAATTCGACCAGCCTCTTCAAAAGGGCAGAAGTACATTTTAGTTGGAATAGATTATTTCACTAAGTGGATTGAAGCTATACCACTGGTAAATGTGGATCAAGAGGCAGTTATAGAGTTTATCCAGAAACATATAATTTACAGATTTGGGATACCAGAAACAATAACTACTGATCAGGGATCTGTGTTTACTGGGAAAACATGCAAATGTTTGCAAAAGACGTAGGTTTTAAACTCTTAACTTCGACATCTTATTACGCCCAGGCAAATGGACAAGTCGAAGCAGCAAATAAGGTTGTGATAAATTTGATCAAAAAACACGTGGGTAGAAAACCTAAAAACTGGCATAAGACTTTGGATCAGATTTTATGGGCTTGTCGAACGTCTCCTAAAGAAGCAACAAATTCTACTCCATTCAAATTGACTTATGGACACGATGCGGTGCTACCGGTCGAAATTTATTTACAGTCAATACGAGTTCAAAGGCATCATGAAATTCCATCAGAAATGTATTGGAGCATGATGATGGATGAACTAGTTGATTTGGATGAAGAGAGATTGCGTGCGTTAGACCTGATAAAGAGACAAAAAGAGAAAGTCGAAAAGTTTTACAATAAGAAGGTGAAATTTAAGACCCTTTCAGTGGGGGATCTTGTTTGGAAAGTAATTCTTCCTATGGATCGAAAAGATAGGTTAATGGGAAAATGGTCTCCTAAGTGGGAAGGACCTTTCCAAATTTTAAAAGTTTTTTAAAATGGCGCATATGAAGTCGAAGAGATAGATAAAGATAAAAGAATACTGAAGATAAATGGCAAGTATTTGAAAAAATATAAGCCAACATTGCAAGAAATTAAAATAGCAGTCGAATAATGGTAAAAGTAAAGGCAATATGGCGGATTAAAAAATCTTCTCGCCAAATAATACAGATCCATTGTCATTACAAAAAGGGCTTTAAAAGCCAAAACAAAAATTACAAGTGTTCAAACGGGAAATGATGCTTTCAGCTTCTCAAATTTCGACTTCTGAATTTGAAGGCGTCGCTCACAAAGTGCCTTGTTCTTAGAAATCTCCTCAATCTCCTCGCCAAGCTTACGGGCCCTGTCGACATGGTGCACACCAACTTCCAGCTCTTTGTGGATTTCTTCCTGGTCATTCTTCTGCAGCTCTGATTGACGTTTTTTCGCCTGTGAAATTTTACCTTGGAGGACAGAAATTTGTTTATCCCATTTTAGAATGTTTTCGCCACACAAAGCTGCTTCCCGCTGATTTTGCTCAGACACTTGCTTCATTTCAGTTACCTTGTTAGACGAATTCGACGCAGCTTCCCACTCAGCAAGTTGGGTCTCTGTTTTGGTTTCAAGCTTCTTGGAGCACTCTCGAAGTCGATTAAAGTCAGTTACCACAAGATCTATCAAAGTAGTGAGGTCCAGCACCACATCAGTGACTTCAGGAGGAGCCTCCAGGACATTGACTTGCTTCAGGATTTTCTTCAGGTCGAAGTGAGCAGAGGAGTCATTCTCCAGAAGTTGAAACAAGTCAATATCAAGGACCTTCTGTCGAATGTTTGCCAGCGATTCGTCCATTGACTTGGCATCAGAAGTAGTCCCTGAGGTAGTCGAGCTACTGATAGTAGTGTCAGCGAAATTGTAGCGGGAACTGAGCATGGTCTTCAGGTATTCGAAAGGTCTTTGTACCTTCATACTCTCTAGCTCCTCATGAGAGAATTGGGTCGAAGTCGTCCCGGTCGAAGCAACTGTAGTTATTTTACCAAGATTTTCTTCGACGTTGTCTGTCTCTTCGTCAGTATCAGCAGCAGGAGTTGGTGGACTTTCATGTTCTTTTTCTTTTTCGACATCACTTGCACCCTCCTTGTCTCTCTCTTCGTCAGCAAATTCTGAATGGGGGGGAGATTAATCTTCAGCTTCATTTCTAGTGGCAGCCATCACGGTATCCCCATCAGTTTTGACAAAGTCTTCAGTGTCGGGACCAGTCTTTTCTTCCACTACCTTTGGAATTCGTATAGAAATGGCAATGGGTTGATCTACTTCAGTGGCTGATTCCTTCGCTGAACTCTTAGGGGAGGATTTGGAGGCGCTGGCTGGGTTATAAGTAGGATCACTGCTGGTCTTGGGAAGAACTTGGATCATAGGTTGTCCGTGAATATCGACAGGTACCTGAAGGATAAGTAGGTCAAAGGAGCGAATACAAGTAAAGCAGCTTGTTAGCATCAAGAAGAAAAGAAAAATCATACCTTTAGAATTTTGGTCTTTAGACTAGAACTTTCACTTTCCGCTGGAGCGGGGGTGATTCCCTCACATGGTTTCTTTGATAGTATTTTCTCTAAAACTTTGGGAGTAGGAGGTTTTTGTGGGAGAGGTTTGGTTGTTTTCTTCCTCTTTTTGGTGGGTTTTGCCTGATCTGGTGACTCATCACCGTCCTTTTCAGTATTTAATGCTGAACGAACAGGAGAATTATCAGAGTGCTCTTCCAGGTCAGTGTCGAATTCATCAATGGTTTGCCTTTCATAGCTACCAGCATCAGGGTCGACTCCATCTTGGAGTCTCTCAGCTAAAGTCTTTTCAGAATCAAGATCAATTGTGTCCTGCTCTTTTTCCTTTGTTGAGTTTTTTGTCGAAGCTTTGGAAGAGGTAGGCATTGAGCTAGCTGCTTTAAAGGTAGGACCACCTGTCAATGTTGGCATTTCTTTTGCTATGGGGTGTCCTTCGACATCAACTTGGATCTGAGAACAAGCAAAAAGTCAAGGAAAAGAAAATGCAAGTAAAAGTGAGTATCATCAGTCGAAATAAAGGTTTACCTGAGGGATCTCAGTAGTAAAGCTAGAATTCCCACTTTCTGTATATTTTATAAGAACTTTTGTAACTGGACTGGTGGGGGGAGTTTTCTTGGTCGAGCGGACAATGGACCTTTGGGAGGCAACTGTCTTGATCTTCGGGACCTTCTTTCTCTTGAGAGGTTGTTGGTCTGGAGATTCATCCCCAGATTCTTCATCGATCACCTTTACCTCCTCCTCTGGTTTTCTTTTCTTGGAGGGTGGTGGGTTTTGACTTACCTAAAAACACAGGAGAAAATTGTTTTAGTTCGAGTTAAACAGAATTTATTACATGGAAGAAAGTTGATATTTTCTGGTAAAACCTTTTCGACTGTAGAGGTTGGTTGTTCGACCACCTTTCCAGAATTACTTCTGACAGAAGCCTTTTTAGGAGTAATCTTGACAGCTGAAAGAAAGAAAGAAAAATAAAAAAAATGAATACAAAAGGAAAAAACAGAAGAAGGAAGTTAGAATAAAGTAAAGAAAAATTGTGTTTCTTTAAACACCTTCAAGAATGGGAGATTCCACGCGAACGTGTTCTATTCCAATATGAAGGTGTCCTGGGAAATTGTCCAAATGATACTTAGTCGGAACCACACGCTCAGTAGGTTTTTTACAAGATTCACGGAGCAGTTTTAGGTGAGATCCACAAATAAACCAATCTGGGAATGGAGGGCTTAATGCTACACCAAATTCAGCAGAAGGTAGAGGGGGAAACTTTGGTGGATAATAGCTGTATGTCAAATCATAACGTATTTCTGGACGAACATATAAGGCAACACCAGCTTCTCCAATTTTGCTGTAAATTTGTGTTTCAAAGTCACTGCTGCTTCGCTTATGGTTCGACTAAGATCATTTGGCCGGTAAATAGTTTCAAAATAATGCTGAAACTTTTGGATTTCTTTAATATGTCTTTCAGTACCTTTCTTTGTTCGATCCTGCACAAAAGTAAAAGCATTCGTCAGATGAGTCGTAAAGGCCGTCACATCGAAGAATCTAGTGAGGTAGTAGTCTTTCCACCAAACATTAAATTCTTGAGTGCAGAGGAAGGATGGTCGAAAGACCACCGGTTGAATCTCCAGAGTCTCATCAAAGTAATTTTCTGATAACTCTATGCTTTTCTCCAGATTATGAAAAGAATTGTGAAAAATAATACAACCTTTCTTTGGATAAACGGGTTTTGTTTTTATTTGGATTAACCCAAATTGTCGAGCCACTAGGTTGGGTTGATAAACAATAAGGGAAATTTTTGTGTTATTCGTGTTGTGATGGGAGAAAAGGTGTCTTGGTGTTAGGAACGATTCCCAGATAACCAAAAATGTGTCTTCTTCCTTCTGCATCTCAAAAGGAAGTTGTTTGGTAAACCATTTGGGACCAATAGTTCTGTTGGCAAAGGGTGCCATGGACGGAGTAAAGTTGTATCGTTTGGAAAACATCATTACATAACTGGTGAAGGCTTGTCGAAGGCTAATCCCTTCTTCAGATGGAGTTAGCTTTACCAACCTAGGCCATTCGACGTTTCTGTCCTTCACTTCTTCCTCATTTACTTTATTCTTGATAGGGAGAGAAGCCTCGAAGGTGGCGTTTAGCCATAACTGTAGAAGCCAGAAAGGCCCTGCCAAGCTTAGTTTTCCTTTCTCTTTGACAGTCTTCAAAAACTCCACACTCTCGCTAATGGATTCATAAAGGTTCGCCAAAACCATTTCGCTTAAACAAAGTTTTTTCCCAGCATGAAGTTGGTTGGCTATGGTAAGGTATTTTTTGGCAACCTGAAGAGAACGAGAGCAAAAGACAAATTTCGACAACCAGAGGGTCAAAAAGGCTATGTGCTCTACATCAGAGACTTCTGTAGTTGTTTTGTCATAGTAATGAGCAATAAACAAGGAATAGGAGGCATGTCTGGTGTTGAAACCTATAGTATCTTCATCTAAATCAGTAGGGTCGAAGTCTAATCTTATAGGGCTAAGGCCAACTATGGCAGCTATGTCGAAGAAGGTTGGAGTGACCATTCCACAAGGAAGATGGAAGTTGTTGTAGGTGTTATCCCAAAAGTAAAGGGAAGCCAGGAGCATGTTTGGGCAATAACTAGGGCCCACCTTCGACAGTTGGATCAAGTCGAAAATGCCAGTTTGCTTCCAGAAATCCCCTTTAATTTTTTCGACCTTAGTCAGCCAGGCCAAATAGTCTGAAGGATCTTTTGTCAAAGGGCAACTTCTAAAGATCCTAGCTTGGTTCAAATATGCTAAATCTATTTCTTCAGAAGCTGAGGAGCTATCAGGATTTTTTGGGGACGTTTCACTAGGTTTGGGTTTTACTCCAGCACCTATGGGTTTTGAATAAGAATACGTAGGGAAAAAATCCTTTAAACGATCAGCGTTAGCATTGGGGTCAGGGAGTGGACCCAACATTGCATGGCAAGTGCCAGAAATAAGAACCGGAATGAGTACCTGGGATTGATAAATGCTTGCTTTCTCTCTTTCATTTGGAGGCTCTGGAATGTACTGTTGATTGCTCACAATCACTGGTCCAGGCAACTCGTGCGCATAAGGGAGAACAGTAGTGTTCTTGGTCTTCTTGGTTTTCTTGTCAGTAGGAGCTTTGCGAGGATCCATTGATGAGGGAAGCAAAGAAATTTCAGAAGAAAGTATGAAGGTTTGAAATGGGTTTGAGAAGAAGAAGAAGGTCAGGAACGTGAAAGTATTAAAAGATTTGGAAATGAGTATTTATAGAGGGAAAGATGAGAAAACGTTCCAGTTTTAATATTAATCATGGGACATGTGTCAAGATTTCAACGGTAATGATCAAAGAGTATGGAAAGTTGAGAAAAGCATGGCTAGCTAGTTTTTAGGGTTATGCAGATCATGTCTAAATGTGGGATTAGATGGGACGTTTTAAGAAAAGTGTAATGATGGATTTTCTTGGGACTTAACAAACGTCACGTCTTGAAAACCAGCATCATTAATGAAGGTAACATGGCGTCGAAATATTTTCGACAGCAAATGATGGTTTCTCCAGAAATAAGTCGAAACATCTTTGCTGGGGGGAAATTTGTAGACATATATTTTCAACACCATGTCTTGGTAGGTAACATGACGTTCTTTAACTAAAGAAAATGGCTACAGATGAAGAAGAAAGAAAAACGAAGGTATTCAGAAGAAGTTTTCGATACTTCGACAAAAACAGAGTTTCGACATTTCGACAGAAACATAAGGAAGTTTTCGTCAGACAAGGTTTAAGGGACATTTGTTACTTTTCGACAATTCGACAAAGTGAAGAGGCGCAACGCTTCGACACAAAGGGAAAATTCAAATTCAAGAGTTATAACGTTTGGCAGAAGACGCGTGGAAGCTTTAGAAGAAAAGAAGACATGCAGAAGGCCAAGTGTCAAAGATTTAGAATTTTTCCGTTATTTGGCAGTTATCATATTTGTATATAAATAGGATAGTTGTTGTAGAATTTTAGTGTGTGAAAACTTGTACAAAATTCCTGTAAATACTCAAAGTACCCGTGTGAGAGAAAAAGAGTTTGTTATCTGGAAAATGTACGTGTGAACACCATCTTTTAAGTTTATAAAAATTCAAAGTCTTTTATAATTGCCTTTACTTTTCCCAGTCATTTATCCTTTGTCATTTACTTTATGCAAGCTTTACTTTCATTTAACTTATTTTTTCGCCAGAAGTTGTTAGTTAGTTCTTTAACCAAACCATTCATACATAAAAGATATAACAAAACAAACCATTAAAACACGATTCTCCTAAGAGTTAGATAAATTTTGCACATGTATCCCAGGATTTATGTGGTTGGTCCTGTAAGTAACCCAATTTTATAAAAGATTGGTAAACCAGAGGTTGTTCGCCAAAATCAACAGCGAACACTCGCTAAGATCTTTTCTTTCGATCTTATGCCTACGTATTCCCATTTACCGAAACAGGGAAATCAGAGCGTTCGTAGTTCCCCCTATTCTGTGGGAGGAAATGGGTGTTTTTGTGTCTTGTTCAAAGCCCAAGACGTGAAGCGAAAGGTGATATATATCTTGTTCAAAGCCCAAGATGTGAAGCTGAAAAAGTATATTTGTATCTTGTTCAAAGCCCAAGATGTGAAGCTGAAAGGTGTTGTCTTTAGAGAGAATTTGTCATCTCTAAAGAGGGGGTTGTATGTCACAACTGTTTATAAAGGAGAATTACTTTAACCGGGATGTGTGAATCCGGCAATGCCATAATTTCCTTTATAGAGGGTTTTAACCTGAAGGAGAAGACTTTAACTCACTGTAGAGCAATGCCATCTTTCCTTAGGAATTTCTCATGCTAAAAGAGGGACAGTGGCATGGATGTAGATGATCCAGAGGCTTGCCGCTTACAGCGATTAGATGGAGGGGAAGGAGTTATTGATGTTTGTGTACTGTGAACGAGGCACAGTTTTGATGCTAAAAGGTTGATTTGATCAACCAGTGGTTTTCTTATACAAAGCCTAAGAGGAGGCTAATATGTGTCTCGTACAAAGCCCGAGAGAGAGGCTAAAAGGTTTTGACTCAACGAGGGAATCTTTTGGTATCTCGTATAAAGTCCGAGATGGAGGCTAATTGAATCAACAAGAGAGTTTTTGTATCTCGTACAAAGCCCGAGATGGAGGCTGAAGGTTTGTTTGGCTCAATAAGAACCTTTTTGTATCTCGTATAAAGCCCGAGAAGGAGGCGAAAGGGGTGATTGACTCAACGAGGGGTTCTCTTATGTGTCTCGTACAAAGCCCGAGAGAGAGGTTAAACGTTGTTTGACTCCGCTGGGGAGGATCATTGTATAAAGCCCAAGAGGAGGCTAACTTCACTGGAGAAGGATCATTATACAAAGCCTAAGAGGAGGCTATGGTTACTGTTTCAGTTGAGTGACAGGTCCAGTATACTGATTTTGAAAGAGAAAATCAGTTCTTATATGAGCAATGTTGTACTCAAGGATTTGATTAGAGGATCCGGGTTATTCTTGTTCTTTAAGGAAGTGGGAAATCCGAAGGGTATTGAGACTGTCCGAGTCTACGAGTTTTCTTCTTATTTTTGAATGGTGCTTAAGAATGTCTTTGAGACTCAAGGATATTAGACTGTCCAAGTCTAGAGTTTCATCTTTTGTACCTGTCGCTCCCAGGATTTTCATCCAGGTACAAACGCGAGAGTGGCGCGGAAAAACAGAGTCGCCAGCCGTGTAAATTTATCCCAAGAGAGGGAAAGGGAACACCGCATAAACCTGAGGAAGAGGGAAAGGAATGGTTGTCGCAACCATAACCTGGGTTCAGGAGTCGGTTATGCGAGGGGAAGGTGCTAGCACCCCACGCGTCCATCGTACTCGATGGGATCCACACTTGTTGTCTATTCTAAGGGTAAGTTATACTATCATCTAGGGCTGTACTAAAACGGAGAGGGAAAGACAAAGACCGACTCGGTAGGACGTCGACGTCCTAGGCCTACGTACCCCCCTAGTGCAATGGGGAATTCAGAGTCAACGTAGTTCGGACCAAGTTCTTTTTGTGTTTTTTATGAGCGACGTTAAGTTCGCGTCCGGCAGTTAGGGTCGATGCCTGTTTGCGACTCAGACGGAAGGTAACGTGCCCTTTTTGAAAATAGCCTTTAAGTTTGAAGATCCCGAAGGACAAAAAGGTTTGAAGTTGGTTTGTGTTTTTTAGGACAGAAGTGGCTTAAGTTAGTTCCTAAGTCGCATTGCACCAAAGTCTAGGGCACAGGGGCGAATACTTAACGCATCGTCCCAAGACAGGACCCTCGCTAAGCACTCTAGAAAGATGAGAGGAAGCCCCTCATTTCTCATTCCCCATACTTAAGGCTCGTGCGCAATACACCTTATTCTTATTAAGTGTTTTAAAGATATTTGAGATGAGAAGAAAGAAGACACAAAGGTAACTCTAAAGGGGGACTATGAATCCTAAAGTCATCATGCATGGGTGACCTACGGTTAGTGAGGTTCAACCTAAACCCTAAAGAATGAAGATAGGAGAGAAAGAAAGAACAAAGGTGAAGAGGGATACTTTTCCACCCTTAAAGAACTTACCTTAATCCCTGCATAAAAGATTAGTGAGAAACAAACATAGGTAAGAGAAATGAGGTAAATGAAAATCAAACAATGGCAAACAACAATGATAATAATCCAAACATGAATTCAGAAATCAAAGGAGCAACCCCAAAGCAAATGGCACAAGTGCCTTTCAAACAGATAATCAGATGTAGTCAGAAATAGGCATACAAGAAGATCTCAAGTGAAAACAATTAAATAAATAGAGAAATAACTCTTAAAATTCTCCAAATTAAATTTCAAGGTTCCTTAATCAGAGACCAACCAAATATTAAAAATCCCTGCAAAAAATCAAGGTATTAGTCATCTAAATAATTAGGCAAAGTTCAGGTGGGAAGTGGGGTTCAGTGTGCCAAAGAGAAGGACCAAAATGCAATATGCAATGATTTTAAAAATGATAAAAAAATATTTTAATGTATTTTAGAATGTTAGTGAACAAATGCAAAAAGAACGGATAAAAAATATTTTATGATTGCAGAGAAATAAAATAAAGAAATTTAAGTATGCATGGTATGGATAATTCAAAAAGAAAATAGATTAAACAATTAATTTAAATGATAAAAATAAAATAAAAATAAAAAATAAAATTTTTAAAAATTATTAAAATGATAAATATGATGTATGAAATTTTTTAGTAATTTTTTAATGCAATTACGTAATTTTAATAATTAAAATATGAAAATGTAATTAATAAAAATAAGATGAAATAAAGAGTGCAAGGGGGGTGTGAATAGCAGGGAATTCACGTTGGAATAATAGTTGGGCCAGAAGGGGAGGTGCGAAAAGCAAAGGCCCAATGTCCAAGGACCCAAAACGCAGTCAATGAGGGAGTAATAGAATTCAGTCAACAATTAAAAACAATCCTAGCCACACATGTGATCTAACGCGTTACAACACACCCACCCACAATCATACGATCACACTTAATGAAAAAAAACGGCCAGGATTAAAAGAGAGCGCCATACTTCACCTAGTCACACGCACACGTGAACATGTAGTGCATACCATGCACCAGCCACATGCCTAGCATGTGACTCATTAATGAGTTGTCAAATCCTCCTCCGCACGATTAATGATTTAACACAACCAACGGCTACAGCTTGAGGATGCACGATAACAAATAAAGGATGGCACACACGCAACAATTAAAATAAAACAGAAATAAACATGACATGTGGCGCCTTGAGGGACGCACGATCTGGCAACGGACGGTCCAACTTCGTCTTCTCCATGGATCTCCTTCGCCGGACTGGTTCGCCGGCCACCACCGCCAGCCGCCGGAACCCTACCTCCGGCCACCACCTGCAACCTATATTTTTCCAGAAAATGCATATGGGTACACTATCCGACCCAGAATTTTGTCAGGAATCCAAATATGGCATCAAAAACCCCAAATTGTTAGTGTATAATAAAAAACGAATAAAAAACCATTAGGGCACAAAACTTTAAATCCATATTACAAGCAAACCACACGTCCAAAATTAAAAATAAATAGATCAGGGTAACCACCAATCATCACACGTCAATATTCATATAAAAAAGGGGAGTTTTAGGAGCACGAAAAAATTCACCCACCTGAGATGGTGCACCTCTAATCCTTGCTTTTGGCTGCGAATGGTGGTTGGGTTGTGTTCTAGAAATCACCAGGAAGAGATTTGTGGAAGTACTTTTGGGAGAGCTCCTCTTGGCCGTGAGTTTGAATGAAAAATACTTTTTAGGGTTCACTTGAAAACTCCAATATATCATGTGTAACTAAACCTAACCAGTGCATGATTGAGCTTATATAGACTAGGGTTTTCTACTGAATATGAATTGGGCTTGGGCAATCCTTGGTTTAATGATTTTTTGAATTATTTTGGAAAAACACATTAAGCACACCTCCTCCATGCATGGATATTTGAAAGTTTCATGATGGATCACTTGCATTTGAGTTGCTAATCACACCACATTTAAATTGGGCCTTGAAACTTTTTTGATTCGTGACTTTTGAATAATTTGGCATTTTTGAACAATGGAGAATAAATGAAGAATAAACCATGGAATTACTTCATTCTTGGGCCCAAAATAATCCTCAAGGAATGTCTTTTAATATTGGAATGTGGCATGAAGCAATGGAATTGATTATAGGTCATTATACCCAAAGTTGTGAAAATGGGATCATGAGAAACCCTAAAAACCACTTTGCCTTCCTTTGACCATTAGTTGAGTTTCACAAATGATATGGAGACCCACTACTACTTGTTGGAAAGAGGAGAAAAAGATCTTCAGCTTTCATGTTGGAGAAAAATTCATTTGAAGCTTTCTTGATGATGAAAAGTCAAGTTGAATGCAGTGTAGGAACTTGCCCAAAAAGGAAACTTTTATTATAGGTCACTTTCCAAATTTAGAAACTTTTGCACCAACTCCTGATTTTTGATATATGGCATGAAACTTGACTCTTGATAACCATATGAGGATGTGAGACCTTGAAAACCTCGGAGAGAACCTCAAAATTCCACAGTTGACTTTTCCTCTCACTGTTGACTTTTACCCAATTCAACTGATTTTCAATCCATTGGCCAATTGAACTTCTCCTGAACCAAACTGATGGACAACCTCCCATCCCTAGATACTTAGGGACCCAAGGAATACCATAGAATCAAGTATTGCCCAAAAAATCAGAAATAAACTGACTTTATAGCAAACCCTAGTTTTGGTACCCTCAGTCTAGGAGGAAATAACACAGTCTCCAAATCCAAATTCCTCTGAATATGATGTGTATCCTCTCCAACAAAGATAAGATATGTCATTTGGTGATGATAAAAACCCAAGGAGCTTGCCCATTGGAGCAATAAACCCAAGAATTTCAAAACCCTAATTTATGCACTGGTTAGGAGAGAGTGATCCACTTGAGCTCTCTTGGACAATACCAGGACTCTTGCTTGACCCTCTGAAGAACTGCCTCAGGCACCTTGACCCCATGCTAAGAACCAATGATATGCACATATGATAATGCAAAAATGCAATGAAACATAAGCCAGTTAGTACTAAAGTAAGGAGGGCAAATTTTGGGGTGCAACAGCTGCCCCTATTCAATCAACTTGGTCCTGAGGGTATGATAGCGACGACTTTCAGACAATTAGGATGCACGGAGATTGAATACCAAAGAACCCGGAAATTTGCAATCCTCTGCTGGAGAATTAGCCATAAATGCTGTACTGTCACAATACGGACGAGTGCTAGCTATGCTGGGTATAAAGTGAAACAAACTCTCCCAAGTTATGTCATCTCTGCTGATAGAGAGAACTGACAAAGGAATCTCGAAATATGCCATCCCTGCTGATAAAGGGACACTGACAAAAGAGTATCTTCAAAGCTTGCTATCTCTGCTGACAAAGAGAAACTAGCAAAACAAATGCCATCCCTGCTGATAAAGGGAAACTGACGAAGAACTATCCAAAAGATCGCTATCTCTGCTGATAAAGAGAAACTAGCATACTGATGCCATCCCTGCTGATAAAGGGAAACTAGCAAAATAAATGCCATCCCTGCTGATAAAGGGAAACTGGCGAAGAACCATCCAAAAGATCGCTATCTCTGCTGATAAAGAGAAACTAGCAAACTGATGCCATCCCTGCTGATAAAGGGAAACTAGAAAAATAAATGTCATCCCTGCTGATAAAGGGAAACTGATGAAGAATTATCCAAAAGATCGCTATCTCTGCTGATAAAGAGAAACTAGCAAACTGATGCCATCCCTGCTGATAAAGGGAAACTAGCAAAATAAATGCCATCCCTGCTGATAAAGGGAAACTGACGAAATAAATGCCATCCCTACTGATAAAGGGAAACTGACAAAGAACCATCCAAAAGATCGCTATCTCTGCTGATAAAGAGAAACTAGCAAACTGATGCCATCCCTGCTGATAAAGGGAAACTAGCAAAATAAATGCCATCCCTGCTGACAAAGGGAAACTGACGAAGAATTATCCAAAAGATCGTTATCTCTGCTGATAAAGAGAAACTAGCAAACTGATGCCATCCCTGCTGATAAAGGGAAACTAGCAAAATAAATGCCATCCCTGCTGATAAAGGGAAACTGACGAAAGAGAATCTTCAAAAGATTGCTATCTCTGCTGATAAAGAGAAACTAGCAAACTAGATGCCATCCCTGCTGATAAAGGGAAACTGACGAAAGAAAATCTCCAAAAGCTTGCTATCTCTGCTGATAAAGAGAAACTAGCAAAATAAATGCCATCCCTGCTGATAAAGGGAAACTGACGAAAGAAAATCTCCAAAAGCTTGCTATCTCTGCTGATAAAGAGAAACTAGCAAAATAAATGCCATCCCTGCTGATAAAGGGAAACTGACAAAAGAAAATCTCCAAAAGCTTGCTATCTCTGCTGATAAAGAGAAACTAGCAAAATAAATGCCATCCCTGCTGATAAAGGGAAACTGACGAAAGAAAATCTCCAAAAGATTGCTATCCCTGCTGATAAAGAGAAACTAGCAAAATAAATGCCATCCCTGCTGATAAAGGGAAACTGACGAAAGAAAATCTTCAAAAGACTGCTATCTCTGCTGATAAAGAGAAACTAGCAAAATAAATGCCATCCCTGCTGATAAAGGGAAACTGACGGACGAAAATCTTCAAAAGATTGCTATCTCTGTTGATAAAGAGAAACTAGCAAAATAAATGCCATCCCTGCTGATAAAGGGAAACTGACGAAAGAAAATCTCCGAAGGATTGCTATCTCTGCTGATAAAGAGAAACTAGCAAAATAAATGCCATCCCTGCTGATAAAGGGAAACTGACAAAATAAATGCCATCCCTGCTGATAAAGGGAAACTGACGAAAGAAAATCTCCAAAAGCTTGCTATCTCTGCTGATAAAGAGAAACTAGGAAAATAAATGCCATCCCTACTGATAAAGGGAAACTGATGAAAGAAAATCTCCAAAACCTTGCTATCTCTGCTGATAAAGAGAAACTAGCAATACCAATGGCGACTTCACTAGGGATAACGCGAAACAAACTTCTGGTCAAGCAAGAACGGGATTTCACAAAAGAGAAAGGCCAGACAAACTTCTAACGGGCCCATGATCCATAGATAAGATGACTCCGCTGGGGAAAGGAGAAGTCTAAATAAAAGACTCTGTCGAGGAGCACAAGTATAGGGAATACATCCCTCCAAAATCTCCTGAGTTATGCCATCTCTGCTGAGAAAGAGAACTGGCAAGGAAAGTATCAAACCTGGCTTATGCTTCGAATGCAAATGTTTGAATTGTGGCGTAATGCTCCATACGACATGGAAATGCTACGCGTTTGAGGATGCAATGCAAATGCTTATGATATGCAAAAAGGGTCCCTCCAGCAAAATAAATGCCGGAGAGAAAAGATCCGTTCAGCCGGGGATGACAAAAATAAATTGTCCTCTGAATCTAGGAACTCTGTTGAGAAGGGTCATACTGATCGACTCTTTGGATCAACAACTTCTGCTGGGGATGAAGTCCCGGCAGAACTACCGGGGGCCACATCTGTCTGAAGGTAACATCCAACCTGAGATTTCTCCTCTGCTAGGGGAGTTAAGAATGAACGCCAATGACGGAACCGAAAGTCCGTTGCTGAGGATTGCTGATAACCAATTGGGCTCAGGACCTGCTGGGGATGCCAGCCCATAATACCATCTGCTTGGGGAAAACTGTTTGTAATACCATCCTGCTTGGGGATACTGCTGATCTTAGCCTGCTGATGGGGAGAATGACTTTACTCCCACCTCGCTGGGGATTAGAATATGACATTGTTGGTGAAAGTACACTTCCTGACTGGGGGAAGTGAGCACCCTGATTCTGTGGGGAATAATGCCTTGATCCGGAGAAAATACTTTCCAACCCTTCTGCTGGGGGAAGTCTACTCTGCTGAGGAAAGCTTGACCTGCTGGGGAAGGAGCAATCTCAATACTGGGGAGAGCAAACTGCTGGGAGAGTACAATCCTGTTGCCCTGCGACCTGACTTGTCTTTATGCTCATAAACGGCCCTTTGAACTTTCCACTTGCCCCAGACCACCAGGTCTAATGGAAGAAATCATCTCAAGAGGATTTTACAGAAGACCGGGTGTTCGCACTGCCCCAGGGTCTTCAAACTCTTGGAGAGATTTATCATATCTCGACATAACTGCCCCAGTCTTCATAATCCATGAAGTACATTACCTCGAAAGGGATCGTAATGACTTTAAAATACTCTGCTTTAGTATCTTGAACCTTGAGGAGGTGTTTTTAATTAACCATTTTCAGGAGTGGACGATCTCCCATGCTCTAGAGATGACCTGCCCCAATATGAGCTTTGAAGTGACCTTGCCCCTGATCCTAGAATGAATGCCCCAAAATAACTGAATTTTGGAGAGTTTTATCGACGTGACTGCCCCAGATTGGTTACATCTTAACACGACTTACTGGGGAGAGCCCACTCTACACTGAGTCTCTTGGCAGCCTGCCCTTTAATATGATTGTCCTTCAGAACTTCCAAGCATCCCAACTTGGCAGGATCAAGCTTCTTGACTGATCTTCACTGTGTAAGCTGCCATTGATGTTTAGGCACATGTATGCAAACAGAACAAGTTATTTATGAGAATGATAATCCTAATGCAACATTCATGTTAACCTTGAAGTTTTTTTATGAAAATGTGTCGCAAAACCCTGTGAACGAATCACTAGTTGGGATGCGACCTTGATTTTTGAAAGGCAAAACAATGCGCACATGCAATACCAACAAGTCTTATTAGCACAACTTATGGGAGTCAGGAACGCTGTCCTGTTGAAGTACGTTTTTGGAATAAACCCTGTTTCAATTAGGACTTTTAAGGGTTGTAACGTGGTCTGGTTCACGGTTTCAGAAAAAAGGATTTATGGCTCAAAATTTATTGGTGCCCACCCACTCTTCGTGATGTTCTCCAGCCCTATGTTTAGTTAATCTGACACAAACGCTCATCTCTCAAAAGGTTTACGATCTTTAAGGAGCCCACGCAACTAATGGTTTGACACCTAAGGAGGTTTTGGAGTGACAGTCATCCCTTTTTATCTTTGGTGTCTGTAATCACACGAATTTATTCTTATCGGGGATTTTCTTTTGTAACGCCTTTTGCCTTTTTTGATCCCTGAATTTTGCCTGGACTGACTCTTTTGAGTTTTTTTCGATTTTGAAGTCCAGCGGGATGCCCTAACTTTTGCCTAAGTCGCTTGTTTTCAAGTTTCGACTTAACAGGCTTTTCTTTTTTTATTCCCCTTTTTCGAACAAAGCGTGCGACACTGGTTGTTTTACTTGCTTGAAAGGGTTGTGACTGCCTCACTCCTCGATTGTTGAAGGATAGCCATTGTGGTTTCACATCTCTTGACTTCTTGATGGTGGGATAGAAGGTAATGGACCCTCAGATGCACACTCTCCTTGAAATTTGAACGCTCGGTCAAACTAACTGACGTCTACCCTGCCCCTGGGTTGAGTATGAGGGTTTTTCGTACGAAAGAAACTCCTACTCCAAGGCTCGAAAGGGGTTAACGAAGGTTTATCTCCTTATCTCTCCAGTGTTTAGGGGTTTGAAACAATGCATGTACATCCTCAACAGGGTTCTATCCTTGAACATACGACCAGAGATTTGCGTTTTCGTCTCATCATCCTCCCTCAAGAGTTCTAAACAAAGAAAATTGGCATTGCAGTGCATATAACCATTTAAGAGTGAAGACGAATGGATTACTTCAAGGAAAACATACTCATTGCATTCATATCATCATAAAAAAAATAAACAAGTCTTACATGCATACGATGCTTTAACAAGAAATGAAAAACTACAAATGAAAATGCAGTAAAGAAGCTGAAGATTTCCATTGCCGAGGAAGCTTAATTCTGTCTGGACGTACTTGCAGACTGAGTGTTCATTTGAGAAAGGAGGCTTCCATTGATGTACATATCATCTTCAGTGAATACAATGATCTCTGAGTCTACCAGGTCTTGCACCTTGTGCTTGAACACGTTGCAGTTTTCAATTGAATGACCTAGTGTGTCTGAGTGATATTCACATCTGGCATCCAGATCATAGTCAGGAGGAATAGGGTCGGGGACAGGCTTGGCATCCCTTATTTGAACCAAAGAACTTTCGAGTAGACGGGCAAGAACCTGGCTGTGAGGAACAGGGAGTGGATCAAACCCTCTCTCAGGCCTTCGTGATCTTTGTTGTCTTTTTCCAGAGCAGTTCTCTTGTTGATCCTGATTCGAGCGCATAATCCTTTCAGGGACTTTTCTCTTCAGACTTAGTTGAGGCGTAGGCATCATTTGCGGATGTGGGGATTCTAAGACCAAAGACTGCAAGAAAGGCCCCTGACTTGATGTGGCTTTGGGAGAAGCAACGGGGATACCCACTTCCTTTTCAACAGCTAGAGCAGGACCACCTTGGATGCTTACGCCGCTCGATGTGAATTCAATTTTCCTCGAATCTATCAGATCTTGGACAACATGCTGAAATGCCCTACAATCTTCCACATTATGCCCCGGCGCGCCAGAGTGAAAATCACAGTGGGCTCTTGCATCATAACCTGGTGGGGGAGTATCAGAGGGAGGAGCCAAAGTCCTTTTCCGTACCAATTGCAATTGAAGAAGATGCTGGAATAACTGAGAATATGGCACTGGTGGAGTCTCAAAATGTCTATTCTGCTTAGGCGTAAATTGTGGCTGGCGTGGAGCACGATTCTGTTGTTGTTGAGGTACAGCCGGGACAGTCACAGTGGCAATCCGCTCACCCTTAGGGAGGGATCTCTTGAACCACGGGGGAGAGACAATTCCAGCCACAGCTTCAGGCGTGAGAGTATTATCTCTGCTTAGCACACCTCTCACGACCTCCATAACCAGACTCATCTGAGTCTTCAGTAGGTTGACCTCTTCCTTCAACACTTTCTGCTCTTGAACCAAGGTTTGCATCTTCCCCATAAACTGGCCCATTTGGCTTCGTACATCCCTCAACTCAGCTTGAATTTGATCCATAATCAACTCTTGAACGGCCTGAGGAGTTAAGTCTGCAATTCTGAGAAAACCAGATCAAAATAAGAATAACCAGCCTTGAACACCTGTCATGCAAAATGATTATGCACAATGATTATGAATATGCAAATGCAAATGAACATGTTTGAATATTAGCAGGGTGATCCACCCATTGATTCCAGTTTAATAACAAGATAGAACAGAACTTCTGCTCATATATTAAGAAAACCAGAGAAAAGCCAAATGTCAATAATCACAATCCGAGGTAACAAGTTTGAACGTAAGAATCATAGAGGTCCCAACCAACAAGCCTGGTGGTGATCCACATACAATAAAAGAGAAGAGAAAACTATGGCATATCATCAAAGTCCGCAAGTGTCAATCCCCCACATCCATTATGCTTTCTGCACCAGTCTTGAATCTCCTTGAACAACTTTCTGGTGTCGGGATGCTTCGGCCTCTGAATTAGCCCTTGAATGAGAAGGTCTCTCCTGTGTATGATCCCATCCAAGTATCGACAATGTAACTCCCAAGCGTCTTCTCTAGAAACACCCTCCATGCTATACCCCTCATGTCTAGATCTCTTCACTTCAGCCTGGACCTTCAGTTCTTCTATGGAGGCTACGGCCTGATTAAGTCGACCCTCGACTGCTTGTCTCTTGAATATCCCTGACAGAATCTCAGCGTTTTTCTTCTTGAGCGTCGACTTCAACTGATCAATATTAGCTATGTAGTCGTCTTCCTTTCTCTTATTCTCAGCCATGGCAGTTTCTCGGTGATCATCGAACCTGTGAATCTTCAACAAAGCCTTATCTAATTCCTCCTCCTTGGACTTGAGAACCTTACTGATACCATCCAAAGCTTCCTTCATCCTTTGTCTGGATGCGACCATGTCAGCAAGCTCTTTTTCTGCTTTAGCAAGGAGCTCTGTCTTCAACTTGGCGGTATAAACAGCTTCACCCCGCTCATGCTTCCACTGATAAATCTCTCCCTTTATCTCACTATTTTCTTCCCGCAGCCTTTCCTTTTCAGCCCATAATTTGTTATACTTCTCCAACTCAACGGTGGTAGGAGGCTCGATTACCAAAGGATACAAAGGTGGTTCCACCGGGAATGGAAGAAGCTCCTCTTCTACTCTCTTCTTGATCCACTCTTTATAGGGAGGAAAAACCCGGTTATTACATTTTCCGAACGAAGTTTTACCCTTCTTGGTCACCTGTTTCCAAGCATTCACAATTTTCCTCATCATCCCCTGATCCTTAATACCATTGAAGAATAAGGACTCTCTGATATCTCTTTCGTCAGGTGGACCTCTCAAAGGATAACCAAACTGTCTGATAACAAGGGAAAGATTATAGTTAATTCCCCCTTTTCTCCCTATCAAGGGTACATTAGGGAATTCTCCGCACTTGTAAATAATCTCCATTCCTAGCAAATCATGATTGATCCAAACAATGTTATTCGCAGTCAAGCCCATAACCCTGTTTGACCATTTCAGAGAATCTTTCGTATCAACGAAAGCGCCAGATTCGGGGAGGCGACTCAAAAACCAAGTAGCTAAGAGCGGTGCACAACAACTCACAGTTTTTCCACGCCTATTCTCATTCTTGTAGTGGACTGAGTGATACACATCACCGAGCAAGGTAGGTATAGGATTCTTCGACATAAAGATTCTGACGGCGTGCATATCCACCAGATCAGGAATATTCGGAAACAGAACAATCCCATAGATACACATGGCCAGAATAGCTTGGAAAGCAGTCCAAATCTTCTCTTTGACATATATGCAAGCCTGAACAAACAAGAACTTCAACAAGAAACCCTTAACTCCTTGTTTTTCTGCAATATTACTATTCAGAATAGA
This sequence comes from Lathyrus tuberosus, assembly GCA_022829125.1. Lineage (NCBI taxonomy): Eukaryota > Viridiplantae > Streptophyta > Magnoliopsida > Fabales > Fabaceae > Lathyrus > Lathyrus tuberosus. The sequence continues at coordinate 14,868,102 of JALAZF010000104.1, forward strand.
CTCACTAATATGAAGAGCAACAACCATTTCTTCTACCCCGGGGTGTTCTTCGGAAAAGAGAACTATATCATGCCTGATGGGGATTCCCAAAATAAATGAGAACTCCTCCAACGTTGGAGCCAAGATATAGTCCGGGAAAGTGAAGCAACGCAGAGACGGATCGTAAAACTGAAGAAGTGTGTGAATGGCATCCTTCTCATACTGGGAGATATTGTAAACAAATTTCAGAAGTCTCCCAAACCTTCCAATGAACTCTGTACGAACTCCGGAACCAGCCATATTAATCAGTTTGTGAATTAATGTCAGAGTCGGCTCTGGGAACGAATAGGCAACAGTCTTCTTTCTCTGAACATCCATGTTGAAGTAACCTCAGAAAACCGGAATCAAGAGTAAGATGCAAGCCCTGAAAAATGTCAAACATGTCAGAATGCAAGAAAAATGATATGCTCATGCAAACATGGGGTCAAGGCACACTGCTGGATGTGCTGTGCTGTTAGCTGGACGAGAACCACAACCCATAAAACCAGAATTCTGAACCACTGAGGAACCCAAATAATTAGACATTGATGAGAAATCCAGAGAAATAGGGTAGGTTGAAGGTTTCGGTTACCTGCAAACCTGCAAATACCCATCCCCTCTCATGTGTGGGTACTAGGATGTTCAGTATCCCGGGCTCTCAGGTCGAGAAATAATGATACGTTCACCATTTCTGGTTTGGCATCATCATTAATCGAGGAGGCCTCAACTGATTCTCCAAAGCGAAAGGTCCTCAGCTTTGGCACTGAGGTCGAGAAACAATAGTACATTCATCCCTCGGGGTACAGTACTATCGTCAATCGAGGAGTGCCTCCACTGATTCTCTTCAAAAAGTAGGGGCCATCCTATGCGAGTTCCAAAGCGGGCCCTCGGGTGCGAATGTGTTTGCCACAGGATGTGGTCTGCCACTGTCACCACTAAAGAGGGATGTTTCCACTAAGGTCCTCAATGATCGGTCACCAGAGTCGACAGCTCTCTAGATCAACACCCCAACATGCGCAAGACACACACGTTAGAATGCATCCCAAGATAGCCTCGTCTGGTTGTGAATTTCGTGAACACACAAACGTACCAAGCGGGCACGTAGGTCCCACTACTTTCCACTCTAGTCCTAGGGTATTCTCAAGCCTTGGTATTGGGCTTATCTCTCAGATCCACCCAACCTGCAAAACAAAGACAGCCAGCACAGCACAGCAGCATGACAGTAATAAAAAATGAAATGCGGAAAATGTGGTAAAAATAAAATAAAATACAATACATAAAGCAAAACAAACACAAAACACCCAAAGAAAACAAAGACAAGCAAGCGTTAGGATTGACTCGCTTATGGATGGACCAGCATAGGTCAACCACCTTCCCCAGCAGAGTCGCCAGTTGTCGCTCCCAGGATTTTCATCCAGATACAAACGCGAGAGTGGCGCGGAAAAACAGAGTCGCCAGCCGTGTAAATTTATCCCAAGAGAGGGAAAGGGAACACCGCATAAACCTGAGGAAGAGGGAAAGGAATGGTCGTCGCAACCATAACCTGGGTTCGGGAGTCGGTTACGCGAGGGGAAGGTGCTAGCACCCCACGCATCCATTGTACTCGATGGGATCCACGCTTGTTGTCTATTCTAAGGGTAAGTTATACTATCATCTTGGGCTGTACTAAAACGGAGAGGGAAAGACAAAGACCGACTCGGTAGGACGTCGACATCCTAGGCCTACGTACCCCCCTTGTGCAATGGGGAATTCAGAGTCAATGTAGTTCGGACCAAGTTCTTTTTGTGTTTTTTATGAGCGACGTTAAGTTCACGTCCGGCAGTTAGGGTCGATGCCTGTTTGCGGCTCAGACAGAAGGTAACGTGCCCTTTTTGAAAATATCCTTTAAGTTTGAAGATCCCGGAGGACAAAAAGGTTTGAAGTTGGTTTGTGTTTTTTAGGACAGAAGTGGCTTAAGTTAGTTCCTAAGTCGCATTGCACCAAAGTCTAGGGCACAGGGGCGAATACTTAACGCATCGTCCCAAGACAGGACGCTCACTAAGCACTCTAGAAAGATGAGAGGAAGCCCCTCATTTCTCATTCCCCATACTTAAGGCTCGTGCGCAATACACCTTATTCTTATTAAGTGTTTTAAAGAAATTTGAGATGAGAAGAGAGAAGACACAAAGGTAACTCTAAAGGGGGACTATGAATCCTAAAGTCATCATGCATGGGTGACCTACGGTTAGTGAGGTTCAGTCTAAACCCTAAAGAATGAAGATAGGAGAGAAAGAAAGAACAAAGGTGAAGAGGGATACTTTTCCACCCTTAAAGAACTTACCTTAATCCCTGCATAAAAGATTAGTGAGAAACAAACATAGGTAAGAGAAATGAGGTGAATGAAAATCAAACAATGGCAAACAACAATGATAATAATCCAAACATGAATTCAGAAATCAAAGGAGCAACCCCAAAGCAAATGGCACAAGTGCCTTTCAAACAGATAATCAGATGTAGTCAGAAATAGGCATACAAGAAGATCTCAAGTGAAAACAATTAAATAAATAGAGAAATAACTCCTAAAATTCCCCAAATTAAATTTCAAGGTTCCTTAATCAGAGACCAACCAAATATTAAAAATCCCTGCAAAAAATCAAGGTATTAGTCATCTAAATAATTAGGCAAAGTTCAGGTGGGAAGTGGGGTTCAGTGTGCCAAAGAGAAGGAGTAAAATGCAATATGCAATGATTTTAAAAATGATAAAAAAAATATTTTAATGTATTTTAGAATGTTAGTGAACAAATGCAAAAAGAACAGATAAAAAATATTTTATGATTGCAGAGAAATAAAATAAAGAAATTTAAGTATGCATGGTATGGATAATTAAAAAAGAAAATAGATTAAACAATTAATTTAAATGATAAAAATAAAATAAAAATAAAAAATAAAATTTGTAAAAATTATTAAAATGATAAATATGATGTATGAAATTTTTTAGTAATTTTTTAATGCAATTACGTAATTTTAATAATTAAAATATGAAAATGTAATTAATAAAAATAAGATGAAATAAAGAGTGCAAGGGGGGTGTGAATAGCAGGGAATTCACGTTGGAATAATAGTTGGGCCAGAAGGGGAGGTGCGAAAAGCAAAGGCCCAATGGCCAAGGACCCAAAACGCAGTCAATGAGGGAGTAATAGAATTCAGTCAACAATTAAAAACAATCCCAGCCACACATGTGATCTAACGCGTTACAACACACCCACCCACAACCATACGATCACACTTAATGAAAAAAAATGGCCAGGATTAAAAGAGAGTGCCATACTTCACCTAGTCACACGCACACGTGAACATGTAGTGCATACCATGCACCAGCCACATGCCTAGCATGTGACTCATTAATGAGTTGTCAAATCCTCCTCCGCACGATTAATGATTTAACACAACCAACGGCTACAGCTTGAGGATGCACGATAACAAATAAAGGATGGCACACATGCAACAATTAAAATAAAACAGAAATAAACATGACATGTGGCGCCTTGAGGGACGCACGATTTGGCAACGGACGGTCCAACTTCGTCTTCTCCATGGATCTCCTTCGCCGGACTGGTTCGCCGGCCACCACCGCCAGCCGTCGGAACCCTACCTCCGGCCACCACCTGCAACCTATATTTTTCCAGAAAATGCATATGGGTACACTATCCGACCCAGAATTTCGTCAGGAATCCAAATATGGCATCAAAAACCCCAAATTGTTAGTGTATAATAAAAAACGAATAAAAAACCATTAGGGCACAAAACTTTAAATCCATATTACAAGCAAACCACACGTCCAAAATTAAAAATAAATAGATCAGGGTAACCACCAATCATCACACGTCAATATTCATATAAAAAAGGGGAGTTTTAGGAGCACGAAAAAATTCACCCACCTGAGATGGTGCACCTCTAATCCTTGCTTTTGGCTGCGAATGGTGGTTGGGCTGTGTTCTAGAAATCACCAGGAAGAGATTTGTGGAAGTACTTTTGGGAGAGCTCCTCTTGGTCGTGAGTTTGAATGAAAAATCCTTTTTTAGGGTTCACTTGAAAACTCCAATATATCACGTGTAACTAAACCTAACCAGTGCATGATTGAGCTTATATAGACTAGGGTTTTCTACTGAATATGAATTGGGCTTGGGCAATCCTTGGTTTAATGATTTTTTGAATTATTTTGGAAAAACACATTAAGCACACCTCCTCCATGCATGGATATTTGAAAGTTTCATGATGGATCACTTGCATTTGAGTTGCTAATCACACCACATTTAAATTGGGCCTTGAAACTTTTTTGATTCATGACTTTTGAATAATTTGGCATTTTTGAACAATGGAGAATAAATGAAGAATAAACCATGGAATTACTTTATTCTTGGGCCCAAAATAATCCTCAAGGAATTTCTTTTAATATTGGAATGTGGCATGAAGCTATGGAATCTATTATAGGTCATTATACCCAAAGTTGTGAAAATGGGATCATGAGAAACCCTAAAAACCACTTTGCCTTCCTTTGACCATAAGTTGAGTTTCACAAATGATATGGAGACCCACTAGTACTTGTTGGAAACAGGAGAAAAAGATATTCAGCTTTCATGTTGGAGAAAAATTCATTTGAAGCTTTCTTGATGATGAAAAGTCAAGTTGAATGCAGTGCAGGAACTTGCCCAAAAAGGAAACTTTTATTATAGGTCACTTTCCAAATTTAGAAACTTTTGCACCAACTCCTGATTTTTGATATATGGCATGAAACTTGACTCTTGATGACCATATGAGGATGTGAGACCTTGAAAACCTCGGAGAGAACCTCAAAATTCCACAGTTGACTTTTCCTCTCACTGTTGACTTTTACCCAATTCAACTGATTTTCAATCCATTGGCCAATTGAACTTCTCCTGAACCAAACTGATGGACAACCTCCCATCCCTAGATACTTAGGGACCCAAGGAATACCATAGAATCAAGTCTTGCCCAAAAAATCAGAAATAAACTGACTTTATAGCAAACCCTAGTTTTGGTACCCTCAGTCTACGAGGAAATAGCACAGTCTCCAAATCCAAATTCCTCTGAATATGATGTGTATCCTCTCCAACAAAGATAAGATATGTCATTTGGTGATGATAAAAACCCAAGGAGCTTGCCCATTGGAGCAATAAACCCAAGAATTTCAAAACCCTAATTTATGCACTAGTTAGGAGAGAGTGATCCACTTGAGCTCTCTTGGACAATACCAGGACTCTTGCTTGACCCTCTGAAGAACTGCCTCAGGTACCTTGACCCCATGCTAAGAACCAATGATATGCACATATGATAATGCAAAAATGCAATGAAACATAAGCCAGTTAGTACTAAAATAAGGAGGGCAAATTTTGGGGTGCAACAGTACTATGCTTTGAGAAACAGTAGTAGACTCTATGAAAGGACTGTTCTATGCAGATGACTAAGTTCTGTTCCTATACCTCTAGGAGGTCATCGGGACAATTTGTACGAAGCCCAAGAGGAGGCTGGAAGCTTTTAAGAAGCCGATCGGTCCTTGTACGAAGCCCAAGAGGAGGCTATCATTCTCGGAGGAAGAGATCATTATACGAAGCCTAAGAGGAGGCTGTGAGTACTTCTAAGAAGCCGACGGGTCCTTGTACTAAGCCCAAGAGGAGGCGGGGTTGCTTTTAGGAAGCTTGTGGGTCCTTGTACGATGCCCAAGAGGAGGCCGATGCTTTTAATAAGCTCGTGGGTCCCCAAATCCCGAGAAATTCAAGGCAAGCTATTCACAAGGAATAGATCAAGTCATGAAAGTTCGAGAATTTGGAAGAAACTCAAAGATGCCATTCACGGAGAAAAGATCATCTCTGGGGAATAGTTTCCTTGACAATTTCTATGAGTGACAGTCTATGAAAGGGTTCACCGAGAATGCTGCCTTTCATATCTCCATATTGTTTAACCCCAAGAGGAGGGAAGACTGTGTCTGGTAATCCTATGGGGATCTAGTTTTGACTATTTCTAAGAGTGATCAACGGGCTTAATGCTAGACGTAGTTGCCGGGGAAACTCTAAATATCTATACTAGTATTACACAATTGATATGAGTTTATGAAAGAAGACTTACAATGAAACAGCCCCACAATACAGTTATATGTATATGAAAGCGGTAAATGAAAGCAATAACCACTTACTCGGTTGTAGAGCTTCCATGCTGTTTGGTTAGTTGTTCAACAAAGAAAGATTGAAAACAACAGTATATTCAAAATCAAAGGAGAAAGTGCTTTGAAAAAGAAAGATTTGGGGCTTACAGCTCAAGGAGAGGCCTAAGTTTCATCAGTGATTTTACTGTTTGAATTCGTACAGAGGGACTTATACAAGTGACTGTGGCCCAAAAAAGGTTTTCTGTACAAAGGGGATGGGTCTTACACTTTCTCACGAGGCCCAAAAAGTTTTAAAGAAAAGAAATGGGTCTTACTACACGAGGGTAGGCCCAGTTTGTTTTTTCCGTTTGAAATGGCGATCGCGTCGAGATTTTCTTTTAACACGAAGGGACTTATACAATAAGTGAAGCCCAAATGGTTTTGGTCAAAAGGGGATTGGGTCTTACACTCTATTAGAGGCCCAAAAGTTTTGAATGGGTCTTATAGCTCAAGGAGAGGCCCAAAAGGTTATTTTTCAAAAGGCGACGATCGCGCCGTTTGTTTTTGACGGTATCGGGACTTATACAATACACTGAGGCCCAAAAATGATTTGGTTAAAAAAATATTGGGTCTTACACTCTATTAGAGGCCCATGAGTGTTTGACAATGATTTGTTTGAGTGAAAATCAAAGAAACCCTAATTTTATTCTTTAAAAGTAAATATTTAAAGAAAATCAATGAAAAATACCAAATAAGTTTGAATAAACCACTTGTGATTTTTGTTTAAGGTTTGAAAAATGAAGTATAAATCACAAGAGATATTAAAACTCATTTGGTCTTGATTTTTCAAGATGAATATTCATTTTACAATGTTTAAAAACAAATAAAATGAATTCATTCACAAAAATACTAATTATATTAAATAAATAATATAAACTCAATTTTTTTTGTGGAATAAAATATTTCAACATTTTTTTTGATTTTTTGCAAAAATAACCAATCAAAAATAATTAAAATTGAAAGAGTTATTAATTTTCCAATTAATTAATAAACCATGAAAATATTGGAAAAAATGGCAAAATGTGAAAAAACACAAAATGGCATAGGTGGGGTTTGAACCCAAGACCTCAAGGTTACAAGGCGCGCGCCTTACCACTGGGGTGGTGATACATCCATTGTTTGAAACAAAACAACAAATATACAAGTCATGCCTTGGTTTTAGGCCTGGCCCAAGGCAAGTTTTGGCAAGTTTTGGCTCAGAAACGTGAAGGTCATAACTTTCTCAATTCTTAATGGTTTGAGACAAAATTTATATGCATCTGGACCAAAATTTCATAAGGAATCCAATGGTGGTGGTAGTTTTTTCAGATCACACTCCCTCCTCAAAACCCGATAGTGGTTTTGAAAATGACCTATAATTGCATTTTCTATGCTACAACTTGGTACAAGCATGGATTACATGGTGAATTAGCTCAAACACAACATATACAACATGTATGAGATGTTTATGATCAGTGGACTTCAAAGCATTGCATGATTCAAAGATTCCAAGTTGTGAGACTTACCTCTTTTTTTGATATTTTGGAGCTTTTGTGCAATCTGTCAAACCTCTTGTTCCAGAAATGATTTGATGCTTTAGACGCACTCAAATGACCCCTTAGAAGCTTTTAGGATGATTGGAATTGACTGGTACCTGTAAAAACACAAACAGTCCCTTTCTTGCAAAAGGGGTTAAAAGTGACCAAAATAGCAACTCTCTCAAATGGTGTTCCAGATGGGGGGAACCATTTGGGACAGTTCAAGGATGATATTTGGAGTGTGTTTGAGGTTTTATCTGGTTTGAAAAGTGACTGAATCAAGACATGGCTTGAAACATGCAAAAAAAGCCTATTTTGAAGTTTTGAGAGGTGACTTTGTGATTTTGTGATTACAGGTCACTTGTGATAGTTTGCACAGCTTACATATGATATATATGAGGTGTGTGTGTGATTGATTGTGATGGAAAAGCTCTCAAGCTCAAAAACTCAAAGTTGCCTTGCTAAAGAAGGCATTTTTGCCAAGAGAAAGAGGTTTTGAGGAAAGCATCTGTTTGATGGCTTTGGTGTACTCAAACTGATCACAATTGAGCTCTATTTATAGTAAAGCAAGTTTGTTTTGGGATCCACAGTGAATGGCAACTGCAGCAGGTGTTTGTTCAATGTTGGCCAATGGAAATCCAAGTCTCCTCTAGCCATTGACTAGAGGTTAGGGCACATGGCTGTGGTTCCCTTGGTCTTGGATAAGTCTTGACTGAATTCAGTTGCAAATGGCTCAGTCCATGCCACCTTGGTGTATGCATTGAATGCTCCAATCCAAAATTGGCGTCTTGTCCCTCTTTTGGCAATTCTAGGTTTAACATGCTATTTCTTGTTCCAAAGACTTTGGAGGCTTGGCTCAGTGATTGTCCCCTTTAGATTCAATCCTCAGAGGTGTCCAAGTGGATAGGAGTGTTTGGATTTGCACAATTTTGGCAAATCGATTAAAAATGCAAATTCTGTCTTACCTTGACAGATTTCAGCAAGGCAACTTTCCAATGTCATATCTCATGGCTCAAATTGAACTTGGTAATGTTCTTGGCCATTTTGGAAAGCCCTTACATGATACAACAACTGTTTGAACATGTTTGGTTTTGATCTCTTTTGAATCCAAGTGAAAAATCCCCCTACATTTGGAAAAAAGTAGGGTAAAATCTGACTTAGTGAAATTTTCACTAAGTGTTGGAACAAAGTGACTTTTCTTGATTTTGATCACTCCATAACTCAAAACACCCAATGAATTGGAATTAGGTCTAATTGAAGTTTTTGTAGAGGGCAATGAGATCTACAAATCAAGCTTTGAATGGGGCACAATGGCCTTGTGGTTTAGGAGTTATGGTCCTCCAAAGTTGGCACATTAGTGTCACTTTTTCCATAACTTAGAAATTTTTCTAAGTTTTTATGGTTACCCCTTTTACAAGTTATCCCACTTTCTTTGATTTTTCTTGATGAATGATGATTCAAATCATACATTAACATCATTTTAGGGTTAAAGATCCATTTTGGTGAAAAATCTCAAAAAGTCAAAGTTGACTTTTGTGCACAGTTGACTTTTTATCAGATGAATTCTAAACTGTGCAATCCTTTATGAAATCATGTCCTTGACCTAAATCAAACTTGATGGACATGTTCCATGGGTGTCATAGGGTATATTGATGCATGTCATAGGGCTTGGGAGCATGTCCTGGTCAAAAGTCAAAGTTACAGTTGACTTTTTCCTTAAAACCCTAACTGTGGTGCAGATAAAATTGAAACTTGTTGCTCAAGCTTCTTGGATCAATCCATTGTTCCAAATGGATCAATATAGTATATAAGAGACCCTCAAACCCTCTCTTGAGGTCTTGGCTCATGATTTTCCCTAAAAGTCAACTTAGGGGTGAATTAGGTCAAGAAACCCTAATTCCTGATTTTTGATGAATGCATCCCCTGAGGCAAAATTGACTTGATGATTGGGTCCATGAGGTTCCATGGAGCATATTAGGTTAGTTTTTGGATCATTGGCTTGTGCCCAGATGAAATTTTCCATCTGGAGGCCTTGGTCGACCAAAACCCTAATTTGGTGACACTGTCGATCTTGAGAGTTGATCCACCTAGAAGGGAGCAGCCTTGTGCTTAATCCTTGAAGTGGGAGTCATTTTGATCCATTGTGGATGTTTGAGAGGTTAGACAAGTTGAAGATCATGTCATTCCTTGATTGATCCTTTGTCTAAGGCTCTGAGAGGGCTTGAAACCCTAATTTTGATTGTAGTGGATGCTCACCCATCTTTGGGGAGACTGATGAAGTATGATGGTTCCTCCATATTGTGATGATGATTTTCACAATGATGGGAAATATTAGTGGTCAAAATTTGGGGTATGACAGACAAATCAGTCGCAAATCCATCTGGTATTGCAGAAGACGTATTGGTCAAGGTAGATAAGTTTTTATTCCCTATCGATTTTGTTGTCATGGATATAGAGGAAGATGATGATGTACCACTGATTTTGGGGGTCCATTCATGAAAACCACACACATGATGATTGATATTTATGACGGTTTAATGAAAGTGCGCTTTCAAGATAAAGAAGTTACCTTCAACCTCTTTGACGCCATGAAGCATTCCAAGGATAAAGGAGCTTGTTTTCAAGTTGATGCAATTGATAAAGAAATACTTGAAGTACAAAAACAAGCACACTTGATAGCACCATTAAAAAGAACCCTCATGGATGTTTTCAATGTTCTTGATTCAAAAGAAGAAAAAGAACTCAATGAATGCTTAACAGAGTCGGATTCAGCAAAAAGAATACCATTGAAGGAGGCAAAAACTGAGGACTTAAAAGAGAGCTCTGTGGAAAAAGACACCAAATTGGAATTGAAATTATTACCGAATCACTTGAAATATGTGTTCCTCGATTATGAATGCAAGAAGCCGGTAATAATCAACAAATCTCTGACCAACCATGAAGAAAAGAAGCTCATCCAAGTTCTTAAGGAAAATCAACCCGCAATCAGTTGGGTGCTCTCAAATTTAAAAGGCATAAGTCCATCATATTGTATGTACAAAATTATGATGGAAGAAAATTACAAACCAATTGCCAAACCACAGCGGTGATTGAATCCAACAATGAAAGAGGTCGTACGAAAAGAGGTAGTCAAGCTATTAGAAAAAGGAATGATCTATCCAATTTCGGATAGTGTTTGGGTGAGTCCTGTGCAAGTAGTACCAAAGAAGGGTGGTATGATTGTGATAACAAACGAGAAAAATAAGTTGATTCTAACCCGGACAGTCACAGGATGGCGTATGTGCATTGTTTATAGAAGACTCAACCAGGCAATAAGAAAAGACCATTTTCCGCTTCCATTCATGGACCAGATGTTGGAAAGGTTATCCGGGCATCAGTTCTATTGTTTCTTAGACGGATATTTAGAGTATAATCAAATTACCATAAACCCCGAGGACCATGAGAAGATAGCCTTCACTTGCCCATTTGGAGTATTCGCATATCGAAGAATGCCTTTTGGTCTATGTAACGCACCTGCAACATTCCAAAGATGTATGCAAACCATGTTTTCAGATTTGATCGAGGTATTCATGGAAGACTTCTTCGTGTTTGGTGAATTTTTTGAATTATGCTTGAAAAAATTGGACACCGTATTAAAACGGTTTGTGGAGACGAATCTGGTATTAAATTGGGAAAAGTGCAATTGTATGTTGACTGAAGGCATTGTCCTGGGACATAAAATTTCAGCTAGAGGGATGGAGGTAGATTTAGCCAAGGTTGATGTCATTGAAAAACTTCCACCACCAATCAACGTCAAGGGAATTCAAAGTTTTCTTGGCCATGTCGGGTTCTATCGACGATTCATCAAGGATTTTTCCAAAATTACCAAACCGTTAAGCAAACTCCTCAACAAAGATATGCCATTTACTTTTGATAAATATTGTTTAATTGCCTTTGAAATTTTAAAAGAAATATTAATTACTGCACATATAATCACTGCACCCAATTGGACACTCAATTTTCAACTCATGTGCGATGCAAGTGATTACACAGTCGGGACAGTTTTAGGGCAGAGAAAAACCAAAGTTTTTAGGCTTTACACTATGCAAGTGAAGTTCTAAATGATGCACAAGTTAGCTATGCAACCACAGAAAAAGAATTACTTGCTATAGTGTACACATTAGAAAAATTTCGGTCTTATCTCATAGGATCCAAGATTATTTGCTACACTGACCATACATCCATTAAGTACTTGATCAACAAAGAAGATTCAAAACCGAGAATAATCTGATGGATGCTCCTCTTACAAGAGTTTGATTTAGAGATCCGTGACAAGAAAGGCACAAAAAATCTAGTTGCGGATCATCTATCAAGATTGGTGAATCCCGAGATTACATAAGAACAAAGAGAGGTACTTGAGGAATTTCCAGACGATAAATTTCTCATGATTGAGGAAAGACCATGGTTTGCGGATCTTGCAAATTATAAGGTTGCCAACATCATCCCCGAAGATCTCAAATGGCAACAAAAGAAGAAATTCTTGCATGATGCCACTCATTATGTACGAGATGATCCGTTGTTCAAAATCGGATCTGATGGGTTATTGCAAAGATGTGTTACTAAAGAGGAAAGCCAGAAGCTTCACATGGCATTGCCATAATTCACCATATGCCGGCCATTATAGCGGAGAACGAACAACTGCCAAAGTCTTACAAGCAGGATTCTATTGGCCTTCTCTATTCAAAGATATATATGAACATGCCAAGAATTGTGATAATTTTCAGAGGGCTAGTGGAATTTCCAAGCGAAATGAAATTCCATTATAAAGCATGTTAGAAGTAGAAGTGTTGGATTGTTGGGGGATTGATTTCGTCGAACATTTTCCTTCATCTTTCAACAATGAATACATCTTAGTGGCGGTCGATTACGTATCCAAATGGGTAGAGGCTATTGTATCAACAAAAGCAAACGGCAAAACAGTGGTGAAATTCTTGAAAAGAAACATCTTCCCAAGATTTGGTACACCAAGAGTTTTGATTAGTGGTGGAGGCTCTCATTTCTGCAATGCACAACTTGCAAGAGCTCTTGAACATTACGACGTCAAACACAAGGTGGCATCACCATATCACACATAAACGAATGGACAAGCGGAAGTATCTAATCGTGAAATAATGAGAATCTTAGAAAAAACAGTTTCAACTTCACGAAATGATTGGTTGTTAAAACTTGATGAAGCTCTCTGGGCATATCGTACCACTTACAAAGCACCAACCGGTCTTATGCCATTTCAAATGGTATACGGTAAAGCTTTCCATTTACCGGTTGAATTAGTACACAAGGATTTTTGGGCTTTAAAGTCTCTTAATTTCAATCCACAACAAGCCGATGCAAAAAGGAAGCTACAAATGCATGAGCTTGATGAACTAAGACTGCAAGCATATGAATCTTCAAAAATATACAAGGAAAAGGTGAAGACGTATCATGATAGTAGAATCCTTCCCAAAGATTTAAAAATAGGGCAGATGGTTCTACTCTTCAACTCGCGGTTGAGGTTATTTCCCAAAAAGCTCAAATCAAAGTGGTCCGAACCTTTCCAAATAAAGGACATCGAGCTTTATGGAGCAATTGTACTAGAAGATCCATACACTAATGCAACTTGGACCGTTAATGGCCAAAGACTGAAGTTTTACTTAGGTGGTGAGATTGATTGAATAACCACCATAATTCCATTGAACGAACCATGAAGAAACAGCAGGCGTCGAGCAAACGATGTTAAACAAGCGTTGGTTGGGAGGCAACCCAACGTTGTAAGTTCTTTCCATGCTTTATGTTTGAATGTGTTTCAAATTTTTGGGGTATGTGGGGCAACAAAGTGCAGTGTGACAGTGTTGTACCCCAAATTTTACCCTCCGATATTCTGATCGTTTGCATATCCTTTTCATTGGTCTCTGTTTTCGCATTTTTAGTAAACATATCAATAATCATGCATTTTTCGTTAGAGTTTAATTTGTTTTTTTTTTACTAACTATTTTCAATTATCTTTTTTATTATTTTTAGTTTTGTTATTATTATTTCTTTATTATTATTATTATTAATTTTATTATTATTAATTTTATTATTATTAGTTTTATTATCATTATTAGTTTTATTATTATTAGTTTTATTATTACTAAGCTTTATTATTATTATTATTACTTTTATTTTATCTTCATGGTAAGTGGGGACCACTACAATACTAACACTTCCCATGGATTGCCAACTTGGATTTATCAATGGCCAAAAAGCATTCTTACACTTCACTTATCAATGGCCAAGAATCATTCTCATAAAGTCACATGGATTGCCATATCAACACTCCCACTTTATTTACACTATAAATAAGATCTCTCATTCTTTCATTTTGGACACACCAAATTCACCCCACACAAAGGCTGAATACTCTCTTAATTTTCTCCCTCAATTATTCTTGCAAATTTTCTAGAGAGAAGGTTCGTCTTCATTTTTCCATAACTCGTGTCATTGAAGAGGCAGTGGACCGTCTCCACTAGGTAACATTCACCTCTTTTATTTCTCCGTTTTCAAAGTACCATGATCAATTATCTATGCTGTTATCAAGTTCATTAGCATGTTAATATTTTTCTGGAAAAAGTATTGTAATATCCTATAATTTTTGTTTGGTTTTATTATGAATGATGTTTAAAAGATAAGATAAAAATTCAAAAAGACAAAAAAACATGCTTCATCACCACCCTTTTATTATTTCATACTATTTTTATTTTATTTTCCATTTATTTCTTAATTTTGTTTCTCTAGTTTTTATTTTAGGAGCACTTTGAATTTTTAGTTTTAATTTATCATGTTATTTCTTGAATTCATAACTTTTTCTTTCGAATTTTGTTTTTATTTTTATTTTTCGCTTACGATTTTTATTTTGATTTTTAAGGCCAATGATATTACAAAATCATGACTTAGTTGATTTATGCAAAATGACTAAAAAGTCTTGATATGTATGAGGCTCATTTCTTTATTTTTGTTGGTCAATGAAAGTCGAATATCAAAAGATTATCGATCCTCCGATTAAATCTTGATCAAGACGAGACTAACTTTATTCTTCATTTCGAGTCCATTTTCTTTACTTTAGACCGATGACATTGCACAAATCTTGACTTTGATTATTTCAAATCAATAAAGTCTTGATAAATATGAGGCCACTTTTTACTTATTTTTATTGGTCGATGAAAGTCAAAAATCTAAGATTATCGATTTATCGATTTAAATCTTGATTAAGACGAGACCAACCTTATTTTTTTCATTCCGGTTTCATTATCTTTATTTTGGTCGATGACATAACAAACTTCATGGTTTGGTTGACTTCATTGAATCAACAAAACTTTGATTAATATGAGACCGCTTTCTCTTTATTTCAGTTTCATTCACTTTTTAGTCGATGAAAGTCAAGAATCATTTATTATCGATTCCTCGATTAAATCATGATTAGGACGAGACTAATTCTATTTCGTGTTCTTAGCAAGCAAACATAACATAACAAAAACTTAACAAGAGGTTCCCGTAGATACTATGGATACTTAGGGTGCTAATACCTTCCCTTAGTATAACCAACCTCCGAACCTTAGATCTCCCCCTTTAGGTTTTTTAACGATCTTGAACCTTTCCTTTGGATAAATCAAAGTCGGTTGTAAAATAAATATGATGCAAGTTAAGTAATAACTTGTTATCCGATTTTCACCGCAACAGAAATGGCGACTTCACTGGGGAATCAGTTAGACCTATTGCTGGTCCTTTCCTAAGAGGGTTAAGCCAATTTTGTTTTTATGTTATTCATGTTTGCTTATTTACTTGTATATGCTTATGTATGTCATATTTGCTTATATACTTGTATCTTTGTTCTTGCTTTATTATCCTGTTTATTTTGGGCTATCATGGTATCTATGAGTGAGATAAGTCCTAACCCGGACTTGAGAGAACACATATGTTTAGGAACCGTGGACATAGTCAAGGGAACTTCGAGGGAGAAATCCCAAAGGAGGGAACTTGAAGTCCACACTCAGTTGAGGCCCTCTTGGAGGTGGTAAATGTTGAACGAGCAATCGTGAATGCGTTACTACTTTCGACCTAGGAGCCAGAGATACTGATGACCTTTAGTTATCCCTTTTCCCCACCTGGCCTATTTAGGATGTAGTGCGATGATTATGAGGGAGTAATCCTAAATGATTGCTACACGATACTACACTCAGACGAGACTCTCTTGAGGATTTTATTGATCACCGAGCAATTGGGAAGTTGATAAAATTCGAAAGATGGGTTGTTGACTCTGGGAACTCTTTAGAACCTTGCTCTGCAAATACAAGAACCCTAGTACACACCCTGTGGTTGGTTCTTTACCCAGACTTCATGTTGTGATCTCGAACCCTTGATCATGTGTCATGTGTTTTTGCATCCTGTTTGCATCGCATTGCATATCATTTTCACCTTTGCATGATTCATTGCATGCGTCTGTTTACCCAGCTACTCATTTCCAGTGGTCTCTATCTTCCAGTGTCATCTGTGAGTCATCAGGCTGATTCCTCGACATCGATACAGGACTAGAGCTAACATCAGATGCAGAATGTCAAGAACAACCCTCTGTCAGAGCAAGTGAAGCTTCAGTCGACTTCAGCTCAGCTACTTTCCAAAGACAGGACAACTCATACTTGTAGTTGAATAGTCATTAGACCTTGTTTCTTATTGTTTGCATTTTCCTTTGTTTTGTACTAGTTGTTTGCTTCCAAATTATGTTTGTACTTTCATGTTAATGAAATAAGCATTTGCAACTTTTTGATTCAATTCATTTGTTTTTGCTATTTACTTCTTTATTCTTTCTGTTTCAAGAAAAATAAAAAAATAAAAAAATTCTCTTTTCCACTTTCCTTTTGATTATGCAAAGATTGGATGGAGGATGATGAAAATGTTATACCCATAATTATTGTTGGTATGCTTTTAAATCAAAACTTTGCTGACGATGTAAGGCATTGTTTCAGTTCCCCAAACACTGGAGAAATAAGGAAGTTAACCCCTCTTTAACCCCTTCGAGCCTAGAAGTAGGAGTTTCTTTCTTTACAAATAAAAACCCGCAATTTTAACCTGGGGCAGGGTAGTTCTCAGTTAACTGGGTTGTGCATTCAATTACAAGAGCAGCATTTAAGACGCCTCTCAACAAAGTTCACAAATGTTCCTTCGCACACAGCAAGCAAGTGTCGAAGATGTCTTTCAAGTCAAACGCCAATGATGATTCACTGTAATCCTTAAGCCAGGCAGTCACTAAAAAAAAAGACAAAAAAAAAGAAAAGAAAAGAAGAAAGAACAAGCTTGTATGACAACCAAAAGTTGTAAGAAAGCAGTGATCGCCATCTCAAGTCCATTGAATTTTGAACCATCATCAGTGCAATTCCTAACTCATGGGAATTTGAGTGCATAGTTTGAGTTAACTGAGCATAGGACTGAAGTTCATCACGTAGATTGGGTGGGTACAAATAAACTTTGAGCCTTTATCCTTTGTTTCTTAAACCGTGAACCAGGCCACGTTATAACCCTCAAAAGACCTAATTGAAGCAAGGTTATTTTGAAAGTATACTACAGCAAGGTTGTGTAACCTGACTCCAAAAGATCTTTACAGATCATTTGTTTTGGCATCACGCCTTGTGCTTTACCTTTCACTTTAACGTCTTGAACCGCCGTGTTCAGACCTGTGACTCATTTTGTTTTGTATCTTTCAAAAATGACTTTGATTTCAAAAATTGCATGAACTTTGCATTTACCATGTTTGTACAAATACTTTTGTTTGCAAACTAGCTTTCTTCTTAAGGAATTTTCAAATAATTGAGAAACTTGGTCTGTGATCCAATCAGGGGCAAGTTCCTTCCATATTCTGTTGAGAATCAGTTCAAGATTTGAGGTTTAATGGCGACTTCTCAAAATTGATTTATACAGAAGTTTTTCAAGACTCAGACTGGGGCAAGCTTTCTAAGAGCACCATGAAACGGTCATTTCCAAAATCAATCAAGCTGAAGCAATGATCAGCTCATCTATAATAATCAGCTAATCTGGGGCATTTACTTGAAGAATCCCCAAGCAGCTCTCCATCCTTCTTTACAAGGATCATCACTAGATACAATTTATTAGTGTGGCAAAGATGTGTTCAGCAGAAGCATCTCTAGTCCCAAGCAGAATGGCAGTGATCTCCGTGTAGAGGAATCAGTCTTCCAGTCTTGTCTTCCCAGAGAGTCGAGCCATGTCGTCGACATCTGTATTCGCATTTGATCATATATCATCTGCATAATTTATACCATATGCATAACATGAGTGTTTTATCCTCATTTGCATTTCTCCCGAGGTCGTGTCGTTATCCACGTCTTACCAAAACATTACCTGTCCTTTTCATTCGGTGCCATTCCTGAATGTTGTCATTCTCTTGCGCATCTAATTTTGTTGATAGATGTTGATCTTCTCTCATTCCAATGCTATTCCTGGATCTTTATATTCTCTCACTCCAGTGCCATTCCTGGATGTCTGTCTCTTGTGATCTTCAGTGCCATTCCTGGATGTCTGTCTCTTGTGATCTCTAGTGCCATTCCTGGATGTCTGTCTCTTGTGATCTCCAGTGTCATTCCTGGATGTCTGTCTCTTGTGATCTCCAGTGCCATTCCTGGATGTCTGTCTCTTGTCTCCAGTGCCATTCCTGGGTGTCTGTTTCTTGTGATCTTCAGTGCCATTCCTGGATGTCTGTCTCTTGTGATCTCCAGTGCCATTCCTGGATATCTTGTTCCCCTTGTTTTTCCCAGTGCAATTCCTGGAAGTTTTGCCTCTCTTTCGTAATCCTCATCAAATTTGCTTAGATATCTTTCAGTTCCATTCCTGAAAGTCTTTTTTGTCCATTCAGTGCCATTCCTGGATGAGTTTTCTCCTTTGCATTCAGTGTCATTTCTGGATGTCTTTCTCACTATCATTCGATACCATTCCTGAATATAGTGATCTACCTTTACTTTCAGTGCCATTCCTGAAAGTTCATAGTCATCCAATGCTTTCTTGGATTTCACCTTTGTTCACATTCATTCAATGCTGTCTTGAATACTGTGGTTCCTTTTGTCCAATGCTTTCTTGGATTTCTATCTTGTTCACTTTCATCTGATGCCTTGTTAGATATTGTGAGTTATACCTTTCATTCAAAGCTGTTATTGGATGTCTGGTTTCTTTACCATCTGATGCCTATCCGGATGTGTCTCTCTTTCTGATATTTTTCAGATAGAGTCTTTGTTCACTTTATCTAAAGCCGTTATTAGATATTGTGATTTATACCTTTTGTTCAAAGCCATTATTGGATGACTGGTTTCTTTGCATTCAAATCCATTCTTGAATGTGGTCTCTGTTCACACTCATCTAAAGCCATTATTAGATATTGTGAGTTATACCTTTCATTCAAAGCCGTTATTGGATGTCTGGTTTCTTTACCATCTGATGCCTATCCGGATGTGTCTCTCTTTCTGATATTTTTCAGATAGAGTCTTTGTTCACTTTATCTAAAGCCGTTATTAGATATTGTGATTTATACCTTTTGTTCAAAGCCATTATTGGATGACTGGTTTCTTTGCATTCAAAGCCATTCTTGAATGTGGTCTCTGTTCACACTCATCTAAAGCCATTATTAGATATTGTGAGTTATACCTTTCATTCAAAGCCGTTATTGGATGTCTGGTTTCTTTACCATCTGATGCCTATCCGGATGTGTCTCTCTTTCTGATATTTTTCAGATAGAGTCTTTGTTCACTTTATCTAAAGCCGTTATTAGATATTGTGATTTATACCTTTTGTTCAAAGCCATTATTGGATGACTGGTTTCTTTGCATTCAAAGCCATTCTTGACTGTGGTCTCTGTTCACATTCATCTAAAGCCATTATTAGATATTATGATTTGTACCCTTCATTCACAGCCATTATTGGATGACTGGTTTTTTTTGCCATCTGATGTTTTTCCGGATGTGTCTTTCTCTGTCTTTTCTGGTTTTTCTTGAAGATCCCGTTTGAACTCTTCAGTATAAGAAAATCTCAGAAAATCTTTTGTTGGCGTCTATCTTTTTATTCCAAATTGATCCCCAGGGGAGATCATGTCTTCTTTCTGGTTCCATGCCCAGTAAAGAGTGTACTTTCATTTCTCCAGTGTCGTCCGGTCACCTATAAACCTGTCGTCCATCTCCTAGTGGAGAGCCCCTCTCTGGCTCCCATCCCCAGTGAGGGCCTGTAGGATTTCCTCTTTATTTTTCTATCCCCGGTGCATCCTTAGAGTCTCCCCAGTGAGTCTATCATTGGACAGTCTGTATCCCCAGTGAGTCTTTCTCGTGAATGCTAACCTTATCCTTCCCCAGTAAGCTCACCTGTGGTGGATTGCCCTTCATCCTTGGTGTCTTGTTTGTCTGCATTCTTACACTATCATATCATCATACTAGAAGTTCATGGCATGTCAGCATTTGCATGTCTACTGCTTGTCCTTAGCATCTGCATTCCATCTAAGGGCAAACTTTTCGGTTTGCTATATTTAAATACCTTTCACCTTGATGCACCAAGGATTTCCATTCCTCGTGCCATCTGGTAAAGTTATTTAAATAGGGGCAACTGTTGTACCCCAAATTTTACCCTCTGATATTCTGATCGTTTGCATATCCTTTTCATTGGTCTCTGTTTTCGCATTTTTAGTAAACATATCAATAATCATGCATTTTTCGTTAGAGTTTAATTTGTTTTATTTCTTTTTTTTTTTACTAACTATTTTCAATTATCTTTTTTATTATTTTTAGTTTTGTTATTATTATTTCTTTTTTATTATTATTATTATTATTATTAATTTTATTATTATTAGTTTTATTATCATTATTAATTTTATTATTATTAGTTTTATTATTACTAAGCTTTATTATTATTATTATTATTACTTTTATTTTATCTTCATGGTAAGTGGGGACCACTACAATACAAACACTTCCCATGGATTGCCAACTTGGATTTATCAATGGCCAAAAAACATTCTTACACTTCACTTATCAATGGCCAAGAATCATTCTCATAAAGTCACATGGATTGCCACATCAACACTCCCACTTTATTTACACTATAAATAAGATCTCTCATTCTTTCATTTTGGACACACCAGATTCACCCCACACAAAGGATGAATACTCTCTTAATTTTCTCCCTCAATTATTCTTGCAAATTTTCTGGAGAGAATGCTCGTCTTCATTTTTCCATAACTCGTGTCATTGAAGAGGCAGTGGACCGTCTCCACTAGGTAACATTCACCTCTTTTATTTCTCCGTTTTCAAAGTACCATGATCATTTATCTATGTTATTATCAAGTTCATTAGCATGTTAATATTTTTCTGGAAAAAGTATTGTAATATCCTATAATTTTTGTTTGGTTTTATTATGAATGATGTTTAAAAGATAAGATAAAAATTCAAAAAGACAAAAAACATGTTTCATCACCACCCTTTTATTATTTCATACTATTTTTATTTTATTTTCCATTTATTTCTTAATTTTGTTTCTCTAGTTTTTATTTTAGGAGCACTTTGAATTTTTAGTTTCAATTTATCATGTTATTTCTTGAATTCATAACTTTTTCTTTCGAATTTTGTTTTGATTTTTATTTTTCGCTTACGATTTTTATTTTGATTTTTAAGGCCAATGATATTACAAAATCATGACTTAGTTGATTTATGCAAAATGACTAAAAAGTCTTGATATGTATGAGGCTCATTTCTTTATTTTTGTTGGTCAATGAAAGTCGAATATTAAAAGATTATCGATCCTCCGATTAAATCTTGATCAAGACGAGACTAACTTTATTCTTCATTTCGAGTCCATTTTCTTTACTTTAGGCCGATGACATTGCACAAATCTTGACTTTGATCATTTCAAATCAATAAAGTCTTGATAAATATGAGGCCACTTTTTACTTATTTTTATTGGTCGATGAAAGTCAAAAATCTAAGATTATCGATTTATCGATTTAAATCTTGATTAAGACGCGACCAACCTTATTTTTTTCATTCCGGTTTCATTATCTTTATTTTGGTCGATGACATAACAAACTTCATGGTTTGGTTGACTTCATTGAATCAACAAAACTTTGATCAATATGAGACCGCTTTCTCTTTATTTCAGTTTCATTCACTTTTTAGTCGATGAAAGTCAAGAATCATTGATTATCGATTCCTCGATTAAATCATGATTAGGACGAGACTAATTCTATTTCGTGTTCTTAGCAAGCAAACATAACATGACACAACACAAACTTAAAAAGAGGTTCCCGTAGAGTACTACGGATACTTAGGGTGCTAATACCTTCCCTTCGTATAACCAACCCCCGAACCTTAGATCTCCCCCTTTAGGTTTTTTAACGATCTTGAACCTTTCCTTTGGATAAATCAAAGTCGGTTGTAAAAGA
Organism: Lathyrus tuberosus; assembly: GCA_022829125.1. Classification (NCBI taxonomy): domain Eukaryota; kingdom Viridiplantae; phylum Streptophyta; class Magnoliopsida; order Fabales; family Fabaceae; genus Lathyrus; species Lathyrus tuberosus. Next base: position 14,890,309 of record JALAZF010000104.1, read on the forward strand.
AATACGATGCAAGTTAAGTAATAACTTGTTATCCGATTTTCACCGCAACAGACAGGTTCTGTAGAAAACAAAATTCTGCTAAGTTCGATATACGAACTAACCTTCGCGATGCGACCGTCGCGACGCGAACTTCACTTTGCGACGCGAACTTTATCATTCAAACCTGCATTTAAGACATTAAATATGGGCGCCCAACCACTACCCACCCACTTTAATTCACTTATGCTGCGTAGTTAATCAGAATTACTCACTTTTTTTTTTCACAAACTTCTTCTTTTGCTCTCACACTACTTACAAACCCTAGCACTCCTTCATCTTCTTTTCAAATTTTCTTTAAGAAACTTGCAGAAAATGGCCCCCAAGAAACAGGTTCCTCAAAAGAAATAGATGGTTGCAGGAGAAGGCTCTTCACGAGCAAGAGCTTTTGATCAATCTCGGTTTGTCGGAGCTGCCCAAGAAGAGAGGTTCAAAGAACTGGAGTCTAGAACCATTTGGCTTGAACAAAGGTTTGAAGTAGACGAAGAAGGTGAATACTAAGAGGTTAATCTGTTGCTGAAAAGCAGAAAGTGGGAGATACCGTGCATCCCTCCAAACCGCCTCAACTATAATATGGTTCATGAATTTTTTCCCAACGCTCCTCCAACAGAGGGTGAAGCTTTCAATTACACAACCACCATCTGAGGATGCACCATTGATTTCATTCGGAATGCAATTAACAACTATCTCGAAAATGCTCTAAACGTACCCAAAGGACATGTCTGCGCCTATGAACTCAACCTAAATGCAGCGCCCAATGTCAAAGAAATTTCCAAGAGAATCTTACTTAGAGGATGGAAGGTGCAACAAAATGTTGCTGGCGTACCAACCCATTTCCTCCGTAAAGATTTGAACCAAACTGCTCAGGTAATACTTATGCTCATTCTGCATAACATAAGACCCTGTAGCCACACTACCACATTTACTTTAGATATTGCACAACTTCTGTACTTTATCTTGAGTGGCAAAAGTGTGTGCGCCGCACTGAGTATTGCAAATGAGATGAAAATTGTAGCTGAAAGTGGCAGAGAGGCTGGGATAGGAGCTAAAGCTTCGTGTCCACTGGTTTTTCCAGGTCTTATTATGGGGTTACTGCGCGCATCCCACATGGTAATCCCAAACCAGGTGCACGAGACTTTAAAGGGGACGGTCAATGATGCATACATTACCCGGTTCTGCAAGATAGACACCACAACTAGGCAAACTCTAAGAAACTCTTCATCAGACACCTTGAACTTTAATGATTGGAACCCTCGATTTTGGGCGCCATTCTCATACACACAGGATCAGAATGAGGCCATTAACTGAGCCATGCCTAGCATTAAGGATTCTATGTATAGGTTGCAATTGTAAATGGGGAGGCCGGAAGACGCGACTCATCAGATTCTCACCCCAGACGCATACCAAACTCATGTTTCCTGGTCTGGGGACAAGCCATTTTATCTAGGGAGATTGTTGGCTCCGGTAATGCATTTGGTAGTGGTAATGTCGGTCAGAATGAAGCTGAAGCAAAAGTTGATGAAGAAGAGAGGATGAAGAAGAAGAGGCCACTGCAGAGGAAGAAAGTGAGGTTGAGGAGATGAACGAGGACTATATTATTGTGTCATGGCTGAAAGCTTGCCTTGCAAGTGAAATCATTTAAAAGCTTTCAGTCATTAATTTCTTTATGTTTTGACTTTATCACTTTTCAGGTTTTTGTCAATTGTTCTAACTGTTTGGATTTTAGTTGTTTTGTTATTGTGTTACAACTTTTGTGGTAAATCTGTTTGTTTTGTTTGAACGGTTTTTAAACCGTAGTTGGACAAGATGTACTAAGTGTTTTAGTAGCATTATGTGTTTAAATTTGTGAGTTTCAAATTGTGTTATCTTTTGTTTATGTTTCAAGTTCAAATCTCTCGACAAAAGCAAATCCTCATCATGGGCATGGAATGCTTCTTCTGGTATTTTGAATAAACTCAACAAGTATTTTTAACATTCAATAAAGAGAGAGTAAGTGGTAATGATAAAAATCAGACGAAAATCAAGCAAAGTACATGTTTACTTGCTTTGTAGAATGTTAGCATGAATTTGAATTTTGTTTTCTCTTACAAATTCATATCATGTCTGATTTTACATTATACACACACTTGCTTGAATCAATTAGCAAAAACCAGAAAAAGTGAGGTGAACTTCCATTGTTTACATAAACAAAACTGCATAATCCTTGTGTTCAAACTCGTTTGATTCATGTTCAATCCAGAAATTCCATTTGAGCTTTGTAAAGGTATAAAGATGATCAAGGCAATTGTTTGATTTTGAGAAAAACCACCATAGAAAAAAGGAATCTGATCACAAACCAGTAAGTGAGTGAGCATTTGTGCACCCTCTTTGAACCAGAAAAATCAAAGGATGGATCAAATTTTCAAAATACAAAACCACTAAGACAACCACTTAGTGAAGTTATGATCCATTCCTATTTCTTTTTGCACAACATGAACTATAATGATATGAATCATCAATAGCTTCACTCATGAAAAGAAATAAGCTGGGGAGAAAATGGATGATGATACAAAATGGAAAAGAAAAAGAAAAAAAAGATAAAATGAGAAAAAGAGATACAAAATGCAAAAACTTAGTATCATGGAGAAAATGAAAGATTGATAAAACAAACAAAGACAAGATCATGGTGATGAAGCAATAAGTGAAGCAAGTGAAGCAAGTTACAAAAGTGGACATATTTTTGAGAAAATTAGCTTTAGGAGAAAAACCATCTCTATTTTAAAACTGACCACATTACAACCTTCATAAGTCCTGTGTGATTTATGCTTTCAAATTTCTCAAATACCGAATTTTTTGGATGAAAACATGAATCGACCCGGATGTTGACGAAGTGATTTGATGAGAGTCATCTCACCACATGACTAAGACAAACTCCAAAGTCTTCATCCCTTTTTATGAAGAAGAGTGTTAGGAAGTCTTTGTCTTTTTGAGTACATGATTTGATATTTTAGGTGGGAACTTGATTTCATAATCATGCTCTGATTCTACAATCAGCTGAACATATTCCTTGCTTGACAAGTAATCATTTGAACCATTCATGTTTCAAATTTTTATTTCAAATACTTGATTAAAGATTCTGAAAATATTTTGAAAAGCTCATGCTCTTGATTGAGGGCAACTAAAAAACTAAGTTGGGGAAAATTTGATGGAAGTCCAATAGTTGACAAAACTTTGGTGAAAACTTGAACAAAATGCTTGCTTCCATTAACTATTAAGGATAAAACTTAACTAACCATGATCCAAAAGAATGTTACTTTTGAATGGTTATGCTTTTGCAGGAATTGACAAAGGAAAATATCAGTTAAAAGCAAGAAGAATCCATGCCCTGAAACTTTCGTATAGTAAGCGAGCACTTCGCTACGCGAAGCTGAAGCGAGCAACAACAGAAAGAAACAGAATCAAAAGCACCAAAGTTCGCTTGAAGCGAGAGAAGCAAGAGGAAGCGAAGAAATTTCGCATCGCGAGTCAGTGCTTCACTATGAGAAGGTCGCGACGCGAGGAGAAGCGAGTAAAAACAGAATGAAACATAATCAAAATCACCTAGTTTCGCTTGAAGCGAAAGAAGCAAGCAAAAGCGAGAAGAGTTCGCTACGCGAACTTTACTTCGCATAGCGAAGTATGGCGGTTTCCAGGGGCGGTTTAAAATTCTTTAAGGTTAAGCAAGCTGACTTTGCATAGCGACCAAAACTTTGCATAGCGAAAGTCCCTCATCTCAACCAATATAAAAGGAGTGCAACAGAAGCATTGGAGAATGACATTAGAAAATTACTTTGCAATAGAAAATTATAATATAGTTTTAGTAAAGAGATGAGAGTGGAAAGAATCGAGTTGGGTTCGCATCAAGAATCGAGAGATCATCCTTGATGCAAAGTCATCTCCAATTCTTCCTTTTTGTGCAAGCTACCATGACAATGGATAACTAACTCTTCTCTTGTTAGGATTAGAAGGAAACTACCGTAATCGTATTCGTATGTATTATCATTGATTCCTTCTTTAATGAAATTTTGTTATTCATGATTATCGATTAAATCTTTGCTTGTCAATCTAAACCTATGAATATGAATTGTGATTGAAAAATACATTCGTATTAAAGTTCAAGATTATAATCTGTTAAACGCTTCGTTCTAGACATAAAACTAAGGGTTTAACTTTCATATACGATATTCGGTTCTTAATGCGATTGTTTAGTTTAATTGATTGAGAAATCATCGATTAAACTAAATCAATTGAATTCTCAACAAGTATATAGACATATATGCTGTTGTGAGTGAACTAATGACGATAAGATGAAAAGCAAGTTTCTTTAAAGAAGTATCAACCAAAATCATACGTGTAACAAATTTCAATTTTATATTCTATTACTTTAAAAAGCAAACCAATTTACAAACTTCACTTAAAAACAATAACAATTGTCTTAACGTTGGTAATATCGCGCCGGTCTCCGTGGATACGATTTTCAATACTTTCTTTTAATTTATTCAACATCAAACCTATAATTTATTTTTGAAAAGTAGAAGAAGACAGAGCTCATATTTTTGAAAATACATGCAATTATACAACTCATATAATATTTGGGAAAAAGAATATTAGCTTCATGAATACTTTTCTTTTTCTTTTCTAATTATAATAAAACGATATACTAGAAAAAAAAGAAGATATTCTTTTTTTTCAAAGAAGAAAAGTATTACTTTTCAAGAAGAAAAAAAATTACTCGTTATCATCACCAGCTGATTCTTATTATTTTTATTTTGGCAAAATATCCTTTTTGGTCCTTTAACTTTATCTCGAGGTTCATTTTGATCCTTTAACTTTAAAAAGTGTCATTTTGGTCCCTTAACTCTTCAAACGTTCCATGTTAGTCCTTTTGCCTTATTAGCGACGGATTTTAGCGACGGATTTTTGAATTTTTCGGTCGCTAATAAGACGAAAATGACTAATATGAAACGTTTCGAAGAGTTAAGGGACCAATATGACACTTTTTAAAGTTAAGGGACCAAAATGAACCCTAAGGTAAAGTTAAAGGACCAAAAAAATTATTTTGCCTTTTATTTTCTTTTTTTAGAAACAAAGAAAAAGTTGTTTAATATTATATATGTATGTTGAGTTGCAATGCACCAATTTGCAAACAAGAGAATTGTCTCTACCAAACGTTCATGCAAATTATTTAAGTACTTCCAAAATTTTAAATTAAAATAATCATTAACAAAATAGACAAAAAAAACATAAAATTGGGTGGATATTTAAAACAAAAATAATATTTGTGGTAGTCTTAATTAGTTAAATAAATATTATGGATTCCACATTCTTTTGATTAGTTTGGTAATCATGTAATTCATTCCATAAAAAATTGAGTTGAAATTATTAACCATTGTAATCATACAAAATATATAGAGAGAAGAGAAAAAATTAAAATTAAAATAGAAACGACTAAAGCTTATGAAACAAGAGTTATAAAGGAAAATATATAAAGTAGAGTCAAGCAAATATTAAAATTATTTAAGGATATAATAAAATTCAATAATACATTAGTTTTTAGGCTTAATGCAGGCTTTGGTCTCTTAACTTAATTTTAGTTTTCAGTTTGGTCTCTTATGTAATAAACGTTAGTGTAAGATCCTTTAATTGTGATTACGTAAGCCAATGTGATCCATTCTGTTAAAATGTGTGTATTTCCGTTAGTTTTTGCTACGATGGCATTCCAGCTGGCTTTCATAAGGTGACATGGATTAAAGGTTTGACATTTTGATTAAAAAACTCGTGAATTTTCAACGTTTCAGTTTAACCCATTTTACTTCCTTTTGAGTTCACTCCATCTCCAGTTGAGCTCTCTTAACTGGAAACCCTAACGAAGCAAGCAACTGCATCCATCTTCATCTTCGTTCGCGTGGCTATCGTCACCGTTCATTTTTGTTCGTCAAGGTAGGGTAATCATACATTTTCGTTCATCCACGTTCATCTTCAGTTTAGTTTCATACATTCTTGTTCTTCTTCATTTTAGGGTTTGTGTATTCTTTGATACCGCGTGAAAGAGGAACAACGTCCAACATCTGTTTTGAGGTACGACTGATGCAAACTTTATATTTTTACCCTTCGTTTCTTGTTGTTCTCATTTAGGGCTTTTCATCTGCGTTAGCTTTCAATCTCATGTAGTTGTTGTATCTAGGTCATGGAGAGTCGTTTTAGATGCGTTGTTCATCATGGGGGTGAGTTTACTGAGTTAACGAAACTAGGTTATAATGGCTTAGAGGAAACGTGGGATGTGGACCCTAATTTTTGGAGTTACTTCGAAGTGTTAGGTCGGTTAAACGATTTAGGTTATCCAACTATAGAGAGCCTTTGGTATTATGATCAAATGGAGTGTAATAGCATAATGGAGTTGAAAGATGACAATGGAACTAGGAGGATGCATACAATTATTGTGTTGACTGGAGAAGTGCATTTATATGTTATACATCCTATCCTACAACCTAAGGTAATTGAGGAACCAATACTATCACTTGAGTATAGTGTTGAAGTATGAGCCACTGAAACTGAGTTAGGTGAGAACATTGATGGGGTCCCACTTGTGTTGAGAATGTAGGAGACAACACTGAAAAGTTTCCAACTGATTTTGAGAGTGATATGGATGAAGTTATAGCTGATGTGGAAGGAGGAGACTTAAATGATGATGGGACCACAGATGTTGAACAAGGTGTGGAAGCTGGAGACAAGGGGACCATAGATGTTGTAGATGTTGTGGAAGTTGGAGACAAGGGGACCACTGAAATTGAACATGGTGAGGGGGCCACTGAAATTGAGCAGGATGAGGGGACCAATGTAGTTAAACAAGGTGAGGGACTGAACTGCAACAATGATGGAGAAGAGGGACTGAACTGCAACAATGATGGAGAAGATGGATACTGTAGCATAGAGGGAATATAGGGACTGAACTGCAACATAGAGGGAATAGAGGGACTGACCTCTAACATAGAGGTAGAAGATGGTGGCAGTGATGACAGTGCATTGGAGATAAATTTTAAAGATTTTGATTATGATGTGGTTATGAATGAGGAGATACCAGAAACTGAACATGAAGTGTCTGAAGATGAGGTGGTTGAGGGAAAAGGGAAGGGTAAAGGGAAGGGTAAAGGAAAGGGTAAAGGAAAGGGGAAAGGAAAGGGTAAACCAAAGGGTAAAGGAAAGGGTAAACCAAAGGGGAAAGGAAAAGTTGGAAGACCATGTAAGAAGGTTAATGTCTGTGAAGCATCTGGTGAGAAAAGTCGTTTGGATGAAAGTGATGTAGAGGAAGAACAACCAACTTTAAATTTGAAGGGTTTGAGTGACATAGAGGATGAGAATAGTGAGGATGGGTTTGAAGAGTATTTTAGTGAGGATGAATGTGTTGGAAAGGCAGATTGATAAACATTCAAACTGCCTAAAAAGATGGATGACTATAAGTGGGAATTGGGGACATACTTCGCTTCTAAACAAGACTTCAAGGATGGTATTAGGACATATGCCATACACAATGGTAGGAACATGAAGTTCAAGAAAAATGACAAGAAAAGGGTGAGAGTGATATGTAAAAAAGGTTGTCCATGGGAGGCATATTGTGCAAAAATTCAGGATGAAGATACTTTGCAGCTCAGGAAGATTGTTGATAAACACACATGTAGTAGAGATTACAAGGTGAATTTTCTCACATCCAAGTGGCTTAGCACTAAGATACAGAACAATGTGAGGGAGAATCCTAGTTTAAAGCTAAGTGACATCATGGAGAAGACCCAACAGAAATGGAATGTGGGGATCAACAAGACTCTTGCATACAGGGCAAAGACCATGGCAATTGATATTGTAGATAGATCTTTTAGGGAGCAGTACAAGAGAATACATGATTGAAGAGATCAGAGTATATCTCATGCAAAGATGGGAGTTAAACAGATAGAAAATTGCCAAGTTTGAAGGTGATATTCTTCCCAACATCAAGAAAAAGATTACAAAGGAGTCTGAAAAAACAAACAACTGGATTGTGAGGTATTTGTTCATCTAAATGTTTGTTTTACATTTTCTTGATTATGCTGTGTGGCTGAATTCCTGTCCATTTAATAGGCGTGCAGGAGAGTACGACTATAAGGTGAGACACATCTCATATAATGGAGAAAAATGCACTGTGAATCTGTCAACCAAAGTGTGTTCTTGCAGAAAATGGATGCTGACAGGTTTATCATGCTGTCATGCTATATCTTGCATGAAATCTAAAAAATTATAGATTGAAAGCTATGTCACTGATTGCTACAAAAAACAAGTGTATGAAGCATGTTATGCATCTGTCATTTTTCCAGTCAATGGGGAATCACTTTGGGAGAAAAAAGGTTATGTTGAGTTGCAACCACCACCAATCAAAAGACAACTGGGAAGGCCAAAGAAGAAGAGGACTAGAGATGCTTCAGAGAGCATAAGGGATGCCACTTAGCTAAAGAGAGCTAACTTTGGCATCAAGTGCAGTAGATGCCACATGATGGGGCACAACAAGGTAACCTGCAAACATCCAGGTCCAAGTCAGACCACTCAACCTGAACCAAGTCAGCCTGATCCAAGTCAGCATGAAGCATCTCAGCCTGAAGCAAATCTTCTTGCACCAAGTTAGTTTGAAGCAAGTCTCCCTGAAGCAAGTCATGCAACATCAACTCAACCTGAAGCAACTTGATCCACTTTTGATTTTTCATGTTTGTGTAACTCAGTGTCATATAAACACTTTATTTAGGCTTTTGTGAACACTTTATTTAGGCTTTGTTGTATTGGTGGCTAAGAACAAATGCCCTTTTGTATCATTGCCCTTTTGTATCAGTGCTCTTTTTGTAGTAGTGTCAAGAACACATGCTTTTATACAACAACATCTTTTGTTAAAGCAATATCCATATCATTTTGTCAAATCAATGTCAACATGTTATTTACATGATTCATCAACTTGTTCTAAACAATATCAACATGTTATTGATTCAGCAATATTTTATCAACATGTTATTGATTCAGCAATATTTTATCAACATGTTCTAAACAATACATGATTCATCAACATGTTATTGATTCAGTAATATACAATACAACTGTAACAAACCATTACAGTTATAATCCATACCAGTTATAAACAATATCTGAAATTCTGGTACCAAACGTGTGATGTTAAGTGCGATGTTACAACAACACACTCTGCAATGGACAATGCAATAACAAGCAATAACACAATGAATTGTTCACCCAGTTCGGTCTAACTACCTACGTCTGGGGGCTACCAAGCCAGGGATGAAATTCACTACTTGTAGAATTAAATTACAGACTCAACAACCCAGTTGACAATCTCCTAATCTTAATTCCTACTAGTGACTTTCTACCTAAGAAACCACTTAGATATGAGAACACTACTAAATCCCTAAAACACTTCAAAGATCACACACTTTGAAATACACACCTTGATTCTGCTTCACAACTTTGATCAAGAACAACTCAAAACAACAATACCAATTCACCTCGAATGGTTTACAAAACATACACGAAGACACAAACGACACTCAGTCTTTAGCTCTCTTTCTTCGTTGCTTTTCCTCCAGGAATGATGCGCATTATATAGCTCTTTGAATTGGACTTGGACCTGCTACAATATCTGACCTGATTTGTTATTTAAAACTGAATATTCAAAACAGATTTTCTCCTAAAATCTTTTCAAATCTTCAACCTTTTAAATCTCTTACAAATCTGCATCAAATCTCTATGCAACAGAAAATATATATCCCAAGATATTCGTATCCAATGAGACAACAGCTCTCCACAATTCCAGCTAACACGCAAACCCTAACAACATCACAAAACCTGATGTTATTAATTCTGCAGATCTAATGTCACAACATCGCAGTGACATCAGACATCCAACTTAACTCTTAACACAACCCAGTGTTAAGACTCAATGTTGTGACATCACCCATATGACATCAAACATTGAACAACTTCACTACTTAACACAGCCCAGTGTTAAGACTCAATGTTGCAACATCACCACCTTGACTTCAACATTGAACATACTTTGTTTTACCAAAATTCCAGCCAATACAAGAAACTAACAATCTCCCCCTTTGGCTAATTTTGGCTAAAACAATCTCTGCACCTTCAGAGACTTCAGCAGCGGAATAAACTTCAAGCAGCAACATCTTCAATACATACAACAATCTCCCCACAAAACTCTGCTGCAGCGCCATCTTCATCAGCTACAATTTTCAACAAAAACAACAATGGTGCTCCCCCTCAAAACCAGACCCAGCAGATCAGCAATTACTCCCCCTCAATATCTGCACTTCTGCATCACATCACTTTAGCAGCATTTGACATTTGTACTCTTTGATACTCTTGGCTCTCTTCTTGGCTCTCTTGGCTATTTCTCCCCCTTTTTAGCCACAATTTGACAACCTTCAACCAGAAGCCCTACTAACTACAGTTAGTACTACCCTAGCTCTCATTGTCAGTCTCACAGTCAACAAAAAGACATAACAAATCATAGAGCAAAACAATTTGGTGCATATACTTGCACAATATTCAAATTACAAACCAAGCACAACAGTGCAGAAACAAAACAGCAGAAATAAAACTAAAACTACTTAGAAGCAAAAGCAAATAAGCTAGTCTTCATTAGAACTTGATCCAACTCCAGTATCCTCTTCATCCTCCTCTGAGCTATCAGCACTGGCATTATCACACTCATCATTCTTATCTTCTTCAGAGCCAACAACATTGTTCTCATTATTTTCTTCAGAAACATCATTACCATTGTCTTGTTCTAACTGCTGGATCAGCTTTTTAAGTCTCTCCTTTCTAACCAGACTAGTACTGATGACTGCATCAAGGTCTTTGCACATAGTCTTCAATTCTTCAATCAGTTCAGCCTTTGTAGTCTTCTTCTTGTCTTCAGCAGTTGATGTTACAACAATGTCTGGAACATGATGTCCAATAAACAGCTTAGGGTGTAGGGACAAGGCTGTCTTTCTCTGGCAAGCTATATCTGAGCTTGTTAAAGACTCAGGTTGCTGATCTAAAATGATTCCACAAACCAAAGAGGGGAATGCTATCAGTAACTTGACAACATTGGTTTCAGCATGTTTTACCACCTGGTTAAAAATGTAGCTTCCAAAGTCAAATTTCATCTTCTTTCCAACAGCATAGATAAACTTTCCAAGACCAGCAGCAATTGTTGTTTTGTGGTTGGTTGGCACCCAGTTAGCTGCACCAATCCTATGTAGAATGGCATACTTGATGCCGAGTTTGCTAGTCTTCAGCTTCCCTTTTAATGGCCAAACCTTCACTTGTCCAGCAGTAATCTCCTTGCAGATATCATTATCAGTAGACTCAAGGTCACTACTGTAGCACCCCAAAATTTGCTCTCCTTACTTTAGTATTAACTGGCTTATGTTTCATTTCATTTTTTGCATTATCATGTGTGCATATCATTGGTTCTTAACATGAGGTCAAGGTGCCTGAGGCAGTTCAAGAGGAGAAGATGTTCTTCAAACGGTCAAGCAAGAGTCCTTATATTGTCCAAGAGATCTCAAGTGGATCACTCTCTCCTAACCAGTGCAGAATTTAGGGTTTTGAGATTCTTGGGTTTATTGCTCCAATGGGCAAGCTTCTTGGGTTTTTATCATCACCAAATGGCATATCTCATCTTTGTTGGAGAGGATACACATCATATTCAGAGGAATTGGGATTTGGAGACTGTGTTATTTCCTCCTAGACTGAGGGTACCAAAATTAGGGTTTACTATAAAGTCAGTTTATTTCTGATTTTTTGGGCAAGACTTGATTCTATGGTATTCCCTGGGTCCCTAAGTATCTAGGAATGGAAGATTGTCCATCAGTTTGGTTCATGAGAAGTTTAATTGGCCAATGGATTGGGAATCAGGAGAATTGGGGAAAAGTCAACAGTGAGAGGGGAAGTCAACTGTGAAATCTTGAGGTTCTCTTCAAGATTTTCAAGGTCTCACATCCTCATATGGTCTTCAAGAGTCAAGTCTCATACCATTTATCAAGAATCAAGGGTTGGTACAAAAAGTTACTAAATGTGGAAAGGACCTATAATTTGAAAGTTTCCATTTTGGGCAAGTCCTTACACTACTTTCAGCTTGACTTTTCATCATCAAAGAAGCTTCAAGTGAATTTTCTTCAAACATGAAAGTTGAAGATCCTTTTCTCCCCTTTCCAACAAGTACTAGATGGTCTCCATATCATTTATGAAACTCAAGTTATGATCAAAAGAAGGCAAGGTGGTTTTTAGGGTTTCCTTATGGTTCCATTTTCACAACTTTTGCATTTTGGGACATAGTGACCTATAATTGGTTCCATTGCTTCAAGGCACATTCTAACATCAAAGTACATTCCATAAGGACCTTTTTTGGCGTCTTTATCAAGTGAATCCATGGCTTATTCATAACTTATTTCCCATTATGCAAAATTGCAAGATCATTGAAAATTCATAAACCAAGACATCTCAAGGCCCAAATTCCATTCAAGTGTGATTAGCAATTGTTAAATAAGTGATCCATCATAGAATGCTTGGGTGTACATGCATGGAGGAGGGTGTATTTCACATTATTCAAATTTCCAAAATCATCCAAAACTCATTAAGTGGGGAATTAACAAGGCCCAAGTGATTATCAGTGGATTAACCTAATATATTTAAGCTAACTCATGCACTGGTGGGAGAGGGAACATACGTTATTTAGTGGAGATTTTCAAGTGTGAACCCTAATCCTTCATTCCTTCGAATCTCTCAATCCACAAGAGCTTTTCCAAAAATTCCTTCACAACATTAATCCTTGGGATCCATAGAACTCAAATCATCCATCGTTTGAAGCTAACAGCAAAGATACGGATTGCTTGATCTCAGGTTAGTGATAATTTGCATGCTCTTAAAACTCCTCTTTTTGATGCGCATAATGATGTGTGACATTCACTGATAATTCTGGTATAGTTTGTTTTGAGTTTGGACGCATGGTTTGTTTGTATGTTGAGTTTGAAATTTTTGAGCCCTAACTTGTTTCATTCGAATCTTGTTGTATGATGGTCGTTTGTGAAAAATAACGTGATATTATTGATCCTGGTGAAATTCTGGTCAAGAAGGTATATTCCTTTGCGTGTTCTGGTTGCAGGTGACCGGAACCCTAGCTCCGGTGGCTGGTTCAGTTTCCGGCCGGTGAAGGTGTTGGAGGAAGAAGATGATCTCCCAGCCGTTGATGGCTTGGATTGTGTGGTCCACGTTGCGCCACCTATTTTAAAATTCTATTTTATATTGTGGTTTGTGTGTGTGCCATCCTATGGTAATTATCATGTACGTTCAATCTGCATCACACATCATGTTTTGTTTGATTAATTCTGGAGCGTTGATTGAATCTAATGGAGGATAGGGTGCCAACACATTAGTGATTCCATGTGCCTCTCATGTGTGATGTTTTTTTAATTTCTGATAATTTAGTGTGCGCGTGTGTACGTGTTTATGGTGTGTCTTATGATCCTGAACGTTCATCACGATTACTTGTTTAATTGGTTGACTATCTGTGCAGCGTAGGATTGATCTTGTGGTCCTAATGGAGTCTGAGTGTTGACTGGGTTCACATGTTCTTTATTTTATTTTTTTTTGGTGGATTTAAGTGTTTGGGCTTTCTATTTACGCCCCCTCCTTTAAGCCCATGTCAATTTTCAACGTGAGTTATTGCTGCATACACCCCCCATGTTTATTTCTTGATTTTCATTTTTATTTTATTATTACATTTCATTTTTAATCTTTAAATATAGTTTTTTGCATAAAAAAAATTACAAGAAAATTCATGAAGCATTTTTAGAGTTTTATAAAAATTTATAAAATTTTATTTTTATTTTTATTTTATTTTTAGCATCTGAAATAATTATTTGTTTATTTTCTTTTGAATTTATTCCATACATGCATACTCTAACTTGTTTATTTTATTTCTCATCATCCATAAAACATTTTGAACTCATTCTTTTTGCATTGTTTTATCAACATATTGAATGTCATTAAAACATTTTTCTCTCATTTTTAAAACTTTTTCATATTGCATTTTAGTCTTCCTCTTTTGCATATTGAGTCACGTTTCTCATTTGAATTTGCATAATTGTTTGAATGACCTATCTGGGGAATTTTGGCATGAGATTTAGACATGTTGTTTACCACTGGTTGGGGTGTGTTGAGTCTTAATTTGGTAATTTTAGAAGATGTTTTTCTAATTATGTGATTTCTCTTTGTTTGAGGTCTTCTTGTATGCACATCCTTGATCATGTCTGATTATTTGTTTGAGAAGGCACTTGTGCCATTGTTTGAGATTGCTTATTTGACTTCACAAACCATGTTTGAATTGTTATAGGTCATTTGATTGCCATTATATGTCATTGGTGTGAGGTTGTTGCATACTTTGTGCATATGTTCAATGTTTGATTTACATGCCTTTTTTTGACTTATTTTCTCACTTCTTCTCATCTGTGCCTCTCCATGATTTATGTTTGGTTTATGTATGCCATGCCTTATCATTCATTTGAACTTCATTGGGTGTATGTTTCTGACCTTGGAGCTTTGCATTCATTCATGTCATATGTCATTCATGCTTCACCTTACATACTTGAACATATTTCACTTAAATGCTTCCTTCTTCTTCTATTGATGGTTGATGCTTGGATATCTGTTTGCATGTCTCATGTGACATTTGTATAGCATGTTTAGGCACATGTTTAGGTCATCCACATTCTGGCTTGGATGAGTTTTCTTTGGTTTGTAACCATTTCTCTTTGGTTTGTGGCTTGCTTGGGGTTTCATTTGTCTTATAGTTACTTATGTCTGTTTTGTACTAACCTTTTATGCAGAGGCTGAGGTAAGTTATTTGAGGGTGTGGATAGTTATCCATGTCCACTCTCACTCTTTCTTCCTCTCATATTTTATTTTCTTTAGGCTTAGGTTGTTGTCAAACCTCCCCTTAGGGCCACTTTTGCATGATAACATTAGGACTAAATTCCATAGGATAGTCTCCCTCCAAACCTCCCCTTAGGGCAATCTTTGCATGATAACATTAGGATAGAATCCCCTTAGTGTTTTTCTTTTCTTTTAAGTCCCTCTTCTCATCTCAAAACATCTCTAAGATACTTAATAAGGTCAACTTGCCTTGCACACAAGCCTTAAACATAGGAAATGAAGATTGAGGGGTCCCCATTCTCTCTTCTAGAGTGTTGAGCATACGTCCCATTGGGGATGACCATGCGACGCATTCGTTCCCGTGTCATAGACTTTGGTTCAAGTTGAGTTATGAACTAACTCAAGTCACTTCTGTCCTAAAAAATACAAACAAACTTCAAACCTTTTTATCCTGCGGGATTGTCAAACTAAAGGCTATTTTTCAAAAAAGACACGTTACCTTCCGTCTGAGTCGCAAACAGGCATCGACCCTAACTGCCGGACGCGAACTTAACGTCGCTCATAAAAAACACAAAAAGAACTTGGTCCGAACTACGTTGACTCTGAATTCCCCATTGCAAAAAGGGGGTACGTAGGCATAGGACGGCGACGTCCTACCGAGTCTGTCTTTGTCTTTCAGTCCCCCATCTTAGTGCAGCCATAAATGTTAGGATAACTCACCATTAGATTAGACAACAAGCATGGATCCCATCGAGTACGATGGACACGTGGGGTGCTAGTACCTTCCCCTCGCGTAACCGACTCCCGAACCCAGGCTATGGTTGCGATGACTATTCCTTTCCCTCTTCCTCAGGTTTATGCGGTGTTCCCTTTCCCTCTCTTGGGATAAATTTACACGGCTGGCGACTCTGTTTTCCGTGCCACTTTGGCGTTTGTACCTGGATGAAAATCCTGGGAGCGACAGCTGGCGACTCTGCTGGGGACTCTGGTTGACCTATGCTGGTCCATCCCTAAGCGAGTCAATCCTAGCGCTTGCTTGTCTTTGTTCTCTTTGGGTGTTTTCTTTTTTGTTTTGCTTTATTTGTTGTATTTTATTTTTACCGCATTTTTTGCATTGCATATTATTATCAGCTGCTGCACTGTTTTTCTGTTTGGCGGGTTGGGAGTTCTGAGAGGTAAGCCCAATACCCAGGCTTGAGTATACACGTAGGATTAGCGTGGCAAGTAGTGTGACTTGTGTGGCATTTGGCCAGACGTAGTATACATGAAAATCCCACATCCAGACGAGGTTTTCTTTGGTAATGTTCTATCCCGCGCATTGGTGCAGATGATTGAATGTAACTTGGAAAACTGTCGACTCTGGCGGCCATTCCCGAGGACTCAGTAACGGCACTCCTCCCGAGACGTGATAATGGCATACCAGAAATGGCAAACCCATTACACATGTCGATCCGAGGACCCAATGCTGGGAACTTGCTATAGGGTTTCCTTTTGGGAAAGAATCAGTGGAAGCACTCCTCATTTGGCGATAGTACTGTACCCCGAGGGATGAATGTACTATTGCTTCTCGACCTCAGTGCCGAAACTGAGGACTTGCCATAGGATGTTTTCTTTTGAGGGGAATCAGTTGAGGCCTCCTCGATTGATGATGATGCCAAACCAGAAATGGTGAACGTATCATCATTTCTCGACCTGAGAGCCCGTGATATTGCGGATCCTCGGCTTTCTAGTACCCACATGTGAGAGGGCAGGGTGTTTACAGGTTTGCAGGTAACCTTGACCTTCAACATACCCGGTTTTCTGGGCAGTAGATTTATTAGTGTGATACTATGGTTATTCTGGTATTCTGGGTATTTGGGCAGATCCTTGAGATTATTCAGCTTGTTCAGTGCAACAGTTGTCCAGTCTGCGTGGCATCCTTGATCCCATGTGTGCATTTGCATCATCATTTTGCATCCTAACATGTTTATTCATTTGCAGGGTTGCATCCTAACTTTGATTCTAGTTTTTGAAGACTATTAAGGATGAGTATTGAGAAGAAAAAGAATATCATAGTGTACAAGTTCCCATCACTTATTCTGGATCCTGTTCACAAGATTGTGTCTATGGCAGAACCTGGGGTATTGGCAGGCTTTAGAGGAGAGTATGGAAGAATTCTGAATTTTGCTCGCAACATCACCGAATACGAGTATAGGGCTTTGCACACTCTGGTGCAATTCTATGACCCTCACCTGCGTTGTTTTCTATTCACTAATTATCTCTTGGCTCCGACCTTGGAGGAATTTGCTCTCATTCTGGATGTTGCCATTAAAGAAGAAGCTCATTTCTATCCTTTTGAAGAACTTCCTGATTTGGGAAAGGTTTCCGAGGCTTTGCATTTGGATCCATCTTTGTTGAAAAATAACGTTGCCAGTAAGGGAGGGTGTAAAGGCTTTCATGTGAAATTTTTGGTAGAACAGGCTGCTGTGTATGCTAAGGCTAGATGTTGGTCAGTTTTCAACGCCATCTTGGCTATGTGTGTCTATGGAACACTGTTGTTTCCAAATATGAAGGATTTTGTGGACATGCACGCTGTCCGGATATTTACCATGAAGAACCCGGTACCTACTTTGCTTGGAGATTTGTATTATTTAGTGCATTATAAGAACGAGAAGAGGAGGGGAGGACCCCTTTATTTTTGTGCGCCAGTCTTCTACAAATGGTTTGCTGACCGTCTTCCTAAATCTGGGGCATTTGTAGATACTCAAGGAACATTGGAATGGTCCAAAAGATTGACGGGCTTGAGGGCAGATAATCTGATTTGGATTAACCGTGACTTGTTGGGCCAAGATATCATGATTAGTTGTGGAGGTCTCCCAAATGCGCCTCTAATAGGAAGGAAAGGGGGAATTAACTACAACCCTATTCTTGCTATTAGACAATTCGGGTATGCCTTGAAAGAGCCACTAAGAGACGAGGAGGTCCAAGAATCTTTATATCTGAGTGGGGAAATCAATCCAGAACTGTTAAAAGAAACTGCGAATACTTGGGAAGATCGTCATAAGAAGGGGAAGATTTCTTTTGGGAAGAGCAACAACAGAACCTTTCCTGCGTATGAAGATTGGATTCAGAAAAGGGTAGAGAAGGAGCTTTTGCCATTCTCCAAAGAACCACCATCTCACCCCTTGCTGATTTAGCCTCCTACCACAGTTGAGATAGAGAAGTTTAACAAGTTGTGGGCTGAAAAGGAAAAGATGCGAGAAGAAAACAGTGAGCTACAAAGAGAGATTTACCAGTTGAAACATGAGCGGGGTGAAGCTGTTCATATCGCCAAGTTGAAGACAGAGCTTCTCGCTAAGGCAGAAAAGGAGCTAGCTGACAAGGTCACAGCCAGACAAAGGATGAAGCAAGCTCTAGAGGGTATCAGTAAGGTTCTCGAGTCTAAGAAGGAGGAATTGGACAAGGCTTTGTTGAAAATTCACAGGTTTAATGCTCACCGAGACACTGCAATGGCAGAAAATAAGCGAAAGGAAAACGATTATCTAGCTCAGATTGATCAATTGAAGCTGAAGCTCAAGAAAAAAGACGCTGAGATCCTATCAGGGGTATTCCAGAGACAAGCAGTCGAGGGTCGACTCAATGAAGCCATAACCTCCATAGAGGAGCTAAAGATCCAAGCTGAAGTGAAGAGACCTAGAAATGAGGGTCCTAGCATGGATGGTGTTTTTGAAGAAGACGCTTGGGAGTTGCACTGTCGATACTTGGAAGGGATCATGCATAGGAGGGATGTTCTCATTCAAGAGCTAATTTAGAGACCGAAGCATCCCGACACCAAAAAGTTGTTCAAGGAAATTCAAGACTGGAGCAAAGAGCATGATGGATGGGGGGATTGGCACTTGTGGACTTTGATGACATGCTGTAGCTTTCTACTTTCCTTTATTGTATTTTGATCACCACCAGGCTTGTTGGTTGGGATCTATGATTATTGTGTTCAGACTTATTATTTTGGTTTGTGATTGTTGACGATTGGTTATCCTCTGGTTTTTCTTAATACATGAGCAGAAGTTCCGTTCTATCTTGGTGTTAAACTGGAATCAAGGGGTGGATCGCCCTGCGAATATTCAAACATGTTCATTTGCATTTGCATATTCATGATCATTGTGCATAACAGGTGTTCAAGGCTGGTTATTCTTATTCTGATCTGGCTTTCTTCAGAATTGCAGACTTAACTCCTCAGGCCATTCAAGAGTTGATCATGGAGCAAATTCAAGCTGAGTTGAGGGAAATGCGAGGCCAGATGGGGCAGTTTATGGGGAATATGCAAACTCTCATGCAAGACCAGAAGATGCTGAGGGAGGAGGTCAATCAGATGAAGACTCAGATGGGTTTGGTCATGGAAATCTTGAAAACAGTGTTAAAGAAGGAAAACAGTCATGTGCTCGCTTCCGCGACAGAGATCCTTACTCCTCCCATCTCTTTGGGATTTGATCTAGATCGTGGACTACCTCGTGAATCTCTTCCACAAGCTGAGGTTCCAGAACTTTCCCAACAGCAACCAGGTCTTATCTCCCAAGATAAGCCTAAGAATAAAAAGTGTGCATAGAGACCGAAGCAGCCTGAAAGAGTTTTTCATCCACTCCTTATGCCATATTCTCAGCTATTGCAGCATCTCCTTCAGTTGCAACTGGTACAGAAAAGGACTTTGGCTCCTCTCACTGGTAATCCCCCACCAGGCTACAATGCAAGAGCCCGTTGTGATTTCCATTCTGGGGCACCAGGGCATACTGTGGAGAAGTGTAGGGCCCTTCAGCACGCTGTCCAGGATCTGATTGATTCGAGGAAAATTGAATTCACACCAAGCGGCGTAAGCATACAAGGTGGTCCCACTCTAGCTGTTGAAAAAGAAGTGGGTATCCCCGTTGCTTCTCCCAAAGCCACATCAGGTCAGGGGCATTTCTTGCAGTCCTTGGTCTTAGAATCCCCACATCTGCAAATGCTGCCTACGCCTCGACCAAGTCTGAAGAGAAAAGTGCCTGAAAAGATTATGCGCTCGAATCAGGGTCAACAAGAGAACTGATCTGGAAAGAGACAACAAAGATCACGAAGGCCTGAGAGAAGGTTTGATCCACTCCCTGTTCCTCACAGCCATGTTCTTGCCCGTCTACTTGAAAGTTCTTTGGTTCAACTAAGGGATGCCAAGCCTGCTCCCGACCCTATTCCTCCTGATTATGATCTGGATGCCAGATGTGAATATCACTCAGACACACTGGGTCATTCAATTGAAAACCGCAACATGTTCAAGCACAAGGTGCAAGACCTGGTAGACTCAGAGATCATTGCATTCACTGAAGATGATATGTACATCAATTGAAGCCTCCTTTCTCAAATGAGCACTCAGTCAACAAGTACGTCCAGACAGAATCAAGCTTCCTCAGCAATGGCAATCTTCAGCTTCTTTACTGCATTTTCATTTGTAGTTTTTCATTTTCTTGTTAAAGCATTGTATGCATGTAGAAACTTGTTTGTTTTTAATGACAATCATAATACAATGAGCATGTTTTTCTTGAAGTAATCCATTCGTGTTCACTCTTAAATGTTTATATGCATTGCAATACCAATTTTCTTGTCTAGAACTCTCGAGGGAGGATGGCAAAATAAGAGCGCAGATTTCTAATGGTGCACATTTGGATAAAACCCTGTTAAGGATGTACAGGCATTGTTTCCAATTCACAAACACTGGAGATATAAGGGAGATAGACCCTCGTTAACCCCTTTGAGCCTTGAAGTAGGAGCTTCTTTCGTACGAAAAAACCCTCATACTTAACCCAGGGGCAGGGTAGGCGTCAGTTAGTTTGACCGAGCGTCAAATTCCAAGGAAAGTGTGCATCCGAGGAACCATTACCTTCTATCCCACCGTCAAGAGGTCAAGAGATGTGAAACCACAATGGTTATCCATCAACAACCAAGGAGTGAGGCAGTCACAACCCTGTCAGGAAAGTAAGACAACCAGTGTCACACGCTTTGTTCACAAAAAGGGGGAATAAAAAAGGAAAAAAAAAAAGAAAAAAAAGAAAAGTCCGCTAAGTCGAAACTTGAAAACAAGTGACTTAGGCAAAAGTTAGGGCATCCCGCTGGACTTAAAAATCGAAAAACTCAAAAGAGTCAGTCCAGGAAAAATTAGGGATAAAAAAAGGGCAAAAGAAAGAAGAAGCGAAAAGCATTACACAAGAAAATCTTTGAGCAGAACAAAGTCGTGTGACTACAGACACAAAAGATAAAAAGGGGTGGTTGTCGCTCCAAAACTCCCCTAGGTGCCAAACCATTAGTGGCATAGGTTCCTTAAAGATCATAAACCTTGTAAGAGGTGAGCGCTTGGATCAGATTAACTGAACATAGGACTGGAGAACATCACGAAGAGTGGGTGGGCACCGATAAATTTTGAGCCATAAATCCTTTTTCTGAAACCGTGAACCAGACCACGTTACAACCCTTAAAAGTCCTAATTAAAGCAGGGTTTATTCCGAAAGCGTACTTCAACAGGATAGCGTTCCTGACTCCTATGAGTTGTGCTAATAAGATTGGTTGGTATTGCATGTGCGCATTGTTTTGCCATTCAAAAATCAAGGTCGCATCCTAGCTAGTGATTCGTTCACAAGGCTTAGCGACACATTTTCAATAAAGCTTCAAGGTTAACATGAGTGTTGCATTAGAATTGTCATTCTCATAATAAACATTGTCTGCTTACATGTGTTTGATATCAAAGAAGCTTACACAATGGATGACAGTCGAGAAGCTCGATCACGCCGAGTTGAGACGGTGAAAACTCTGAAGGACAGCCATGTCGAGGGGCATGTGGCCAAGAGACTGTGCACAGCCTAGGGGGTTCCCAATAAATGGTGATAAGATGCAGCTAATCTGGAGCAGTCACACTGGAAACTCTCCCTAAAGCAGCCAAACAGGGGCAATCAAGTAGATTTGACAAATCTCTGTAAGATCAGTTAGGGGAAAAGTTCCTTCAAGACTTAGGACAGGCCTCCTCTAGAGCGTGAGAAATTGTCTACTCTTGAAAATGGTTAATTGAAAACACCTCTTCAAAGTTCAGAATACTGGGACAGAGTATTTTCGAGTCATTATAATTCCTTTCGAGGTAATGTACTTCATGGATTATGAAGCCTGGGGCAGTTATGTCAAGACCTGATAAATCTCTCCAAGAGTTTGGAGACCCTGGGGCAGTGCGAACGCCCAGTCTTCTGTAAAATCCTCTTGAAATGACTTCTTCCATTAGACCTGGTGGTCTGGGGCAAGTGGAGAGTTCGAAGGGCCGTTTATGAACGTAGAGACAGGTCAGGTTGAGTGGCAACAGGATCGTACTTCCCCAGTAGGGTTGCTCTCCCCAGCATTGAGATTGCACCTTTCCTCAACAGAGCAGACCTTCCCCAGCAGGAAACTTGGGAGGTATTTTCTCTGAATCAAGGCGTTATTTCCCCACAGAATCAGGGTGTTCACTTCCCCCATCCAGTCAGGAAGCGCGCTTTCACCGACAATGTCATATTCTAGTCCCCAGCAACGTGGGAGTAAAGTCATTCTCCCCATCAGCAGGCTAAGTTCAGCAGTATCCCCTAGCAGGATGGTATTATGGGCTGGCATCCCCAGCAGGTTCTAAGCCCATCTGTTATTGGCAATCCTCAGTAACAGACTTCTGGTTCCGTTATTGGCATTCATTCTCAACTCCCCCAGCAGAGGAGGAATCTCAGGTTCGATGTCACCTTCAGTAAAGGACGTATGTAATCCCCGGTAGAGTGTATATGCTTTTGGATTTCATCCCCGACAGAAGTTGTGGATCCAAAGAGTCGGTCAGTGGGATCCTTCTCAGCAGAGTTCCTGGATTCAGAGGACAATTTATTTTTGTCATTCCCAGCTGAATTGGTCTCTTCTCTCCAGCATTTATTTTGCTGGAGGGGCCTTTTTGCATATCATAAGCATTCGCATTACATCCTCAAACGCGTAGCATTTCCATTTCGTATGGAGCATTACGCCAAAAATTCAAACATTTGCATTCGAAGCGTAAGCCAGGTTTGATACTTTCTTTGACAGTTCTCTTTCCCAGCAGAGATGGCATGACTCAGGAGATCCTGGAGGGACGCGTTCCTCATACTTGTGCTCCCCGGCAGAGTCTTTTATTTAGACTTCTCCTTCCCTAACGGAGTCATCTTGCCTGTGGATTTTGAGTCGGTTAGGAGTTTGCCTTTGTTTGGCCTTTCTCTTTTGTGAAATCCCGTTCTCACCTGGTAGTTAGTTCGTGCTTGACATATTTTGCTGGCCAGTTTCCCTTTATCAGCAGGGATGGCATTTATTTTGCTAGTTCTCTTTATCAGCATAGATAACAATCTCTTGAAGATCTTCTTCGTCAGTTCCCTTTATCAGCAGGGATGACATTTAATTTACTAGTTCTCTTTATCAGCAGAGATAACAATCTTTTGAAGATTTTCTTCGTCAGTTCCCTTTATCAGCAGGGATGGCATTTATTTTGCTAGTTCTCTTTATCAGCAGAGATAGCAATCTTTTGAAGATTTTATTTCGTCATTTCCCTTTATCAGCAGGGATGGCATTTATTTTGCTAGTTCTCTTTATCAGCAGAGATAGCAATCTTTTGAAGATTTCTTCGTCAGTTCCCTTTATCAGCAGGGATGGCATTTATTTTTCTAGTTCTCTTTATCAGCAGAGATAGCAATCTTTTGAAGATTTTCCTTCGTCAGTTCCCTTTATCAGCAGGGATGGCATTTAATTTGCTAGTTTTCTTTATCAGCAGAGATAGCAATCTTTTAAGAATTTTCTTCGTTAGTTCTCTTTATCAGCAGGGATGGCATTTATTTTGCTAGTTCTCTTTATCAGCGAGATAGCAATCTTTTGAAGATTTTCTTTCGTCAGTTCCCTTTATCAGCGGGGATGGCATTTATTTTGCTAGTTCTCTTTATCAGCAGAGATAACAATCTTTTGAAGATTTCTTCGTCAGTTCCCTTTATCAGCAGGGATGGCATTTATTTTGCTAGTTCTCTTTATCAGTAGAGATAACAATCTTTTGAAGATTTTCTTCGTCAGTTCCCTTTATCAGCAGGGATGGCATTTAATTTGCTAGTTCTCTTTATCAGCAGAGATATCAATCTTTTGAAGATTTTCCTTCGTCAGTTCCCTTTATCAGCAGGGATGGCATTTATTTTACTAGTTCTCTTTATCAGCAGAGATAGCAATCTTTTAAAGATTTCTTCGTCAGTTCCCTTTATCAGCAGGGATGGCATTTATTTTGCTAGTTCTCTTTATCAGCAGAGATAGCAATCTTTTGAAGATTTCCTTCGTCAGTTCCCTTTATCAGCAGGGATGGCATATTTCGAGATTCCTTTGTCAGTTCTCTTTATCAGCAGAGATGACATAACCTGGGAGAGTTTGTTTCACTTTATCCCCAGCATAGCTAGCACTCGTCCGTGTTGTGACAGTACAACATTTATGGCTGGTTCTCTAGTGGAGTCGTCCCTTCTTTGAGGATTGCAAATTTCCAGGTTCTTTGGTATTCAATCTCCGTGTATCCCGATTTTCTGAAAGCCGTCGCTATCATACCCTCAGGACCAAGTTGATTGAATAGGGGCAGCTGTAGCACCCCAAAATTTGCTCTCCTTACTTTAGTATTAACTGGCTTATGTTTCATTTCATTTTTTGCATTATCATGTGTGCATATCATTGGTTCTTAACATGGGGTCAAGGTGCCTGAGACAGTTTAAGAGGAGAAGATGTTCTTCAAAGGGTCAAGCAAGAGTCCTTATATTGTCCAAGAGATCTCAAGTGGATCACTCTCTCCTAACCAGTGCAGAATTTAGGGTTTTGAGATTCTTGGGTTTATTGCTCCAATGGTCAAGCTTCTTGGGTTTTTATCATCACCAAATGGCATATCTTATCTTTGTTGGAGAGGATACACATCATATTCAGAGGAATTGGGATTTGGAGACTGTGTTATTTCCTCCTAGACTGAGGATACCAAAATTAGGGTTTGCTATAAAGTCAGTTTATTTCTGATTTTTTGGGCAAGACTTGATTCTATGGTATTCCCTGGGTCCCTAAGTATCTAGGAATGGAAGATTGTCCATCAGTTTGGTTCATGAGAAGTTCAATTGGCCAATGGATTGGGAATCAGGAGAATTGGGGAAAAGTCAACAGTGAGAGGGGAAGTCAACTGTGAAATTTTGAGGTCCTCTTCAAGATTTTCAAGGTCTCACATCCTCATATGATCTTCAAGAGTCAAGTCTCATACCATTTATCAAGAATCAAGGGTTGGTACAAAAAGTTACTAAATGTGGAAAGGACCTATAATTTGAAAGTTTCCATTTTGGGCAAGTCCTTACACTACTTTCAACTTGACTTTTCATCATCAAAGAAGCTTCAAGTGAATTTTCCTCAAACATGAAAGTTGAAGATCCTTTTCTCCCCTTTCCAACAAGTACTAGATAGTCTCCATGTCATTTGTGAAACTCAAGTTATGATCAAAAGAAGGCAAGGTGGTGTTTAGGGTTTCCTTATGGTTCCATTTTCATAACTTTTGCATTTTGGGACATAGTGACCTATAATTGGTTCCATTACTTCAAGACATATTCTAAAATCAAATTACATTCCATAAGGACCTTTTTTGGCGTCTTTATCAAGTG
Organism: Lathyrus tuberosus; assembly: GCA_022829125.1. Taxonomy (NCBI): domain Eukaryota; kingdom Viridiplantae; phylum Streptophyta; class Magnoliopsida; order Fabales; family Fabaceae; genus Lathyrus; species Lathyrus tuberosus. The sequence goes on from JALAZF010000104.1 coordinate 14,915,991, forward strand.
AATCCATGGCTTATTCGTCACTTATTTCCCATTATGCAAAATTGCAAGATCATTGAAAATTCATAAACCAAGACATCTCAAGGCCCAAATTCCATTCAGGCGTGATTAGCAATTGTTAAATAAGTGATCCATCATAGAATGCTTAGGTGTACATGCATGGAGGAGGGTGTATTTCACATTATGCAAATTTCCAAAATCACCCAAAACTCATTAAGTGAGGAATTAACAAGGCCCAAGTGATTATCAGTGGATTAACCTAATATATTTAAGCTAACTCATGCACTGGTGGGAGAGGGAACATACGTTATTTTTTGGAGATTTTCAAGTGTGAACCCTAATCCTTCATTCCTTCGAATCTCTCAATCCACAAGAGCTTTTCCAAAAATTCCTTCACAACATTAATCCTTGGGATCCATAGAACGCAAATCATCCATCATTTGAAGCTAACAGCAAAGATACTGATTGCTTGATCTCGGGTTAGTGATAATTTGCATGCTCTTAAAACTCCTCTTTTTGATGCGCATAATGATGTGTGACATTCACTGATAATTTTGGTATAGTTTGTTTTGAGTTTGGACGCATGGTTTGTTTGTATGTTGAGTTTGAAATTTTTGAGCCCTAACTTGTTTCATTCGAATCTTGTTGTATGATGGTTGTTTGTGAAAAATAACGTGATATTATTGATCCTGGTGAAATTCTGGTCAAGAAGGTATATTCCTTTGCGTGTTCTGGTAGTTTTCTGGTTACAGGTGACCGGAGAGGGTGACCGGAACCCTAGCTCCGGTGGCTAGTTCAGTTTCCGGCCGGTGAAGGTGTTGGAGGAAGAAGATGATCTCCCAGCCGTTGATGGCTTAGATCGTGTGGTCCACGTTGCGCCACCTATTTTAAAATTCTATTTTATATTGTGGTTTGTGTGTGTGCCATCCTATGGTAATTATCATGTACGTTCAATCTGCATCACACATCATGTTTTGTTTGATTAATTCCGGAGCGTTGATTGAATCTAATGGAGGATAGGGTGCCAACGCATTAGTGATTCCATGTGCCTCTCACGTGTGACTTTTTTTTTTAATTTCTGATAATTTCGTGTGCGCGTGTGTACGTGTTTATGGTGTGTCTTATGATCCTGAACGTTCATCACGGTTACTTGTTTAATTGGTTGACTATCTGTGCAGCGTAGGATTGATCTTGTGGTCCTAATGGAGTCTGAGTGTTGACTGGGTTCACATGTTCTTTATTTTATTTTTTTTGGTGGATTTAAGTGTTTGGGCTTTTTATTTACGCCCCCTCCTTTAAGCCCATGTCAATTTTCAACGTGAGTTATTGCTGCATACACCCCCCATGTATATTTCTTGATTTTCATTTTTATTTTATTATTACATTTCATTTTTAATCTTTAAAAATAATTTTTTGCATAAAAAAAATTACAAGAAAATTCATGAAGCATTTTTAGAGTTTTATAAAATTTTCTCAAATTTTATTTTTATTTTTATTTTATTTTTAGCATATGAAATAATTATTTGTTTATTTTCTTTTGAATTTATTCCATACATGCATACTCTAACTTGTTTATTTTATTTCTCATCATCCATAAAACATTTTGAACTAATTCTTTTTGTATTGTTTCATCAACATATTGAATGTCATTAAAACATTTTTCTCTAATTTTTAAAACTTTTTCATATTGCATTTTAGTCCTCCTCTTTTGCATATTGAGTCATGTTTCTCATTTGAATATGCATAATTGTTTGAATGACCTATCTGGGGAATTTTGGCATGAGCTTTTGACATGTTGTTTACCACTGGTTGGGGTGTGTTGAGTCTTAACTTGGTAATTTTAGAAGATTTTTTTCTAATTATGTGATTGCTCTTTGTTTGAGGTCTTCTTGTATGCACATCCTTGATCATGTCTGATTATTTGTTTGAGAAGGCACTTGTGCCATTGTTTGAGATTGCTTCTTTGACTTCACAAACTATGTTTGAATTGTTATAGGTCATTTTATTGCCATTATATGTCATTGGTGTGAGGTTGTTGCATACTTTGTGCATATGTTCAATGTTTGATTTATATGCCTTTTTTTGACTTATTTTCTCACTTCTTCTCATCTGTGCCTCTTCATGATTTATGTTTGGTTTATGTATGCCATGCCTTATCATTCATTTTCACTTCATTGGGTGTATGTTTCTGACCTTGGAGCTTTGCATTCATTCATGTCATATGTCATTTATGCTTCATCTTACATACTTGAACATATTTCACTTAAATGCTTCCTTCTTCTTCTATTGATGGTTGATGCTTGGATATCTGTTTGCATGTCTCATGTGACATTTGCATAGCATGTTTAGGCACATGTTTAGGTCATCCACATTCTGGCTTGGATGAGTATTCTTTGGTTTGTAACCATTTCTCTTTGGTTTGTGGCTTGCTTGGGGTTTCATTTGTCTTATAATTACTTATGTCTGTTTTGTACTAACCTTTTATGCAGAGGCTGAGGTAAGTTAATTGAGGGTGTGGATAGTTATCCATGTCCACTCTCACTCTTTCTTCCTCTCATATTTTCTTTTCTTTAGGCTTAGGTTGTTGTCAAACCTCCCCTTAGGGCCACCTTTACATGATAACATTAGGACTAAATTCCATAGGATAGCCTCCATCCAAACCTCCCCTTAGGGCCATCTTTGCATGATAACATTAGGATAGAATCCCCTTAGTGTTTTTCTTTTCTTTTGAGTCCCTCTTCTCATCTCAAAACATCTCTAAGATACTTAATAAGGTCAACTTGCCTTGCACACAAGCCTTAAACATAGGAAATGAAGATTGAGGGGTCCCCCTTCTCTCTTCTAGAGTGTTGAGCATACGTCCCATTGGGGACGACCATGCGACGCATTCGTTCCCGTGTCATAGACTTTGGTTCAAGTTGAGTTATGAACTAACTCAAGTCACTTCTGTCCTAAAAAATACAAACAAACTTCAAACCTTTTTATCCTGCGGGATTGTCAAACTAAAGGCTATTTTTCAAAAAAGGCACGTTACCTTCCGTCTGAGTCGCAAACAGGCATCGACCCTAACTTCCAGACGCGAACTTAACGTCGCTCATAAAAAACACAAAAAGAACTTGGTCCGAACTACTTTTTAACGTCTTTGCCTTTCCCTCCCCCATCTTAGTGCAGCCATAGATGTTAGGATAACTCACCATTGGATTAGACAACAAGCGTGGATCCCATCGAGTACGATGGACGCGTGGGGTGCTAGTACCTTCCCCTCGCGTAACCGACTCCCGAACCCAGGCTATGGTTGCGATGACCATTCCTTTCCCTCTTCCTCAGGTTTATGCGGTGTTCCCTTTCCCTCTCTTGGGATAAATTTACACGGCTGGCGACTTTGTTTTCCACGCCACTTTCGCGTTTGTACCTGGATGAAAATCCTGGGAGCGACAACTACACTCTCCACCATCTCTACCTAGATATTTGTTGATGATACTAGGAGAAGAATTAATACACTTCCCTCTAACAAAGACTTTCATGAAGTCTGTGCTTCTCTTATCAGTAATGTTGACAGGGATGTTTACAATAAACTCTTTGACAAGCCCTTCATAACATTTAGGAAGTTTTGTCACAGTCTTCTCCAGACCAGCAGTATTAATTAATTCCATAATTTCCTCCATTTCCAAAGCTTCTTTACCTAGTTCCCTTTCCAGGGCTAGTCTTCTCTGATAAACATTCTTCCACATAGATGCACTACTGGCATAATGGAAAGAAATGTTATCAATTAGAACTTCAGGAACCTTATCAGATATTCTCTTCAGAATAGTTTTCCTGACAGGCGTGATGTCCTGAACATCATCTTCGACATCATAGTCAGACTCTGAATGCTCCACAGCCTTCCTCTTTCTAGGATTTACTTCCACTTTACTCCAGGCTTTTGCTGGCCCAACCGCAATGTTCTTCCTATTTTCATTAGATGACTTCTTAGGAAAGGGTTCAACCTTCTTTCCCTTCCTAGATTTTAATCTCTTTGCAATACTTGGGACAACTCTTGCTATCACCTCATCATTTGATAGATCATCTACATTGATCACATCAGCATTATCTTTACCAACAGAAGTAGGTTCAGCAGATGTCCTAACATTCTCCTCAACATTTGTTTCTTCATGCATGTCTTCACACTGATCAGCATCTTCAATAGCTGTTATTGCAAGTTATTGAAGACTCAACTTACCTCCTTGCATGTTATCTTTCTCAGCTGGCATCTAATTCAGAGGAATTGAAATTCCTTTAACAAGGATGCCTTTGTCCAGAATTTTTGAGGCAAGATTACCCATCCTTTTGTCTACATCAAACTTCTCCTCAATAGACTGAGAAATAGATGATTTTGGCACAATTTTGTCGCCAAATAACACACTAGTAACAACTTTCTTTGTTTCAAGATCCTTAAAGACAATAACAGGTCTCTTAGGAGTTAGTTTAGTGGGTCTCGAAGTACCTGATTCAGGAAGAATTGTTGAGATGGGCTCAATGTTCATAGGATCGGATGCTGAACCTTCGTCAGTGGAAACCCTAGCTATTCCTTTTGTAGAACTTTGAAATGCAGATTTCTTGGATGGAGAAGCCATGAATCCTTTGAGATAGGTAAGATTTAGTGAGGATTGATTCTTGAAGGCGAAGAAGAAGAACAGTTGTGAGAATAGGGCTTTGACGAAGCGTGATGTTGCAACACTAGGAAATGATGGTCTAAGGCAAGGAGCTTGATTTAGAGTATCACTGACTTTCTCCCTCCATACAAACTTTCCTTTTAAAAAATTTTAAAAGGATTTATATCATAATTCATTAATTCTGATTGCCCTTTCAGTATTCTTTCATGCTTGATGTTACCATCTGATGTTACAACATCAATCATACCATTACCACATAAGCTGACCTCTTTAGGTAACCATTGATAACAATTATCTTTGGATCTTATACCCTTCATCACAACCTGATTATGCTCATCAGATACCACACACTCATCTTTGGTGTAGTTAACTTTGTAACCTTCATCACACAATTGGCTTATGCTGATCAAATTTGCATTTAATCCATTTACAAGCAGAACATTGTCAAGTTCAGGTCCACCACCACACTTTACTCTTCCAACTCCTGTAACCACTCTTGTATCTCCATTTCCAAGGATTACATCATTTGAAGAGCAAGCAACAGTATCTTCCAATTTAGCTTTGGATCCAGACATGTGCTTTGAGCATCCATTGTCAAAGTACCATGTATCCTTATCAAACTGTCTATCTGAAGTGTGGGCTAACAGACATTTCACCTTCTCCTTAGGAACCCATTGTTTAACAACTTTGGGTCTGACCTCCTTTAGTTTTCTTTGAGGAGCAGATTGTGGATAACCATGCAGTTTAAAACAAGAGTACTGCATATGTCCAAACCTTCCACAATAGAAGCATCTAACCCTATCATCTCTGAATTGGCTATATCTTCTAACATTATGATGATGATATTGCTGTGGCTCCCACCCATAATGTTGTCTCCTTCTTCCAAAGTTGGCCTTCCTTTTATGGTGCTGTTGTCTTTTGCCATAGGTAGACTGTCTCCTAAACTGATGATGATGTCTTCAAGGCTGTCTCTTATGGTGATGAAGCTTCCTTCTTCCATAGTAATGAGGCACAACATTATTGTATCCATTTCCATATCCATACCAGTTACCTTTATGTTGAGACATCCGATGAAACCTGTTCTGATTGGACCTAACAACCTCCATGCTCTTGTGATATTGAGGAGGCATATACTGACTAGCTCCTTGAGGCTGCACCTTCCTTTGATGAGTACTATTTTTCTTCTCAACATTCTGTGGCTGAACAACCTTCTTAGGTGTAGGATCTTGTCTCTTAGTTTGATGTTGAGGCAATGGTTGAGACATCTCCTTCTTGGTTCCTGAAGTGCTTGCTTCAGCAGATACCTTTTTCTCAGCCACAAATCCTATACCTGATTTATCTCCAACAACTTTCTCTGACTGAAGAATCTTATCAAGAGTGGCTGTACCACTGTTCATCATCCTAACAGATTTTGTCATCTGATCAAGTTGAGATTTAACTAGTACAACTTCATTTTCCAAATCAGCTTTTACATTCTCAAGCTGAGCAATCCGTTGCTTGTGACACTTGTTTTCTTGACAAATCTCGCCACTTTTTAAACACAGCTCTTGATAAGTAGATGCTAACTCCTCATAAGTTATTTCTCCATCACTATCATCATCAGAAACAACAGTTCCTGTTAAGGCTCTAACATGCTTTGCTGACTCACCTTCACTTTCACTATCAGATTCAGACCAGGAGACTGTCATGCCCTTCTTCTGCTTCTTCAAGAATGTGGGACATTCTTTCTTGACGTGTCCATAACCTTTACATTCAAAGCACTGAACACCTTTATCCTGGGCAGTCTTCTCTTCATCTTTCTCTTTTGACTTGCTGATGTCAGAAGGAATGTTCTTGACATTAGGCTTGTAGTTATTGTTCCACCTCTTGAACACTTTGTTGAACTGCCTTCCCAACATAGCAATGGCTTGAGATAGATCTTCCTGAGAATCATCATCGGTAACTTTCTTAGCTTCTGCAGGAGTGGAGACCAAAGCTATACTCTTAGGCTTCTTTTCTGGTTCTTCCTCACTCAAACTAAGTTCAAAAGTTTGAAGAGATCCAATGAGCTCATCAACCCTCATCTTGCTGATGTCTTGAGCTTCTTCAATTGCAGTCACCTTCATCTTGTACCTCTTAGGAAGGGACCTAAGGATTTTCCTCACAAGCTTTTCTTCTGACATCTTTTCACCAAGAGCACTGGATGCATTAGCCAGCTCAAGAACACTCATATGGAAGTCATGGATAGTCTCATCTTCCTTCATCTTCAGACTTTCAAACTTCGATGTTAGAAGCTGAAGTCTTGACATCTTAACTCTAGATGTTCCTTCATGTGTAGCCTTCAAAATATCCCATGCTTCCTTAGCAACTTCACATGTATTGATCAACCTGAAAATGTTTTTATCCACTCCATTGAAGATTGCATTCAGAGCTTTGGAATTACCAAGGGCAAGCTCATCTTCTTCCTTGGTCCATTCTTCTTCAGGCTTCGGCTTTGAGGTGCCCTCTTTATCTTTCCCTGCATCATCTTTTTCAAACACAGCAGGTGCTTTCCATTCTTTAATTATAGCCTTCCAAGCCCTGCTGTCCAAGGATTTCAAAAACGTGATCATCCTTGGCTTCCAATAATCATAATTCGAGCCATCCAAGATAGGGGGTCTGTTAACAAATCCTCCAACTTCTTTGTCCATCTTTACACCAGAAAGTAACTTCCCTAGATCTCACCCAGAGACAGACAGGATGCCTGCTCTGATACCAATTGAAATTCTGGTACCAAACGTGTAATGTTAAGTGTGATGTCACAACAATACACTCTGCAATGGACAATGCAATAACAAGCAATAACACAATGAATTGTTCACCCAGTTCGGTCTAACTACCTACGTCTGGGGGCTACCAAGCCAGGGATGAAATTTACTACTTGTAGAATTAATTTACAGACTCAACAACCCAGTTGACAATCTCCTAATCTTAATTCCTACTAGTGACTTTCTACCTAAGAAACCACTTAGATATGAGAACACTACTCAATCCCTAAAACACTTCAAAGATCACACACTTTGAAATACACACCTTGATTCTGCTTCACAGCTTTGATCAAGAACAACTCAAAACAACAATACCAATTCACACTCGAATGGTTTACAAAACATACACGAAGACACAAACGACACTCAGTCTTTAGCTCTCTTTCTTCGTTGCTTTTCCTCTAGGAATGATGCGCATTATATAGCTCTTTGAATTGGACTTGGACCTGCTACAATATCTGACCTGATTTGTTATTTAAAACTGAATATTCAAAACAGATTTTCTCCTAAAATCTTTTCAAATCTTTAACCTTTTAAATCTCCTACAAATCTGCATCAAATCTCTATGCAACAGAAAATATCTATCCCAAGATATTCGCATCCAATGAGACTAACAGCTCTCCACAATTCCAGCTAACACGCAAACCCTAACAACATCACAAAGCCTGATGTTATTAATTCTGCAGATCTAATGTCACAACATCGCCAGTGACATCAGACATCCAACTTAACTCTTAACACAACCCAGTGTTAAGACTCAATGTTGTGACATCACCCATATGACATCAAACATTGAACAACTTCACTACTTAACACAGCCCAGTGTTAAGACTCAATGTTGCAACATCACCACCTTGACTTCAACATTGAACATACTTTGTTTTACCAAAATTCCAGCCAATCCAAATGCATGATAACCCCTAGTGATTAAGGGTTGTCAGAGGCTTTAAGGTCGTTGTAGGGTTGAGAGATAGCTCGCATGGCGTGAGAAGCTTTTGTATGTATGTATTTACGTGTTGTAGTTGTCTCTATTTGATCACGATATTGAGTTATTTATAATCCCTTAGGAATAAACCTAAGTCTTCCTAGGAAATAACAACTACTTAGAAAGTGGGTTGTTGATTCCCTGAAATCTAAGGAGCATAGTTAAATTCTATGACTCTCTTTGCAACGTTTGTTGACCTAACACATATTTTATGCATGATTTCACGTTATGGATGAAGATACCAAGGCCCCGAGCAACATATCCATAAAGGGCACACCCTATTCGAAAGAAGGGTGCCCAAACTCAATAAATGACGACTTGGGAAGTAGGATGAGCTAAGTGTGCGCCTTCGCTCTGCCCCTCATAGTTTCCTTTAATTACACCACTACACAATTCCTTAGGTACTAAGGCTTATAGAGGTCGAAGTGTTTTAACCCCCAAATCATCTTCGAACCGTTTGACGTCTCTTGAATCCTGATTGACGAAAACAATGCTTGTGATATCATGTATTCAGAGTTGTTTGAAAAGATGGGCTTTGAAAAAGGACACTTATGGCCATAAAATACTCAGACTTACATGCATTCAATGGGATGACCACCAATTCATAGAGATACATTCAACTGAGTATATCCCTTGTAGAAGCGTCTACAATTAAATTCAGGGGAGACCTTTTGCAGACAATATAAACTCTGTAGCCTCGCAAGTACATCTTCAAATTTGGTACCATAATCTTCAGGGGGAACTTGTCACCATTGACACTGATCTCGAAAGCGCTCCGACGAGACCAAGGAGAAGGCGTATCCGTCGAAATTAATGTATCTGAAATTCTGGCATAGCAGACAGCAGATGTCCTAACACATGTCAAGACATTGTTCTGCATAATTATTAAACAAGGAACAAAATAATAAACTGATATCCAGAATATCAGTAACTATAGAAAGACAGATGTTTCGACATCTGTTCCAACATGTTAATCAAAACTGAACTGTAAATTGCATAATGATAAACAACACAAAATATGATAACCCAGTTCGGTGCAAATCACCTACATTTGGGGGCATACTAAACCAGGAATAAGAATCCACTATCAGTAGTATAGTTTTAAGTAAACAACCGCTGGTTTACAGTAAACACCCACGTTTACCTATCACTACCTAATGAATACTTTGTCTAAGAACTCCATCCTAGATAAGAGAAACCCATCTCACTCCCTAAATCACAACCTGTGATTATCTAACAGTTACAACACCATAACTGTATCATCCTATTGAAAGACACACTTTTCAATACAAAGTTCAGTCAAGCATCCTTGACTAACAAGTTAACTTGGATTTGCTTTAAAGCTTCATCCAAGAACAATACTCGATTCATTACCTATTGGTTTGTGAATCTGTACAAGTACCTATGTCTACCACAATGTATCAAATCGATACAGAGGGAGACTTACAAGAGAAACCTACGACTCTCAAAACCTAAACCCTACTTTACAAAATAGGATTCCTAAGTCTATGTCGTTCTCTCTCTGATTTTTGCCTAGGTCTTGGTCTTCTTTTATAGCCTTCTGCTGCGTTCGGCTTCATATCTTTGTTCCTTGATCCACTGTTGTTAAACCGTAATTTTTACTCCTAAGATTTCGCACATTTCATATGCATCTCATACCACAAACAAGATCACAATCTTTGTTTCTCCTGAGCATCTATATATTATTCTCACTTGCTTTATTGTTTATTTATGTTTATCTAACCTCTAACCAAAATACCAAAAATATGCTGCAGTTTGCATGTTCTTCTCTCTCTGCGTGTTTAGGGTTTTGCAGGTTTATCAAAGACAATGAAGTGATTTCAAGTTACATGTGGCTGTTCGTTCATGATCCAATTCAGATGGAAGTTTGACATAATTTTGGTCAAACCATCAAGCAATTGTTCCAAGTGCGAGTTATTTGCGCTAGTGGTTTATATCTCAAGTAGCGACTATTCAAAGTTAAAGATGTCTTGTGTTGAGATTTTTCAGTTTATCAAGCAGTGGTTCATGTGAGGTTTGGGTTCAGAAAGTCAGGTTGATCATGATCAGAGTTCATCAGTTTAATGTTCAACTGTGTTCATCTGTGGATTTATTTTCCCAGATAATTGATTCAGACTAATTTTGAAGTGATTAAGAACTTATTATCAGAGATTCTGAGGATGTTTGATTCAGATGTTTTGTTTCAGTGGCAAGATTGTTAAGTGGTAGTTGTGCTTCATTCACTTTATCAGAGGATTATGGAAAGCTTCAGATGATTCATTTGGCTGTTGCTTAAGTTGCAAGTTATTCAGTGGTTAAGGATTGGTTTCATCGGTTTCATTCATTTTAATTAGAGGCTTGTGAGGGTATCAAGTGGGTTTTGGATCAAAAACAAGATTTCGTATCCACTATCATTTCCATTTTCTTTTAATTCATTAAACAAGTATCCAAATCAAGAACCATTTCCAATTCAAATCTTAATATCTATTAGTCATAAAAAACCATTTTTCAATTCTTCATTTTCCATTTACAACATCCAATTTTTATGTCGATATCCATGTCAAAATTCAATTCTAATTTCCAAATCAATATTTCAAGAAAAAAATCATGAAAGTATTGATCAACCAATATCCATATCCATTTTTCTAAACCAATTATCCACATTTTAAACCAATTATCCATATTCCATTTTTTTTTCTACTATCCAAAACCTTTTTTTTTAATTATCCAAAATTCATTCAAAATATTTTCCAAGGCCCATTTACCATTTCTTGTTTCCAATCCCATGGTACCTTACAAAAAATTGCAATAAAAATAATATGAAGAAAAGGCCTATGGTGTCAAGTTAACTCGGCCCATCTTAACAATCCTTATGCTACAGCCAACATGACTAAAAATCAAGCTACCATTGCCAAGTCCTCATGCTACATCAAGCCAATGTGACGTCAAGCATCAATCCATGAAGCCTCACAAAAGCAAATTACATGCTACTCATGACCAACTTGTTCAAGCCTCATACAACATGGCCCATGCTTCAAAATTTCATGCTACTAGCTACATGAAATCGATCCAAGCCATGCAAGCCTTGAAGCCAAACTACAAGCTTCACAAATGCTTTTCCAAGCCAATATGCTTGCAAATCACCAAATGCTTCACGCGAGCCCTTTAGACAACGCGTCAGCTGCTATGCGAATATTCCCATCCAAGCCGTGCTAGTCTTGTATCTATGCTACAAATTCACCAAAACGCAAGCTGCTACACAAACAATCAAGTGAAACGCTGCAACATCAAAATCAAAACGCAGCAAGTTGACCAAAACGCAAAAGGCTGCAACATAAAATCGTCACTCCACAACACACCAAAACGCAAGTCGCAGCAAGTGAGAAGAACCAAAACGCGACGAAATCAATTCAAAACGGCAACATGATTTAAAACCAAACCACACTTCTTTTTCTATAAATGAGAGCCATCTATTCTTCATTCTGGAAGCTTGAAAAGCCACAGAAGTTCTGCCAAAATTCACCAATCTTCAATTCATCAAATTCGTTCCTCAATTCCAATTCAAACCACCTGTACAAAATTAAATTTCAATAAATTCTGCAGAGCTCACAATAACCAACCATTTTCTTTTTTATCTTAAGCTTCAATTCTCCATTTTTCAACAATTAAAGACCTGCAAATCCTCACAACAACACAAATCCGCAACGCATACGCAACAAAAAAATTCACAAACTCCATTCCGTAATTTCCTTCAGCGACAACAACATCGATTTCTCAGCTCAGAAGAAGAAGAGAATATGATTTAAAGTGTTACTTACGTTTTGGATTGAAGGTAATTTGGAGTTCGGTGTCGAGATCTCGCGTTTCCAATTCAAACTATTTGAGCACCATTACACGAATTTGATAGCATACTTGAGATGTACAAGTGATTTCGATCAATTCTGCTCCAAAATTAAAGCTAAGCCGCACCGCTCGTCTCCCTCCCTCCTCCGATGAACAGTACGGTTGCGCTTTGGAAGAAGAAGATGATGAAAACAAGTTTTTCTGATATTTTCCACTCTTTTTTTTTTCTTCATTTTTTAAGTTTTTCTGACATTTTCTCCTCCGTAAAAATGTTACTACACATCAACATCACTTTTTATATTCACCTCCCTCTTTTTTTTTTTAGAAATAAATTTTCTTTTATTTCTTTTCTTTCAAAATTTATTTTTCATTTTCTTTTAGATATTAATATTTCTTTTCTTTTTCTTTAATTTTTTTTTTAAAAATCTCTTGAAAAATATTTCAAAATATATTTGGCTTTATTTTTACTTTATCATTTTGTTCTTGATTTTTTATTCTTTTTGATTTCTTGATACTTTGGATTAATTGTTGTTTGTTGTGTGGATCATAACATGTTAGATCCATTTTTCTTCTTCTATTTCTTTTGGTCGATGAAATCTAAGAATCGACGATTGTTGATTTATAAAGATGTTTAATCTTCATTATTTCAAATCTATGGGTGAATGATCATTTGGATCATTCTCCATACTTTGGAATCGTGATAGATTTCCTTTGATAAATCGATGTGAAATCTCAACTATGATTAGACCGTTCCATTTTTTTCTTTTTGTGTGGCATCTTTTAGGAGAGTGATTTACATATCACTTCTGTAACATGTATTAACACGTAAAGTGCATTGACCGGCCTCGAGTAGGGTGACTTCTATATAAGTCACTTGGCGATTGCTTAACATAGTGCTATATTGTCCTTCCCTCTGAATCGGAACTTGATCTTTCATGGCCCAAACCTTTTGGTTGTGTAAGCCCAATGATGGTTGGTCTTTTGTATTAGGTTCAAAATCTTTGAAGCTTGTTGTGTAGAGGCTTTGATTCTATCAATCTTCTAACAAGTCTTCATTAACCTTGACTTAAGTACATTGTTTAATCATTATAGTTCAAGACGCGAGACGGAATAATCGGTTACTTTTGAAGGCTTATGGCATTATGGCCTTGTACTACTCTTATGTATATACTACTATTCACTAATTTACTAACAATATTAATGTATTAATCTTGTTTATGTTTCCTTCTCGCTTCCTATCTCTCTTTTATCTTTTATGCTTCATTACTATCATCTCATATCATGTCATGTTTATGCTTTCGTCATTTTCACTTTGTCCACTTGGACCTTATGTTTATGCATATGCCTTTTTCTCTTTGTCCACTTGGACCAAAAACATTAATAAAGGCCAAAACCTCTAAAAAACTTGTGCTTCTAATCTTGGACTATGGTTACTATCCTTTGCAATGGACATGGATATTTGAACCTAGACCTTGGACTTCAATGTTATTCTTGGATCCTTGGACTTAGAACTAGGACTTTTTCCCCTTGCTTTGGAATCATGGCTTGAAGACTCTGAAGCTCACTTTGTGGTTAGACTGTTCTTATCCTTAGCTTTTACTTTATACTTTAGGATAGCCTCTGTCGTAACCCAAATTTGACCTCCTCTTTTGCGTTTTGCATAAGCATGCGCATTCGAATTGGCAGCATAAGCATTCACATTTTTTTTTGTCTCTTGTTGCAGGATTTTCAGGTTTTTTAAGCCCGATTAATCGCATCCCCTCAAGGTTATTTCATCATCAAAACAAGCTCAAAATAAAGGTTTCCATGTTTACTCATCAAGACAAAAGGAGGAAAATCGCAATCGGGACTTCAGTGTCATTTCCTAAGATATTTGGGCAAAATTTAACTGAAGTAACCGGTTAACACATGGTGAGTAACTGGTTACTCAGTGTAAATTTGCAGTTCCTGTTGCATTTTATGGGACAACACCTTGCACACTCTTTGGTCATTGATTCTACAGTATTCTAGCAGCATGTGGAATATTCTAGACATCTCTAGACATTTCAAGGTTATTCCATTCAATCCAAGGGCATTTACTCTAATGTTTCACTTCAAATAAAGTGCACCATGTTCCTTGTTTTCCAAGCATGTCAACCTTTGGATGTTGGAATTCACATTGGGATTGCTACCGAGTTGGTTCTAACTAACCGAGTTAACCACCTTGACTTAGTGAGTCAAGCCCAACTAACTCGTAGCCTAATTCCAAACCCAAAGCTAAGTCCAAAGCTAGCTCCTAACCTCTTACACTCTAAACCTAAAGTCTATATAAACAATGCTTCACTCATTTTTCAAGGACCCTCAATCATTTCTTCAATTTCTCACATTTTCACTCTCATTTCTCTCACTTTCTCTCTGATTTTTCTCTACTACATCTTCATCTTCATCTCAATTCTCTTTCAAACCCTCACCAAAGCTCATTTTCTACATTAAAGGATAATCACTTTTACATCAAAAGTGATTATTTCTTGAGCTCAACCTCCATCATCCTTGCTATTACACTTGGATTTCTGGAGTTATTTCAGCTTGTGGATTAATCTTGAGTGTTTGCTGCAACATTCAACGGTTTGAATTCTCATTTCGGAGCTTCATCGCATTTTGTTCGATTTCGACACGGTTCGACAACAAATTGAAGATTCCTCTGGTTTTCTTTAATTTTCTGCATCAAGAACACTTTGCAACAATTACCAAGGCACATCTCCACCTTGTAGGTTGGTGAATCTTACTTTACTCTCTGTTTTGATCGTTTATGCACACTTACGATGTGAATTTCGGTCGTTTTCGGTTTGATTTACCATGTTATTGCTGGATCCTTGATCTCCATGATTATTGCTTGTAATTTGTGTTAATTGCTGTCATATGCTGTAATTTTTGTGCACAAATTCTTGATCTAGCATGTGGTGGTTGATATAAGTGATTAAGTGCTGAAAATCACTTTTGGAAAGCTGTTTTTTCTGTTATTTTTGCCACTGCAACTGTGGTAACCGGTTAACACCTGGTGAGTAACCAGTTACTCAGTGCAATTTTCACCAAAATACGAAAGTTTTCAAGCAAGTAATCGGTTAACGCCTGGTGAGTAACCGGTTACCACTGTGCAGAATGGCCATTTTCTTGCATTTTCAAGTGTGTTTCACATGTTTTCTTCCTTTAACTTCCATGTATCAATGTGCTTGATATTTGTGGATGTCTTAAGTGTTGTTTAACTTCTGCTTGCAGCATGATTGTCAATTTTCGATGCTCGACTTTTCATTTATCAATTATTTGCAACTTTGACAATGTTTGTTCATAAATGTCTTGCATTCCATTGGATCACTTGTCAACATGTTTTGCATTGCATACTATTTGTCATTTGGTACTTTTTTTTTGTATTCTTCCTCTTTCTTTGCATTAAGTTTCTTCTTAATTGAACAAATTTAATCTTGTTTAATCAATAATTCACACCTTTTGCTTTAATGATTTTTCTTTTTCTTTGAAAAATTGTTAGCATGGCATTTCCCTTTGATCAATTGATCGAAACCAAGTTTCGATTAGTTGATCTTCCCCTTCCCTCTCTTTAGGATTCCTTTAGAGCTCTCTCTTCCACCCCCCCCCCCCCCCCGGAGTTGAAGTTCTCGCTACGCATGGCTTTGGAGCACTGTACAAACTGAAGTTGTTGCGCTGTTCATTTCACAACACAAAGAGCATTGTACAACTTGGAGCTGTTATGCTGTCCGTCTCAACTTCTGCATTACACCCTGTGTGTTAGAGAAAGAATGAGAAGGGAGAATTCCTACTCTCATTCTGACTACATCAGGTAGGGGACGAATGACCCTGTGCTTGGCTTAGTCACCTCTATCTCCAGGTGGTAGTGTACTTTCTTTCCTAGTCGAGTCGATCCTTGATCACTGCCATCTCTTTCAATCTCTCTTTTGATCAATCACCTTCTGGGTTAAGATCAGTGTTTCTTGGGTTAGCAAACTATCCCTTGTTTCAATACCTATTTCTTGTCCTGCGATCAATCATCGTCTTTTGATTCCTCCGAAGAGTCTTTTCCCTTAGCTTCGGTTAAACACAACAATCCTGTTACATCTGTATCCCCAGAAGTTCGCAACCTTCCCTTGGTTCTTCTCTCTTTATTTGGTTAATCACTGCCTGTCAGTTAAAACACCAATGTTTGCACTCCTTCTCAGTTGACCACAGTCTGCCTGTTAACACACTGAGTTCCCTAGGGTTAATCACCCATTTTCTCAGTTAACCACAACCTGTCTGTTAAAATACAGAACCTTTTTTTGAGTTAATCACCTCTTCTTGGTTAATCACTCAGTCTTCTCGATTAATCACAGACTTCTGTTAAAACCGAATCCAGCGGTTAGTAACCTCTTTTGGTTCAAATACCCTTTTTCGTTGGTTAAATGTTGCTTGTTCAATCAATACTAACGTCCCTTTTGGGTCACGACCTTTGATCGTTCCTATACCCGTTCTTCTGGTTGATCACAGTTTTTTCTGTTAAAACCATTGCTTCTCTATCCTCACAGAGTTGCAATCCTTTCTTTCCTCGGTTAACCACCGTTTATCAGTTAACATACCGATGTCTCCTCAGAGTCAAACACCTCCTCTCGTTTCAGTACTCTCTCTCTGGTTCATCACAGTCTGTCTGGTGACGCCAGCTTATTTTCTCTACCAGAGCCTTACTCTCTTTCTTCGGTTAACCACTGCCAGTCAGTTAATATACCTAACTTCCTTATTCTCTTGGTTTCTACACCATCTCCTGTTTTTTTTCCCAGTAGGGACGCTTACCCTCTGGTTCCCAGCAGCTCCTTATTTTTCTTCCCCAGTAGAGTTTTTCTTTCCCTTTTGCTCTTGGTTTTGACACCACTTTCCTTTCTTTATTTGGTTTTCCGTCTTAGTTCCCCGAACTACGGAAGCTCTGACACTTCCACCCTTCCTTTTTTCCTTCCTTCCCCTTTCTGTCCCCTGGTTCCTCTGAACTACGATGCTCTGATTTCCTCATTGCACAATAAGGGTACGTAGGCACGAGGGCCCCAATCCTCTGCGAGCATTTACTTTCCTTCTTTCTTCCTTTCTCCTTTTCTTTTCTTTCTCTCCTCTCTGTTAGTTGGAAGCCTTTAGATAGATAACCCATCCAAGCCTAGAAGCAAGCGAAATGGTTCCCGTCGAGTACGACGGATGCGTTAGGTGCTAGCACCTTCCTTTTGCATAACCGACCCCCGTTCCCGTTTCTCTTCCCCTTGGGGTTTATCGATATTTTCCCTGTCCTTTTGGACTAAATAAAGTTCGGTGGCGACTCTGTGTTATCTTTGAGTGTGCGATTCACTCGGGTATAAACCAGCCATCTTCAGTTGGCGACTCTGCTGGGGAGCCCTTGCGCTCGCAGGTTGGGGTCTCGCCTAGTTTTGTTTGCTTTTCTTGCTTGCTTGGGTGTTTATCTTTCGCGCTTTATTTCGCTTGCTTTATCTTTATGTTTATTTGCTGCATTTCTTTACTGCTTTGAATATTCATATGCTGCATATTCTGGATATCTGCTGTTATTCTGTTGTTGTTGGGATGGGTAGATATTATTGGAGAGAAAGGTCCTAACACCGGGCCTAGTATACACATAGGCTAGAACGTGGATAGTCGTGAGGCCCGCATTTTGCGCGTTGGGTTATCACGAGAGCCACATCCCAGATCGTGATTCGCTTGAGAATACTTTCGTCCTGTGAGAATTCACTACGGCGGGGGGTTTCCACTCTGAGTCCTATGGTTTGGGCGACCTTTCTAGGGACCACCTTGTTGTGTCTAGATCACACCTGTGAGGGGTTGGGTTTTGCAGGAAAACAGGCCACTTCATACCCTTGTTCTTTCACACACGTCAGATTATGCTCACACATCAGATTATTTTGCACCGACACAGAATTATACGCAGATATCCAAATTATTCAGATTTGATTGTTTAGACTGGGTTGGCTTATTGCTTGTGTTGCATATCATTTCATCATGTAAATTAATTTTTGCATGTGCATTTCCAGGTTTTCGAAGACTTATCCTTTGTTGACATTATCATAGAGATGAGTATTGGTTGCCGAGGCATTTTCAGCTACAAGTTTGTGGAGCCTAAGCTGGGTATCTTGAGAGGTTTGGCACCCTTGTTGGTTGGAGACCACAGAGGGGTTTTCAAAGATACTTATGGTAATATGATGTCTATCCTCAACACTGAAGTGAACATTACTGCCATTCATACTCTGGTTCAGTTCTATGATCCGCCACTTAGGTGCTTTACATTTCAGGACTATTAATTAGCACCTACACTCGAGGAGTATGCTTATATTCTGGGGGTTGAGATTAAGAAGCAGGTTTCGTATGTTTACACTAGTGGTTGTCTGAAGTTTCCCCTTATCGCTGATGCGCTTTGCATTAGTAAGAAGGATGTAAAGGATAATCTCAAGACCAAAGGAAAGGGTATTCAAGGGTTTGCTTCGAAGTTCTTGGTTGACAAGGCCACTTCTTTTGCTAAGGATGGAAACTGGAAGGATTTTAATGCCGTTCTCGCTTTGCTGATATATGGGATTGTCTTGTTTCCAAACATGGAGGATTTTGTAGATCAGGCTGCTATCAGTATCTTCTTGTCCAAGAACCCTGTTCCAACACTTCTTGCTGATACATACTATTCTATTCATTCCAGAAATGAAAAGAAGAAGGGGACCATTGTCTGTTGTGCTCCTCTGCTGTACCGATGGTTCATGTCTCACCTTCCACAGAAGGGTCCCTTTGTCGAGAATAAGGGTAATCTCAAGTGGTCTCAATGAATTATGTCTCATACCGCTGATGACATTTCTTGGTATTCTCGAGTCTTCGACGACGTTCCGATCATTCTTCATTGTGGGAAATTCTCCAATGTGCCTCTCTTGGGTACAAGGGGCGGAATTAACTACAACCCAAGAATTGCTTTTCGATAGTTGGGATATCCTATGGCTGCTAAGCCTGATCCTGAGGTAGTGGAAGAGTTCATCTTTCATGAAGGGGTTGATGACATGGGTTTGCTGAAGATGTTTAGTGCCGCCTGGTCTCAGATTCATCTCAAAGGAAGAGCCGATTTGGGTAAGAAGAATTGCGCAGCCAAGGAAGCTTACACACTTTGGGTCAAAGAGCGTGTCAAAAAGACCTTGTTACCATTTTCTTATGAGCCCTCCATGAATGCCAAGCCTCCTGAACTTACCAACTCAAGCTGACTATTGAGAAGTTAAAGAAGGAGAATGTTGATCTTCGTCTCAAACTTGATAGAGTCACTTCCGAGAAGGATAGCCTACAGATTGAGCTCCGCCAGAAGCGCGAACGCATGCTCAAAGAGGTGGAGGTTGAACAGAACAAGCGCATGAAGGGGGGTGATACTTTGAAGAGCACCTATGAGGGACTTGCTTCAAAGAAGAGACAACTTGTCGATGCCCACTATCAAGCCTACAAAGAGGAGTTGAGCTGTAACAAGCAACTTGAAGAGCTTTGAGGGAAGTTATCCGAGTTCAAGACAAAGTGGTAAAGTGAGCAAGACCGTGCTAATCAGCTAGCAAAGGACTCTTCTCAGTGTCAAGCCAAGCTAGACAAAGCCTTCGGTGAGATTCAAAAGCTGCAGGATCAAGTACATCAGAGCCGAGAGCAGATTAGTCAGCTCAACACAGAGAGCACTCATTGGGAGCAACAAAGCCGTCATCTGCAAAACCTCCTGGATCAGAAAGAGGCATTTCTTTAGGATACGCTCCAGGGACCTAACCATTCTTTGCTGCGCAACCTCATGAAGGATGCGAAGTATTGGAGTGAGAGACATGGCCGCCTAGCCTGATTTGCTGAGCATGCACTCGAGGACTTGCCTGGGTTGTTGAGGGATACATATGAGGATGTATTGCCACACCAGCTTCCTTGGGCTGTTTTCCATTTCTTGTCTGTTTGTAGGGTTGTTTTTGATCGAATCCACATGGATTTTGTTGTAGCCCAAAAGGCATATGTTTGATTTGTACTTGACTGATGTTTATCTCCTTTATTGTTGAATGAATGCAGTTGCTTATCAATCTTATCTTCTACGCCTTTACTTATAAGCTTTATTATTATTGTCAACAAAGATAAGTTTAAGAATTCCTGGAATTTAAAACTTTAGTTTTGCATGCATATCATACATTCATTTGCACACATATGCACGTCCCTTCATCCGAAACCGTTGCTTATCCTTGTCCGCCCGCCTTGTATCAAGACGACGACTCGACATCGGTATTTTACTCGCTCAAACAAATCCAGAATCATGGCTGACTTCGAAGCTGAGAACGCTGCTTACAAGGAAACTCTGGCTCAATTCCAAGGTCGGAAGGATCAGTTTCAGACGAACATGGATGTCATTATGGAACTCCTTCATGCTCAGAGGGATGCTTCTACCGCTGCTACCACTATTGTTGCAACCACTACTGATGCAACTGTTTTCACTCCTGTTTTGACTACTTCTCCCGTTGTTACAGCTACTCCTGCTGCTATTCTTCCTCCTGCTACTGTTGAAGTACCAGTTGAGCCTGTGAATCAGCCTATTGTCCAGTCTAATGTGAACAAGATGCCTACTGGTTTCCCATGGGACATGCCTCCGAATTACACTCCTCAGATTGCAAACAATGGTAGTGCCTTCTTGCCATATCAGCCTTTTGGTGCACCCATGCCTAATAGGAATACTGCTGCATATCCATCGGGCATGCCTATTCCAGTCCTGCCCCAGTGATGAATGATGATCCTGAGAATCTTCAGGTTTAGACTCAAACTACTGGAGTGGCTGACATTGATACCCCCGATGAAGAAGAGCATGTGTATAAGGGTCCTCCCATTCATGTTCCGGTTTCAACCCAAGCGACTCAAACCACTGTTCAGAATGTTCATCCTGGGATGTTCTATCCTGGGGCATCTTCCTCAGCTGCTGTGATACCTCCTCTGAATTATCCGTTTGGTGTTCAGATGGGTCAGAATGCTAGTCAGATGGTTAATCCGGGTTTGGTGTATCCGTCTCAGTTTGCTACTCCGCAAGTGCATGCTCCTGCCGCATCTCAGCTGTCGAATCCTTAGATTCTTGTCAGGCCCACTAATCAGAGTAGACCCGCTAACTACAAGTTGTTGGAAGACCGTATCAGAACTATTGAGGGGTTTTCTGCTTTTGGCATGGAGGTCAAAGATTTGTGTTTGGTTCCGAATGTTGTATTGCCACAAAAGTTCAAGATACTTGATCTGCCAAAGTACAAAGGTTTGAGTTGCCCGCGTAGTCACATCACCATGTACTGCAGGAAGATGGCATCCCATATTGATAATGATGAATTGCTTGTTCATTGTTTTCAAGATAGTTTGTCTGGTGCTTCATTGGATTGGTACATGGGCTTGAGTGCAGCAAGATCCGTACTTGGAGGGATTTGTCTGAAGCATTCGTGAAACAATACAAATAAAATCTCGACCTGGCGCCTACTAGATTGCAGTTGCAGAATTAGTCCCAGCGCTCAACTGAAACATTCAAAGAGTATGCACAAAGATAGCGTGAGATGGCATCTCGTGTGTGACCTGCTTTCTCTGACAATGAGTTGGTAGACATCTTTATGGGCACATTGCAAGGATCCTACTATGAGAAAATGGTGGGTAGTTCTTCATCGAACTTTGCTGATGTTGTAACCATTGGTGAACGGATTGAAAACGGTTTAAAGACTGGAAAGATCCCTGGAACTGCTTCCCAGCAGCCGGCCAGAAAATCTTAGAACAGTTAGTCCAAGAAGAAAGAAGGTGAAGCCAACGCTGTGACAACTCAAGTTTACCCTCAGTATCAATCTCACATGGCTCCCATGCCGTATTATCCATATCCGTACATTGCTGCTGCTCAATATCAACAACCTCAGTATCAGTATCATCCGCAATAACCAGTTTAGAATGCTCAGAATCAGCAGCAGAATCAACAGAACAACAAAGGTCAACAGAATCAAAATCGTCAGAACAATAACAATCAAGGAAATCGCAAGCGTCTGAATTTCGACAGAATTTCGGTGTCATACACTGAACTGTTTCCTTACTTGGTTCACCAAGGGGCAATTGTCCCCAAACAGATTGCACTTGCAATTCCTCCATTTGGCCCGAAGCATAATCCAAATGCGTCATGTACTTATCATGCTGGATACATAGGACATGCGACAGAGGATTGCTTTGTTTTCAAAACTAAAGTTCAGGAACTCATTGATAAGAAGATTCTGACTTTCGCCGAGGAAGGTCCTAATATCCAGAGTAATCTATTGCCGAATCACAATGGACCTGCGGTTAATATGATTGAGGATAGTTCCAGGGCTGAATTGATCATGGATGTTGACAAAGTGAAGACCCCGATGGCTGTGGTTTTCAAAAGATTGAATGAGCATGGGTTGTTGAAAGGGTTGCATGGTAAGTGTCAGAATTGCGACGACAATCCCAACCAGTGTCGAAGGCTGAAGGGTAGTGTCCAGATTTTGATGAACCAAGGTGAAGTTCAATTTGCCAGATCAGAACCTGTTGAGGAAGTTGCTGCCATCGAGCCATTCACCATCGTCTATAGGAAGGTTCCTGTTGAATCCCCTAAACAGAAGAAGGTGCAACCCATCGTTGTTTGCCCGCCAAAGCCATTTTCGTATCAGAATTCCAAGGAGGTGCCTTGGATGTATGGATCCACTGTATTCTCTGGTGGTCAAGAAATAAGGTTTGCAGAATCAGAGATCATAAACCTTACTGCCGCTGGAGGAATGACTCGTAGTGGACGTGTGTTTGCTCCGAAGGTCACTACCAAGCCTGTTCAAGTCCCAACTATTGTTCCTCCCAAGGACATGCCTGCATCTGTAACTCCTGTTGCTCAACAAGGGGCATCTACTGCCATTCCAGTGCCGACTATCCCGTCTGAGGATGTTTTAAAGAGCAAAGAGACACTTGATGATCAAGAGTTCCTTAAGTTGATAAAAAAGAGTGACTTTAAAATTGTGGATCAGCTGGGGCAGACTCCCTCGAGGATCTCAATTTTGTCCTTACTCATGAGCTCTCCCGCGCACAGATCAGATTTGTTGAAAGTCTTGAATACTGCCCATGTTATGCATGATATATCTGTCATTGAGTTCGATGATGTAGTGGCCAATATAACTGCAAGTCGATATTTGGGTTTCAATGAATCAGAATTACCTTCTGAAGGAAATGCCCATAACAAAGCACTGCACATATCCATCACATGTACAGATATCCTCTTATCTCGTGTTCTTGTGGACACCGGTTCTTCCCTCAATGTGATGCCCAAGGGCACATTGAGCCAAGTACCGGTTGAAGAGAGCAGGATAAGGCTGAGTGCCTTAGTTGTCAGAGCTTTTGATGGCTCTCGAAGGCAGGTCATCGGAGAAGTGGACTTACCCATCAAAGTTGGGCTGTATTTGTTTACCATTACCTTCCAAGTGATGGATATCAATCCGGCGTACAGTTGTTTATTGGGTCATCCATGGATCCACGCCGCAGGGGCAGTTACCTCCACTTTACATCAGAAGTTGAAATTCATGTTCGACGATCAGCTGGTCATTGTCTGTGGTGAAGAGGATCTGATTGTGAGCGAGTTATCGTCTTTTCGATATGTCGAGACCAAAGAAGGCATAGTTGAGGTACCGTTGCAGTGTCTTGAGTTCAAAGATGTCAGCTCTACTTCCACTAGTCAAAGTAGATCACCACATGTGACTTTAGCATCTGACAAGAGTGCTAGAGAGACCGTTGAGAGACTGCCTTGCCAGGCTAGGGGCATGTGATCGATGTGGTTGAAAAGCACAATCGCTTCGGATTGGGTTATCTTCCGAATCGACATTCACGTGGTCAGAATCAGTACAGTTCGATCAAGTTCAGTAGCGCGGGTTTCCAACAAGGTGATATCGTGGCTGTTATTGACAATGCTGGTCCCAGTAGTCATACTTCAAGCTTTGTGCGCAAGTGTCTGCCGGGTTTCCAACTCAAAAATTGGACATCTACTATGATTCCTGTGGTTTTCCCATATAACATGTAATGCATTTTGCTTTTTCCTTTCCCTCGTCCTCGCCCGAGACGAGTGGATAGCTTGTAAGGGCCTCACTTTTTTGCAATATTATGTGATCAATAAATAAAAATTTTTTGCATTCAAAATTATGCTCTATTTTCTTTCTTTATTTTACTTTTACACAAACAAATGGAAAAAGTTTCTTTTATTTTTACCTTTCAAATAGCTCATTCTAAAACATATTCATAAACATGCAGAAATAATAAAAGCATTGATAACAACATGGCAAACATCCATTGTAATTTTGGAATTCCAATTAACCAAGCCGAAGAAGATGGTGAGGAAGATTATGAATTACCAGCTGAACTCGCAAGGCTCCTTGTGCACGAGCATAGAGAGATTCAGCCACACAAAGAGCCAGTGGAAGTTGTCAATCTTGGTACTGATGAGGTCAGAAAAGAAGTCGAGGTTGGCGCGTCCCTCGCAAAGTTGTACACTCCGAGTTGGTCAAGTTATTGAAAGAGTATGTTGATATCTTCGCCTGGTCCTATCAAGATATGCCTGGGTTGGATACCAACATCGTTGAACATCACTTGCCACTCAAGCCCGGATGTCCTCTTGTCAAACAGAAGCTCAGGAAGACAAGACCCAACATGGCACTCAAAATCAGAGAAGAGGTAAAGAAGCAGCTTGACGCTGGGTTCCTCGCCACTTCCGAGTATCCTGAATGGATTGCAAACATCGTCCCAGTTCCAAAGAAAGGTGATAAAGTCAGAATGTGGTTGGATTATCGATATCTCAACAACGCAAGCCCGAAGGATGATTTTCCTTTGCCTCATATTGATGTCTTGGTAGACAACACAACGCAGTTCTCTGTCTTTTCTTTCATGGACGGTTTTTCAGGGTATAATCAGATCAAAATGTCCCCAGCCGATATGGAAAATACTACTTTCATCACGCCATGGGGTACATATTGTTACAAAGTCATGCCATTCGGTATAAAGAATGCAGGGGCAACATACCAGCGTGCCATGACAACCCTCTTTCATGATATCATTCATAAAGAGATTGAGGTTTACGTGGACGATATGATTGCCAAGTCCAAAACTGAAGATGATCACTTGGTTCATCTGAAGAAACTGTTTGACAGACTCTGAAATTTTAGATTGCGGTTGAATCCGGCGAAGTGCACCTTCGGAGTTCGATCTGGTAAACTGTTGGGCTTTATTGTGAGTCAGAAGGGCATTGAAGTTGATCCTGACAAGGTTCGGGCAATTCAGAACATGCCGCCTCCCAAAACAGAAAAAGAGGTCCGTGGCTTTCTGGGCAGACTTAATTACATCTCAAGGTTCATTTCCCATTTGACGGCTACCTGTGAACCGATGTTCAAATTATTAAGAAAAAATCAATCGGTTGAATGGAACAATGATTGTCAAGAAGCATTTGACAAAATAAAACAATACTTGCAAGAGCCACCGATCTTAGTACCGCCGGTTCCTGGTAGGCCATTAATCATGTATCTCACCGTTCTCGATGAATTAATGGGATGTGTATTAGGTCAACATGACGACACTGGCAGAAAATAACATGCAATTTACTATCTGAGCAAGAAGTTCAATGATTGTGAGACTAGATACTCACTCTTGGAAAAAACTTGTTGTGTTCTGGTCTGGGCTGCTCGACGCCTACGCCAATACATGATTTGCCATACTACTTTGTTGATATCCAAAATAGCTCCGATAAAGTATATATTTGAAAAGCCCGCTGTCTCTAGAAGGATTGCTCGGTGGCAGATGCTGTTAACTGAGTATGATATCCAACATGTTACCCAGAAAGCAATAAAAGGGAGCGTCTTGTCTGACTACCTTGCTCATCAACCTGTAGAGGGTTATCAGCAAATGAAGTTTGACTTTCCCGATGAGGATGTTCTGTGTATCAGAGATTATGAGACTCCAGACCCCGATATAGGACCCGAACCAGGGGCGCGATGGATGCTCGTGTTCGATGGTGCCTCCAATTCTAAAGGTCGTGGAATTGGTGCTATCCTCATCTCTCCAACAGGTTTTCACCTTCCCTTCACTGCCAGATTATGCTTTGCATGCACCAATAATATGGCTGAATATGAAGCATGTATCTACGGTATTGAAACGGCAATTGACATGAGAATCAAGATTCTTGAGGTCTATGGAGATTCTGCCTTTGGTCATAGGTCAAGTCAGAGGCAACTTTGTGACTCGGGATTCCAATCTGGTTCCGTACCAACAACACATTGTGAAATTGATTCCTTACTTTGATGAGATCACTTTTCATTATATTCTCAGAGAGGAGAATCAACTAGCTGATGCTCTTGCCACTCTAGCATACATGTTCAAGGTCAAGTGGAAGAACGAAGCTCCTTATATCCGCATTGATCACTTGAACGAGCCAGCACACTGTTTAGCAATCGAGGATGAGTCAGATGACAAACCTTGGTTCTACGATATTAAGAGATATCTAGAAAAACAGGAATATCCCCAGGGTATTACTATCACTGACAAGAAAGCTCTTAGGCGGCTTTGCGCCAAATTCTTCTTAAGTGGTGGTATACTATACAAGAGGAATTATGATTATGTGTTGCTCAGATGCGTGGATAGACACGAAGCACACGCGATCATAAAGTCCATACATGAGGGCTGCGAGGGTGTACATGCTAAAGGTCCTACTATGGCCAAGAAGATCCTTCGAGCTGGGTATTACTGGACAACAATGGAGGTAGATTGTTACAACTTTGCCAAAAGGTGTCACAAGTGCCAAATCTACGGAGACAAGATCCATGTGCCTCCTACTCCATTGAACGTCTTGACTTCACCTTGGCCATTCTCTATGTGGGGTATAATATGATTGGATAGATTGAACTAAAGGCTTCTAACAGTCATCGATTCATTTTAGTTGATATCGACTACTTCACCAAGTGGGTGGAAGTTGCTTCCTACGCGAACGTTACACGACAAGTGGTTGCCAGATTTATCAAGAAAGAGATAATCTGTCGCTATGGCATTCCTAGCAACATTATCACAGACAATGCAAGCAACCTGAATAATAAGATGATGAAGGAGTTGTGTCTAGAATTTAAGATCGAGCACCACAACTCTTCACCATATCGGCCCAAGATAAATGGCACCGTTGAAGCAGCAAACAAAAACATCAAGAGGATTGTTTAGAAAATGGTCAAGACATACAAAGATTAGCACGAAATGCTTCCCTTTGCTCTACATGGCTATAGAACTTCAGTCCTCACTTCTACTGGGGCAACTCCGTGTTCACTTGTATATGGTATGGAGGCAGTTCTACCCATTGAGGTCGAAATCCCTTCGCTCAGAGTCATCATGGAAGCAGGTCTTGATGAAGCTGAATGGGTCCAATCCAGATACGACCAGCTGAATCTCATCGAAGAGAAGCGCCTTACAGCCGTTTGTCATGGTCAAGTGTATCAAAGACGCCTCAAGCGAGCTTTTAACAAGAAAGTTCTCCCTTAAACATTCTGTGAAGGCGAACTCGTGCTCAAGAGGTATTCACATGTTCACTCGGATCCACGAGGCAAATGGACTCCCAATTATGAAGGACCTTTCGTTGTCAAGAAGAAAGCCTTCTTAGGCGGAGCCCTGATCCTCACCACAATGGATGGGGAGGAGTTACCATCGCCCATGAATTCCGATACATTAAAAAAATATTATGCCTGGAAAAAAATGGATAAAGAGTCCGCTAGATTGACATCCGCAAGGACAATCTAGGCAACAATGGACGTCCCGATGGACCAAAAAAAGAAATGTCCATGCAAAAGTTAGGGACAATGAAAATAAAAAACAACAATAACAGCCCGCTAAGTTGAAAACTCGAAAGGGCGACTTAAGCAAAAATGGGTATCCCGGTGGACGAAAAAAATGGACACATGTCCAGGAAAAAAATTAGGGATAAAGGCATTGACTGTGAACACTTGAGCCTCTCTTCATCATAGCTAGACCTCAGACGGTAACAGAGCATCCAAATCATCATCAACTGGTGCAAGGCGTTGGAACCTAGACTTACAGTGGATGGTAGCCAATGTTGTAATCAATACAAAGCATGATTTCCCTTTGCCATTTACATTGTTTTTCAATTTTTATTGCAAATTTCCTCATCAAGGATTTTTGCATCCTTGTACACACCTTATGTACAAAATTCTCACATTTCAATAAAATGCATCTTTTGTTATCTCAATTGTTTTCATTCCAGTGTTTTGTTTGCAAAATAAATAATTATTTGTGATCACATAATACTACAAAACATTGAGAACAATAAAAAGCTAAATCAATTGAGAAAGCATTATGCATTGCATATGTTACTGGTAATTCCAGCAGGATAATCAGTAATATCCATTGGTAAACTTAACGCCCGGCTAGCAGCTTGATGGTTCTTTAAAGAAGTTGACATTTCCTCAGCAGAGCCATCGTTTCCCCGGCAGTCGCCATTGTGGTTCTCCGGAAGGGTGGCTTATCTTCCACTTCCCCAACAGATCCATAGTGTTTCCAGCAAAGTTGTCATGATGAACCTCGAGAAGGAGCATGTTTGTTTTTCCCCCAGCACGGGTCGTGCATCGTCCGCGGCATGTCAGTTTGTCACGCACCCACGGCTATATGACTTGGGTTCCTAGTCTTCCTCAAGCAGAGAAGATCCTCCGGGCCTTGTGAATTCCTCACAGCAGAGTCAATAGCAGCTTAGAAATCGGACTTTTCTTATTTTTGTTTCCCCAAGCAGAGGAAATCGTGATGAAATGGTTGGGCCGATTCCCTTATCCTTTGCAATAGCGCTGGTGATAGTTCCTCCCCAGCGGAATCTTCGCCATTTTCTTGGGTCTCCCCAGCAAGAGTTATCACCCTTTGAGGGTTTTTTTTCCTAGCAGGATTGGTTTTCACCTGTGGGTTCTCTTCCAACCGAGGATGTCGAGATCGTTTTGCTGCAATCTCCGGCTATTTTGTCACGCATCACCTTAACCCTCACCTTTGCATTGCATGATATCAAGCATCATGTAGAATGCATACATAGCATATGCATCGAGCACTCTCCCAACTCACCTTTTGTCGCCGTCGGCCAAATTTTCGAACTACTCTTTTATTTAATCCCCTTTTACCTCGAATCATCAAAAAGATGGCGCAATTCGTACATTCAGGCCCAAGAGGATTAAATAGGGGCAGCTGTCGTAACCAGAATTTGACCTCCTCTTTTGCGTTTTGCATAAGCATGCACATTCGCATTGTCAGCATAAGCATTCGCATTTTTTTTTTGTGTCTCTTGTTGCAGGATTTTCAGGTTTTTTAAGCCCGATTAATCGCATCCCCTCAAGGTTATTTCATCATCAAAACAAGCTCAAAATAAAGGTTTCCATGTTTACTCATCAAGACAAAAGGAGGAAAATCGCAACCGGGACTTCAATGTCATTTCCTAAGCTATTTGGGAAAAATTTGACTGAAGTAACCGGTTAACACATGGTGAGTAACCGGTTACTCAGTGCAAATTTGCAGTTCGTGCTGCATTTTATGGGACAACACCTTGTACACTCTTTGGTCATTGATTCTACAGTATTCTAGCAGCATGTGGAATATTCTAGACATCTCTAGACATTTCAAGGTTATTCCATTCAATCCAAGGGCATTTACTCTAATGTTTCACTTCAAATTAAGTGCACCATGTTCCTTGTTTTCCAAGCATGTCAACCTTTGGATGTTGGAGTTCACATTGGGATTGCTACCGAGTTGGTTCTAACTAACCGAGTTAACCACCTTGACTCAGTGAGTCAAGCCCAACTAACTCGTAGCCTAATTCCAAACCCAAAGCTAAGTCCAAAGCTAGCTCCAAACCTCTTACACTCCAAACCTAAAGTCTATATAAACAATGCTTCACTCATTTTTCAAGGACCCTCAATCATTTCTTCAATTTCTCACATTTTCACTCTCACTTTCTCTCTGATTTTTCTCTACTACATCTTCATCTTCATCTCAATTCTCTTTCAAACCCTCACCAAAGCTCATTTTCTACATTAAAGGATAATCACTTTTACATCAAAAGTGACTATTTCTTGAGCTCAACCTCCATCATCCTTGCTATTACACTTGGATTTCTGGAGTTATTTCAGCTTGTGGATTAATCTTGAGTGTTTACTGCAACATTCAACGGTTTGAATTCTCATTTCGGAGCTTCATCGCATTTTGTTCGATTTCGACACGGTTCGACAACAAATTGAAGATTCCTCTGGTTTTCTTTATTTTTCTGCATCAAGAACACTTTGCAACAATTACCAAGGCACATCTCCGCCTTGTAGGTTGGTGAATCTTACTTTACTCTCTGTTTCAATCGTTTTGGCGCACTTACGATGTGAATTTCGGTCGTTTTCGGTTTGATTTACCATGCTATTGCTGGATCCTTGATCTCCATGATTATTGCTTGTAATTTGTGTTAATTGTTGTCATATACTGTAATTTTCGTGCACAAATTCATGATCTAGCATGTGGTGGTTGATATAAGTGATTAAGTGCTGAAAATCACTTTTGGAAAGCTGTTTTTTCTGTTATTTTTGCCACTGCAACAGTGGTAACTGGTTAACACCTGGTGAGTAACCGGTTACTCAGTGCAATTTTCACCAAAATACGCAAGTTTTCAAGCAAGTAACCGGTTAACGTCTGGTGAGTAACCGGTTACCACTGTGCAGAATGGCCATTTTCTTGCATTTTTAAGTGTGTTTCACATGCTTTCTTCCTTTAACTTCCATGTATCAATGTGCTTGATATTTGTGGATGTCTTAAGTGTTGTTTAACTTCTGTTTGCAGCATGATTGTCAATTTTCGATGCTCGACTTTTCATTTATCGATTATTTGCAACTTTGACAATGTTTGTTCATAAATGTCTTGCATTCCATTGGATCACTTGTCAACATGTTTTGCATTGCATACTATTTGTCATTTGGTACTGTTTTTTGTATTCTTCCTCTTGCTTTGCATTAAGTTTATTCTTAATTGAACAAATTTAATCTTGTTTAATCAATAATTCACACCTTTTGCTTTAATGATTTTTCTTTCTCTTTGAAAAATTGTTAGCATGGCATTTCCCTTTGATCAATTGATCGAAACCAAGTTTTGATTAGTTGATCTTCCCCTTCCCTCTCTTTAGGATTCCTTTAGAGCTCTCTCTTTTTTCCCCCTCGCGGAGTTGAAGTTCTCGTTACGCATGGCTTTGGAGCATTGTACAAACTGAAGTTGTTGCGTTGTTCATTTCACAACACAAGGAGGACTATACAACTTGGAGCTGTTATGCTATCCGTTTCAACTTCTGTATTACACCCTGTATGTTAGAGAAAGAATGAGAAGGGAGAATTCCTACTCTCATTCTGACTACGTCAGGTTGGGGACGAATGACCCCGTGCTTGGCTTAGTCACCCCTATCTCCAGGTGGTAGTGTACTTTCTTTCATAGTCGAGTCGATCCTTGATCACTCCCATCTCTTTCAATCTCTCTTTTGATCAATCACCTTCTGGGTTAAGATCAGTGTTTCTTGGGTTAGCAAACTATCCCTTGTTTCAATACCTCTTTCTTGTCCTGCGATCAATCATCGTCTTTTGATTCCTCCGAAGAGTCTTTTCCCTTAGCTTCGGTTAAACACAACAATCGTGTTACATCTATATCCCCAGGAGTTCGCAACCTTCCCTTGGTTCTTCTCTCTTTATTTGGTTAATCACTGCCTGTCAGTTAAAACACCAATGCTTGCACTCCTTCTCAGTTGACCACAGTCCACCTGTTAACACACTGAGTTCCCTAGGGTTAATCACCTTTCTTCGGATAATCACCCATTTTCTCAGTTAACCACAGCCTGTCTGTTAAAATACTGAACCCCTTTTTTTTAGTTAATCACCTCTTCTTGGTTAATCACTCAGTCTTCTCGGTTAATCACAGTCTTCTGTTAAAACCGAATCCAGCGGTTAGTAACCTCTTTTTGTTCAAATACCCTTTTTCGTTGGTTAAATACTGCTTGTTCAGTCAATACTAACGTCCCTTTTGGGTCGTGACCTCGGTCCTATACCCGTTCTTCTGGTTTATCACAGTTTTTTCTGTTGAAACTATTGCTTCTCTATCCTCACAGAGTTGCAATCCTTTCTTTCCTTGGTTAACCACCGTTTATCAGTTAACATACTGATGTCTCCTCAGAGTCAAACACCTCCTCTCGGTTCAGTACTCTCTCTCTGGTTCATCACAGTCTGTCTGGTGATGCCAGCTTATTTTCTCTACCAGATCCTTACTCTCTTTCTTCGGTTAACCACTGCCAGTCAGTTAATATACCTAACTTCCTTATTCTCTTGGTTTCTACACCATCTCCTGTTTTGTTTCCCAGTAGGGACGCTTACCCTATGGTTCCCAGCAGTTCCTTATTTTTCTTCCCCAGTAGAGTTTTTCTTTCCCTTTTGCTCTTGGTTTTGACACCACTTTCCTTTCAGTGTTTCGTTTTTCGTCTTAGTTCCCCGAACTACGGAAGCTCTGATTCTGCATTCTTTCGAATGTATGATACGTAGGCACGAGACGCGATGTCTTGGCGAGCACACTTCCACCCTTCCTTTTTTCCTTCCTTCCCCTTTCTGTCCCCTGGTTCCTCTGAACTACGACACTCTGATTTCCTCATTGCACAATGAGGGTACGTAGGCACGAGTGCCTCAATCCTCCGCGAGCACTTAATTTCCTTCTTTCTTCCTTTCTCCTTTTCTTTTCTCTCTCTCCTCTCTGTTAGCTGGAATCCTTTAGATAGATAACCCATCCAAGCCTAGAAGCAAGCGAAATGGTTCCCGTCGAGTACGACGGATGCGTTAGGTGCTAGCACCTTCCTTTCGCATAACAGACCCACGTTCCCGTTTCTCTTCCCCTTGGGTTTTATCGATATTTTCCCTGTCCTTTTGGACTAAATAATGTTCGGTGGCGACTCTGTGTTATCTTTGAGTGTGCGATTCACTCGGGTATAAACCAGCCATCTTCAGCCTCTTCTTCTCCACCCCTTCTTTAATTTTCAAATCTTCTCCCTTTTTCAAAACCTTCTTATTTTCAAACTCTCACCTCTTTCATAATCAAATCTTGACCATGTCAAGTGATTTTACTCTTTTTTTTTCATTTCTTAATAAATGCTAAACTACATAAGCATATTGACACCTTTTTCAAAAGACTTTAAAAAACATTCAAACTCACTTACCCTCTTTTGTGCCCTCGTGCACTTTTCCTTAAACTTTTTTTTATAAGTTTAGACATGATTCATTTCTTTAAGTAGAATTATTCACTTGGAAATGACGACTTGTCTTTAAATTTAAAAACAACCATAACAAACCCATTTTGTTATTTGTACCACGAACTACGAGGTTTTGATCCTATATTGCACTTTGTGGGTACGTAAGCATGAGGCGACAAGTCTCTCCAAACACAAAAATCTTTAAAAATACTTCTCTTCTCATCTCCTCAATCCCATTCCAAGCAAACATTTTCAAACCAAAAAGCGTAGATATTTCAAAGGGTTCCTATAGAGTACTATAGACGTTTTGGGTGCTAACACCTTCCCTTAGCGTAACCAACCCCCTTACCCAGTCTCTGTTTACTTGTTCTTGTTCAGAACTTGTTTAGGTTTTGTTCGCTCTTTTTCCTTTCCTTTTGGATAAAATAAAAGTGCAGTGGCAACTCTTGGTTTTTGAGTTAAGTTAATCAATAGCTTACACTCACGATTTTTGCCGCTACAGAAAAGTGGCGACTCTACTGGGGACTCTGGTTCTTAGTGGGTTTAGCCTACTTTGATTTATTTACGCTTTATCTGTTTGATTTGACTGTTATTGCTTGTTCTGTTTGGGTGCTTGGTGATCTTGTGTGGTGAGATAAGTCCTATACCCGGACTTGAGAGCACTTATGATAGAAGGGTGGTATAGTCTTGTTCGGCTTACGTGGAGTAGTCCTTACTAAGCTGACTTGAGATCCCCCACTCAGTGGAGGCCCCTTTGAGATTACTGATGTTATACGTGTAGTTGTAATGACCTTACTTTTTGCGATCTGGGAGCCTGAGAAGCTGAGGACCATAGAGCCTTTAACCTATATTGGCTTTATTAGGACGTGGTGCAGTGGCTATTCAGGTGTAGACATGAATCAGTTGTTACGCGCTACCATACTCAGACGAGTTTCTCTTGAGAATATTATTGGCTGACGAGTAGTCGTTTAAGCCGATAATATCCGAAAGATGGATCTATGACTCTGGGCACTTTTTAGAACCTTGTTCGGTAGGTGTTATACCCTTAGTACATACCACTGTGGGAGGTTCTTAACCTTGACTCCAGGCTCGTGACTCAAACCCTTGAACCCGTGTGCTTTGTGTGATCTTGTTTGTGGTTGTTGCATCCATGCATTATTGCATCCATAAGCATACATCTGCATTTATCAAAGTTGTCAAAGAAGCTCATTTCAACTGTCTCCTTCTTTAGTTATCTGTTCACCGTCAAACTGTTTCCTCAACACAACTACGGAACTAGAGTTGTTGTTAGATTGAGAATGGAAAATCAAGAACAACACAACGCCAAAGTTAGAATGGAAATTGATGAGTTGAAGGCCAACATGAGCAAGCTCACAGAAATGATGCAAGTTCTGATTGCTAGAGGTGAACCACCTCAGAGGACCGTGATCTCTGAAATCTCAACTGCTGTTGTTAACCCTCCACCAATTCAGCAACTAGCTTCTAGTTGGCCAGAATTTGGGTTACCTATTAATTACTCGCCACCCTTTGCAACTACTCCAGTGGTTGTCCCGTCTATACTGTCAGTATCTTCAGCTCCATTGCTCACTGAACCTCATCCTGTTGTGCATTCTGTTGCTTAAGCTATTCCTGAGAATCCTCGTTTCGTGTACCATGCTGCTGGTCCACAATCCGAAAGTTAGGGAGAACCTGGATACATTGAAAAAGTCAGAGAGCATTGGAAAAATCTTGAAAAAAGGATAAGAGTCGTGGAAGGAAATGATGTCTTTGGTGCTGCCGCAATGAACATGTGCATTTCAGACTTGGTTATGCTGGCCAAATTCAAAATTCCTGATATTGAGAAATACAAGGGGCACACCTGTCCTAGAAGCCACTTGGTGATGTACTACCACAAGATGGTTGCCTATACCAACAACGACAAATTGCTCATTCACTGTTTCCAAGACAGCTTGAGTGGGGCTTCACTGAAGTGGTATATGGGACTTGAGAAGAACCGTATCCAAAGCTGGAAAGACTTGGCTGATGCTTTCTTAAAGCAATATAAGTACAATCTGGACATGGCACCTGACCGCCGTCAACTGCAAAACATGTCTCAGAAAGAAAAAGAATCTTTTAAGGAGTACGCTCAGCGCTGGAGAGAGCTAGCTGCTCAAGTGGAGCCACCCTTGACAGAAAAGGAATTGACTGGATTATTCATGGACACTCTTCAACCACTCTTTTAGGAAAAGATTATAGGCAGTGTATCATCTGGTTTTACTGACCTGGTCACTATTGGAGAAAGACTAGAAGAGGGTATCAAGAAAGGAAAGATTACCAATGCTGAAGCCTTTAATTGTGCTAGAAAGTCCCTGGGAATTTTCAAAAGAAGAAGGATGGCGATACCCATGTTGTTTCAGTTGAAGGGAAACCTCGTCGCAGGCAACAATAATATGTAGCTGCAGTTTCTCCTGTTGTCAATGCTCAGCCAGTTCAAGCTCCTCATCAGGCTGTTAGACAAAATCAGAATCACAATAGGGTTAACTTTGATCCTATCCCGATGTCCTACACTGAGTTGTATCCAGGTCTTGTTCTGAAAGATTTGATCACAACCAGAGCTCTACCTCCTCCTCCAAATCCTCTCCCAATCGGCTATAGGGATGATCTTCACTGTGAGTTCCATCAAGGTGGGGCAGGCCATAACTTGGAAGGTTGCTATGCATTGAAAGCTAGAGTACAAGAATTGGTGACAGCAAAGATTCTGACTTTTCATGATGATAATCCCAATGTTGTCAACAATCCTTTGCCAGAGCATGCCAAATCAAGTTTGAGTCAGTTCAGACAGGTCATCTCCTAAAGCCAGTGTTTCAGACAAGACAACTCATCCTTGTTGCCGATTAGTCACTAGGCCTTGTTTCTTTCTGTTTGCATTTTTCTTTGATTGTATTGACTGTTTGCTTTCGAAATTTATTTGTACTTTCATGGTAATTTCAATGAAATGAGCATTGCAATGTTTTGATTCAATTCATTTATATCCAATGTGTGCATCTTTATGCTTTCTTTTTCACAAAACAAAATATATCTCCTGTTCACTTTCTTTATCAAACTTTTGCAAAGATTGGAGGGAGGATGATGAAAACGAAATGCCTAAAATTGCTGGATTGTATGCTTTTAATTAAAACATGGCTGATGATGTACAAACATTGTTTCAACTCCCAAACACTGGAGAAATAAGGAAGTTAATCCCTTGTCAACCCCTTTGAGCCTAGAAGTTGAAGTTTTCTTTCTGTACGAAAAAATCTGTAATCTTAACCTGTGGATGGGTAGTTCTCAGTTAATTTGATTATGCATTTAAACGCAAGAGAATCATTCAAGACACCTTCCAATAAAGGTTGCAATCACAAGCTTTCCTTCGCATACATCAAAGAAGTGTCGAAG
The DNA here is from genome assembly GCA_022829125.1 of Lathyrus tuberosus. Taxonomy (NCBI): domain Eukaryota; kingdom Viridiplantae; phylum Streptophyta; class Magnoliopsida; order Fabales; family Fabaceae; genus Lathyrus; species Lathyrus tuberosus. The sequence continues at coordinate 14,952,975 of JALAZF010000104.1, forward strand.
ATGTCTTTCAAATCAAAAGCCAATGATGGTTCATTGTAATCATTAAGCCAATCAGTCACTATCTATAAAAAAAAAAAAGAGGATGAAAAAAAATCAAATAAAAGCCCGCTAAATTAAAACCTATGAAGGAGACTTAGGCAAAAATTGGGGCATCCCACTGACTGTAAGCTCAAATGACACAGTTCAGGCAAAAGTTAGGGATAACAAAAAAATAATCAATCAAGAGGTTACCAAAATCCTCAAAGACAAAACGAGTTGACTGAGGTCCTTAACAAAAACAACAAAATGTTGTAAGAAAAAATGACTGTCATCTCAAAAATCCCTTGGCCCTTGAGCCATCATCATAACAGTGTTGCAATTCCAAAATCGCTTGGAACCTAAATGCATAGTTTGAATTAACTGAGCATAGGAATGAAGATCACCGTGAAGAATGGGTTGGGTACAAATAAGCTTTGAGCCTATATCCTTTGTTTCGAAAACCGTGAACCAGACCACGTTACAGCCCTTAAAAGACCTAATTGAAGCCAGGTTTCTTTTGAAAGCATACTACAGCAAGCTTGCATAAATTGACTCCTAAGTTTGTTGCCAATCATTTTTTTTGATGTCATACCTTTGCTTTCTCTTTCATTTTGAATGTCTAAACCACCGTGTTTTGACAACTGATTCATTTCCTATACATCAATAATATTATTCCAAAAATGATTTTTAATTTCAAAATTGCATGAGCTTTGCATTCAAATTACCATGAATGAATGATCTTATTTGCAGGCAAACTTTCCTTATCAAGAAATTTCAAATAGTTGAGAAACTTGGTCAGTGATCCTATCAGGGGGCACATCACTTCCATTTCCGGTTGTGAATTAGTTCAAGATTTGTTGCTCAGTGCAAGTTATTCTCAGAATTGGTTAGCCAGAAGATCTCTTTCAAGACTCATATTGAGTTTAGCCTTCTCAACACCCATTTCAATAACTGAAGCCATGGTCGGTTCATCCCCAACAATAGTCAAACTGAAGGCATGATCAGTTTATCCTCAACATTTATTTCAAGAATTGAAGCCATGATCAGTTCATTTTTTCCCCCGCAGCAGTCAAACTGAAGCCATAATCAGTTTATCCTCATCAGTCAATCAATCTGGGGCAGTCTTCTTCAAGAATCCTCAAGATGTCTTTCCTCAAAAGACCAGCAGCCATATATAATTCAAAAGTTTGACAGAGATATGTTCAACATCTTCTCTCCAAGCAGAGTTGGCAGAGTTCCCTGGGTTGAGGAATTAGAGTTCCATTCTTCCCTTACAAAAGAGTCTATCTCAGTTGTCCCATTCATCTGCATTGCATACATAAATCATTCATATATCATACATAGAAATATTTTCATAGCTCAAAGTGTGTTTCATGATCATATGCATTTCCCGAGGTCCTGTTGCTGTCAACATCTTACCTTGTGATCAAAGTCCAACTTTCTTGGCGCCTACCAAAACAATTAACTGTCTCTTCATTCAGTTCCATTCCTGGATGTTGTCGTTTCCTTGTGCATATAGTGTTTTTGTTAGATCTTTGCCTTCTTTCATTCCAGTGTTATTCCTGGATCTTTATGTTCTTTCACTCCAGTGCCATTCCTGGATATCTTGTTCCTGTTGTTTCTCCCAGTGCCATTTCTGGATGTCTGTCTCTCTTCTGTAATCCGCAACAGATTTTCTTGGATAACTTTCAGTGCCATTCCTGAAATTTTTATCTGTTCATTTAGTGTCGTTCCTGGATGAGTTTTCTCCTTTGCATTCAGTGTCATTCCTGGATGTCTTTCTCACTACCATTCAATGCCATTCCTGAATGTAGTGATTTACCTTTACTTTAAGTGGCATTCCTGAAAGTTCTTTCTCACTTTATTCAATGCTAGTCTTGGATATCGTGAACTCTTTTATCCAATGCCATTCTTGGATAATTTTGATGTGTTTTCCAGAACTTTTCTCACTTCATTCGATGCCATTCTTGGATGTTGTGATTTCTTCTGTCCAATGCCATTCTTGGACACCTTTTCCCCAGCTTGAGTCCAAAGCCATTCTTGGACACCCTTTTTCCCCAGTCGAGTCCAAAGTCATTCTTGGATATTTCTGATATTTAACCTTGTCATCCAATGCCATTCTTGGATATCTCCAGTGATGTTTTAAATGGAAGTTTTGTTTCCATCCAATGCTATTCTTGGATGTCTCTGATGTTTGATGTTGTTTTTATTTAATGCCATTTTTGAATGTTGTAGTTCCTTTCATCCAAAGCCATTCTTGGATGTCTTATCCCCAATAGGGTGTTTTCACCCCCCATTTAATGTTATTCTTGAATGACGCTGCTGTTTTTACCAAAAAATTTCTTGTTGTTGTCTAATGCCATTCTTGGACATCTATTGGCATACCTTTTGTTTTGTTCGTAATTTCCATCCAATGCCATTCTAGGATGTTACTACTCGTCTTTCTAGGGTCTTGTCCTTCTCTTTCCAACTATTGATGGATACTTCTTGTGGCCTTGACGAATCTCCAAAAATAGCTTGTGTTCCCCCAGCGTGTCTTTTCACGTCATCTCACTCAATTTACCATAAATCCCTTGTTTCAAGTTTTGCCGGAGTCTATTTCATCCTTTGCATTCATATCATCTTGTGGCATCCTCAGGGATAAAAATTTGGTTTTCTATATTTAAGTATCTTCAATCTTGTCGAGATGAAGTTTTCCATCTTCATATCTCCGGATAGAAGAAACTTAAATAGGGGCAGTTGTTGAACCCTAATTTTTACCCCTACGATTTCGCATATTTCATTTGCATCTCATACCACAAATAAGATCACAATCTTTGTTTCTCCTGAGCATTTTTATATTATTCTTACTTGCTTTATTGTTTGTTTATGTTTATCTAACCTCTAACCAAAATACCAAAAATATGCTGCAGTTTTCCTGTTCTTCTCTCTCTGCGTGTTTAGGGTTTTGCAGGTTTATCAAAGACAATGAAGTGATTCCAAGTTACATGTGGCTGTTCGTTCATGATCTAATTCAGATGGAAGTTTGACATAATTTTGGTCAAACCATCAAGCAATTGTTCCAAGTGCGAGTTATTTGCGCCAGTGGTTTATTTCTCAAGTAGTGACTGTTCAAAGTCAAAGATGTCTTGTGTTGAGATTCTTCAGTTTATCAAGTAGTGGTTCATGTGAGGTTTGGGTTCAGAAAGTCAGGTTCATCATGATCAGAGTTCATCAGTTTAATGTTCAATTGTGTTCATCTGTGGATTTATTTTCCCAGATAATTGATTCAGACTAACTTTGAAGTGATTCAGAACTTATTATCACAGATTCAGAGGATGTTTGATTCATATGTTTTATTTCAGTGGCAAGATTGTTCAGTGGTAGTTGTGCTTCATTCACTTTATCAGAGGATTATGAAAAGCTTCAGATGATTCATTTGGCTGTTGCTTAAGTTGCAAGTTATTCAGTGGTTAAGGATTGGTTTCATCGGTTTCCTTCATTTTAATTAGAGGCTTGTGAGGGTATCAAGTGGGTTTTGGATCAAAAACAAGATTTCGTATCCACTATCATTTCCATTTTTTTTTAATTCATTAAACAAGTATCCAAATCAAGAACCATTTCCAATTCAAATCTTAATATCCATTAGTCATAAAAAACCATTTTTCAATTCTTCATTATCCATTTACAACATCCAATTTTTATGTCGATATCCATGTCAAAATTCAATTCTAATTTCCAAATCAATATTTCAAGAAAAAAATCATGAAAGCATTGATCAACCAATATCCATATCCATTTTTCTAAACCAATTATCCACATTTTAAACCAATTATCCATATTTCATTTTTTTCTACTATCCAAAACCATTTTTTTTAATTATCCAAAATTCATTCAAAATATTTTCCAAGGCCCATTTACCATTTCTTGTTTCCAATCCCATGGTACCTTACAAAAAATTGCAATAAAAATAATATGAAGAAAAGGCCTATGGTGTCAAGTTAACTCGGCCCATCTTAACAATCCTTATGCTACAGCCAACATGACTAAAAATCAAGCTACCATTGCCAAGTCCTCATGCTACATCAAGCCAATGTGACGTCAAGCATCAATCCATGAAGCCTCACAAAAGAAAATTACATGCTACTCATGACCAACTTGTTCAAGCCTCATACAACATGGCCCATGCTTAAAAATTTCATGCTACTAGCTACATGAAATCGATCCAAGCCATGCAAGCCTTGAAGCCAAACTACAAGCTTCACAAATGCTTTTCCAAGCCAATATCCTTGCAAATCACCAAATGCTTCACGTGAGTCCTTTACACAACGCGTCAGCTGCTATGCGAATATTCCTATCCAAGCCGTGCTAGTCTTGTATCTATGCTACAAATTCACCAAAACGCAAGCAGCTACACAAACAATCAAGTGAAACGCTGCAACATCAAAATCAAAACGCAGCAAGTTGACCAAAACGCAAAAGGCTGCAATGTAAAATCGTCACTCCACAACACACCAAAACGCAAGTCGCAGCAAGTGAGAAGAACCAAAACGCGACGAAATCAATTCAAAACGGCAACATGATTTAAAATCAAACCTCACTTCTTTTTCTATAAATGAGAGCCCATCCATTCTTCATTCTGGAAGCTTAAAAAGCCACAGAAGTTATGCCAAAATTCACCAAGCTTCAATTCATCAAATTTGTTCCTCAATTCCAATTCAAACCACATGTACAAAATCAACCTTCAATAAATTCTGCAGAACTCACAATAACCAACCATTTTCTTTTTCATCTTAAGCTTCAATTCTCCATTTTTCAACAATTAAAGACCTGCAAATCCTCACAACAACACAAATCCGCAACGCATACGCAAAAAAAAAAAATTCACAAACTCCATTATGTAATTTCCTTCAGCGACAACAACATCGATTTCTCAGCTCAGAAGAAGAAGATGATGAAAACAAGTTTTTCTGATATTTTCCACTCTTTTTTTTTCTTTTTTAGGTTTTTCAATGTATAATTGGGTCTGGCCCGTAAAAATGTTACTATACATCACCATCACTTTTTATATTCACCTCCTTCTTTTTTTTTTAGAAATAAATTTTCTTTTATTTCTTTTCTTTCAAAATTTATTTTCCATTTTCTTTTAGATATTAATATTTCTTTTCTTTTTCTTTATTGTTTTTTTTTAAATCTCTTAAAAAATATTTCAAAATATATTTGGCTTTATTTTTACTTTATCATTTTGTTCTTGATTTTTTATTCTTTTTGATTTCTTGATACTTTGATTAATTGTTGTTTGTTGTGTGGATCATAACATGTTAGATCCATTTTTCTTCTTCTATTTCTTTTGGTCGATGAAATCTAAGAATCGACGATTGTTGATTTACAAAGATGTTTAATCTTCATTATTTCAAATCTATGGGTTAATGATCATTTGGATCATTCTCCATACTTTGGAATTGTGATAGATTTATTTTGATAAATCGATGTGAAATCTCAACTATGATTAGACCGTTCCATTTTTCTTTTTGTGTGGCATGTTTTAGGAGAGTGATTTACATATCACTTCTCTAACATGTATTAACACGTAAAGTGCATTGACCGACCTCGAGTAGGGTGACTTCTATATTGGTCACTTGGGGATTGCTTAACATAGCGCTACATTTGTCCCTCCCCTCTGAATCGGAACTTGATCTTTCGTGGCCCAAACCTTTTGGTTGTGTAAGCCCAATGACGGTTAATCTTTTGTATTAGATTCAAAATCTTTGAAGCTTGTTGTGTAGAGGCTTTGATTCTATCAATCTTCTAACAAGTCTTCATTAACCTTGACTTAAGTACATTGTTTAATCATTATAGTTCAAGATGCGAGACGGAATAATCGGTTACTTTTGAAGGCTTATGGCATTATGGCCTTGTGCTACTCTTATGTATATACTACTATTCACTAATTTACTAACAATATTTATGTACTAATCTTGTTTATGTTTCCTTCTCGTTTCCTATCTCTCTTTTATCTTTTATGCTCCATTACTATCATCTCATATCATATCATGTTTATGCTTCCGTCATTTTCACTTTGTCCACTTGGACCTTATGTTTATGCTTATGCCTTTTTTCTCTTTGTCCACTTGGACCAAAAACATAAATAAAGGCCAAAACTTCTAAAAAAACTTGTGCTTCTAATCTTGGACTATGGTTACTATCCTTTGCATTGGACATGGAATTTTGAACCTAGACCTTGGACTTCAATGCTATTCTTGGATCCTTGGACTTAGAACTAGGACTTTTTCCCCTTGCTTTGGAATCATGGCTTGAAGACTTTGAAGCTTACTTGGGTGGTTAGACCGTTCTTATCCTTAGCTTTTACTTTATGCTTTAGGATAGCCTCTTCTTCTCCACCCCTTCTTTAATTTCAAATCTTCTCCCTTTTTCAAAACCTTCTTATTTTCAAACTCTCACCTCTTTCATAATCAAACCTTGACCTCTGTCAAGTGATTTTACTCTTTTCTTTTCATTTCTTAATAAATGTTAAACTACATAAGCATATTGACACCTTTTTCAAAATACTTTAAAAAACATTCAAACTCACTTACCCTCTTTTTGTGCCCTCGTGCACTTTTCCTTAAACTTTTTTTCATAAGTTTAGACATGATTCATTTCTTTAAGAGGAATTATTTGCTTGGAAATGGCGACTTGTCTTTACATTTAAAAACAACCATAACAAACCCATTTTGTTATTTGTACCACTAACTACGAGGTATTGATCCTATATTGCACTTTGTGGGTACGTAGGCATGAGATGACAAGTCTCTCCAAACACAAAAATCTTAAAAAATACTTCTCTTCTCATCTCCTCAATCTCATTTAAAACAAACATTTTCAAACCAAAAAGCGTAGATATTTCAAAGGGTTCCTATAGAGTACTATAGACGTTTTGGGTGCTAACACCTTCCTTAGCGTAACCAACCCCCTTACTCAGTCTCTGTTTACTTGTTCTTGTTCAGAACTTGTTTAGGTTTTGTTCGCTTTTTTTCCTTTCCTTTTGGATAAAATAAAAGTGCGGGCAGCAACTCTTGCTTTTTGAATTAAGTTAATCAATAGCATACACTCACAATTTTTGCCACTACAACTGCCAATCCCGCCTTGAATCTTGGAACATATTTAAAAACAAACCTGCTGTGATAGTCATGAAGTCGAGTCTTCATGCTGGGACATTTCACTCGCAATCTTTGGTCTGGGGCAGAACCCTTCATGTTGGAACATCTTTCACAACATTATGTTTTACCAAAATTTAGTCAAACTCTTGGAGCTTTCAGTATCATCCCTAACTGGTCATCTCAGAAGCATGAACATCCATCCCCTAAAACATGAATGAGCAATTGTTAGCTCCTAATTTCGACGCTACATGATTTCAGACAATTTGGCTTTAAAAGAAGTTATTCTTTAAAATAATAAAGCTAAAAAAAGAAGGCTTCGACTAGAAGGCCTTCGACCATGTTTGTGCAATGCCTGAGTCGAAGAGAATGATTTTAGGACTTCAAATATTGCTAAGTCCAAGGAGTCAATTCGACACAGTGAAGTGGCTGTGGATAATGCGCTGCGGTTACAACTGAATAGTGGAGGGAAGTTCCACTATTTGAATTTGAAAAGAGGACAGGTGGCGAAGATCCAGATCGTGAAGATATACGAAGTGCCAAGTGGCGTAATCTAAGAATAAAAACCGTCAAAGGGTGGTTACATTAGAGTATTATAAATAGTTTAGTCTTAGAGTTAGAATAGTGTGAAAAAATCATATTTGTACAAGTAACTCTATATTCCACTCAAAGTATCCAGTGTGTCGAGAAACCAGTGAAGTGAGAATATACGTGATTGTAATCACCATTATCCTTTATTGCAATGCAATTTACTTTGAAGTTTCTGTTCTAGATTCTTTACTTTGAAGCTTTTTCACAAACTTTTACCTTTCAGTTGTTTACATTAAAAGCCTTTACTTTCAAGCATTTACCTTTTTGCATTTTAAGATCTTTATGCATTTCTTTCCAGCATTTAACTTCAGTTTTTCTTTATCAAACTTTTACATTCAGCCTTTTCTTTTCTTTGACGTATTATTCGACTTAGTTATTTCTTTGATCTTTATCGCTTTCCTTTACACTTCAAACACCCTTTTTATTTATGTGCATTGTCGAAAGGTATACTTTACCAAATTGTGAAATATTCTAAATACACATACAGCACATGTCCTAGGATCAATCTGATCGATCCTGTAAGTTACTAGAACTTTATAGTTTTAGAAGATCAGCGGTTGTTTACCAATTTTCAAGGTAAACAGCAATATGAAAGAAGACAAGAAGAATAAGCGGCGACTAATCCAACTGGTTATGTTTTCTTTCCTTTTTGTATTAAATACAATGTTTGTCGAATCATCCTCCTTGTATATATGAGCAATTTATCAATTACAAATGGAATAGTGAAAGTTTTGAAATTTTTGTTTCTTTGTGATTATGCACATTAACAGTGAGTTTGAATATGATCGACAAGATCAAGGCACAACACAAAGAAATTCAGGGGTGTTGTGGTAAACACCTTATGCGTGCAACTACATCAATAAACTCCCTCCAGTCAATGGTGTTATCACAAATTCCTTACACTCATGAGTGCAAAAATAAATTCCCCATAGTCAGGGGTGCTGTCATAATTGCCTCCCGCGTGTGACTACAACAATCAATTCCCAACAGTTCAAAGCCCGCACAAAACGTTCAAAGGTGAAATTGAAGGTGCGAGAAAGACACAAGAAAGGGGGGTTTGAATTGTGTATTTACTCTTTTAAAAGCTTTTTCGCTTTTTGTCATTAAAGCACTTAGGATAACATCAGAGTTCGTTGAGAGACTCTGACTAGCGAAGTTACATTCAGACTTGCTATGCATGAAGCATAAGAACCAACAAGAGTCTGAACATAAACTACATTTCTCAGAACTTGCAGTGCGGAAGCTTATCAGCTGCAAGGTTCTGACTTGCTTATGTAAGGTTCTGATACTCAATATAGAAAGGTAAACAAAGACATTAAGCATAAGAGAAAAGAACACACGATATATCCTGGTTCACCACAAAGGTTAATCCAGTCCACCCTCCTCAGGTGATTTTGCCTTGAACACAAGGTCTTAATCCATTATAATCAATCTCGATTACACATACACGGGCAACAGCCGGTGACTTACAGCCTGCACAGCCGTACTGTGACTAACCCACAATGACTTACGTCAATGTCATCTCAAGTACCCAGATCATCACATGATCCCTTGAGGCATCTCTCTCAGTGAAACGTTCAGGGATCCAATCAGGATATAACATTCACTGGAGGAACCATAATGAGTTCTATCAGGGATCCCACAAGATTCAGATCAACATATGATCCTCTTTGAGATATGACTATCATTGACCCAACGTTCCAAGATCTCTAGCCAGGATTTCACGATGACAAGCAGCCACCGTCTCCCCAAGTATTCTGATCAACCCGTGATCTACTTGAGGCTTCCATCAACAGTGACCCATTCAGGGATCCAATCAAGATATAACGTCCACTGGAGGAATCTCAATTCTTAAGTCAAATTGGCAGACTGGAGATGAGTGAGGTGCTTCCTTGTAAGCAGATTCTCCTATGTTTGAGTACAAAGTAACTCATCAGACTTACAGCAAGATATGAGCAGTAGCTCCTTGCAAACTACATGATTCTAAGATGTACAAGATATTATAATTAAATTACATCTTCAGAATTCTTCATCTTCTAAGTTGAACAAGCTTCGAACAACAGCTCCCTTGCTTCTTGACTTTGATCTTCAGAGATGATGTAGTTGATGTTGATTGATGACTTATTGATTTCTTCGTCTTCTTCAAGTTCATCAATATCTGGTTGTTGTAGATTGATAATCTTGATGTTGCAACCTGAACTCAGACTCTCAGATTGTTGTGTTGTTGATTTATGATCTTTTCATGTTTGAACAACAACTAAGATATCAACACTTTGGTTATTGTGGTTTTGGATGATTATATCTTTTTCGTTCCAACAACTCTATCAGCAATTTGTCATCCTTTCCTTTAAATAGCCAAGTAAAATATAGTCGTTTGAAATACCATTGGCTGTTGGAAAAGAGACGTTGTGTAATAATTAGTTGTACTGACACATCTCCTTTTTGTTGTGGGAGAAGTGATAGGATATATCTTTCTTGGGCAGTGTGTACAGTCGTTCACAACGGTAACATTTGACTTCCAAACTTCAGAGGCTTCTAATGGTAAATTGACGAAGCATGAGTAGAGTCTTCTTGACAGGATATCTGATACGTCAAGTCTTCAGTCATTTGAGGAAGTCCATTAGGAATCAGTCTTCAGAACTTCAGTACTTGTCTTTAAGAACATTATCCTTTACTTCTTCAAGTCTTCTGAAACTTCAGAGCTTGTCTATTAGGAATCTGTCTTTAGAGTCTTCAGCACTTGACCTTTGGAACTGTAATCTTCAAAACACATAAGTCTTCAGAGTCTTTCTGCACTTGGTCTTCAGCGCCTTCCGCCTTCAGAACTTCAAGTCATGAGAGTCTTCAGCACTTCGGTTCTCTAGAGGATTATTTTCTTCAGAAGCTTCGCAATCTTCAGAATCTCGACCACTTTCAGAGAGCTTCCGCAAGGGCATTGCAACAGCAATATCGGCATTCTTGGATCTGACTGATCACGATCAGATACAGAAGCATTCTTGCTTCTTGCGACTTGTGTCACACATAGTAACTTCGCATATTATCAATTACGCTCATTTAGCTGGTGCTTGTTGGATCTGATATCATCTATAATTATGATCTGTACACAACACACATTAAAACATAAAATGGTTCTTTCACAAATACGTATTGTTATCATCAAAACATAGATCAACTTGTAGAGACAACTCTTGCTCTCACAATCTCCCCCTTTTTGATGATGACAAAATCGAGTATTTTGACTGAACATTTTATACAAGGTAATCCCCAAACAAACATATTCAGAGTCTGGAACAACAGTTCCCCCTGAATGTGTTATCCTCAAGGTTTTATCTGTGATTATCTAGAATCTTATATGATCCAAAGACATACAGAATAACAACTTGAGTTGCCAGAACGAAGAATAAAGAGTCTTCAGCATCTGGACTAGTTCATCATAACTTCCATCTTTAGATCTTCAGAACTCAGTTCCTTTGTAGTTGTATCAGAGCTTGTAACCTTCAGAGACTTCTGAAGCATTTCTACTTTTCAGCATATTCATTTAAGCACAAGCAGATCAGTTCTTATTTGATAACATAGCATCGCTATTCATCAGAGACAGACACTGTCTTTTAAGAAACTCCCCCTGAGTTTCAGACTTTGTGAAGATTTTAGATTTTGCAGTTGGATCTTCAGAATAGTCTTCCCCTAATTTCTATAAGTCAGATAATGGGATCTTCAGAATCGTAATTCAGGATGGTAAGTTTTTAATCACCAATGTAGATCATTACTTTTTCAGAGTTTGACTTTTGAAATTAGGTCTTCATCTCAGAACCTTGTTACTGTCACAACTCAGTGTTTCATCAAGGCTTGATTTTTTATCAGATACCAATTAAAGGTTTAATTTTTGTGATTAATCAACGCTTGATTCTGAATCTGGTGCACATGATTTGATTTTATTCTTATACCACGTGATGTGCTGAGTCTTATACCAGAGTATGTTGAGTCTGATACCATTCTTTGTGTACTGAGTCTGATTACCAATTGTTGATTTAGTCTGATACCAAATTGTTTTCAATTTAATTGGCTCCTGGTAAACATCAGAACTACTTCTTCTTGGATCTTCAATCCAGATCTTCAGACAGCTCTTTGACTTCTGATTTGCACAGTTCTTCTGAGTAAGCATCTTGAAATGTATACTTTGTCTTAACTGCTTTCAGAGTTTTCCTTCTTCTTCTTATTCTTACGTTCTGAATCTCATGTTCTCAGACAGCTTACAACTTCTGAACCAGGTGAGACAGAAATCACGATAAACTTTGACTTTCAGAAAGTTCTCAACTTCTGAACAGTACTGGGTAGATCTGATTCTGAACACATATTCACGAAGTGTACAACTTCGGTCTGATTCTTCTTTCTAAACCTGTTCTTAGAATGCCTAGTGAACTTGTTCAGAGTTCCTAGGATAAACATCAAACAATATCGTTAGTAGTAAACGCATTTTATATGAGTACTTTGTTTGAGTTCTGCATTCTTTTATATTCTTTAAGATTTCCTCTTTTCAATCAAAATCATTATATTTCTCCCCCTTTTTGACATCAGTGCTAGAGCATATGAGCATTTAAGCATAGAACCATAGAACCATAGGAACAACATTTGAGCAGTTAAGAACAATCAAAGTCATTTAGTGATAACCATCTTTAACTATAGCATATTCATTTGAAGGACAATTAGATGGAATCATTTATGAACAACTAGATAGAAGCTTCAACACAAAATAGTTTTAAGATGCAGAGTATAGGTTGAGCTTAATCTTGAAAAGTTCAAGATAATCAAAACATAGATATTTCAAACATAGATTCCTAATGAGAGACGATTTAAGTAAACGTAGACTTAATAAAAATGGATTTTAATGGGTCCTTATGAGTTAGACTAGAGCGAGCCTAAAGATGATGAAGAAGATGAGAGAAGGTTTTCAGAATCATCAGTTCTTCAGACATGCAACTTTTCTTCTACTTGAGAAATTGCCAGTCTCTTGTGCTTTACAATCTCTTCTGAGATCCACTCATGGAACTCAGTCCAGACATCTCTTACTTCCATGGGGTTCACACAGGAACTGGAAGCATCTACTAAGCTTTGAATCCTTGAGATTGCATTATCCTTGAAGGATGCTAATGCGCTATTGATAGTTTTTGATCTCTTTGAGGAAGGTTCCTCATCATCAGCCATTTTCTGCTTCTTACTTCCTTCTTTCCAATTTGAGAGTTCTTGAAGTACATAAGTAATATTCTTCATATTAATCCAAACACTGATATCTTCATCCTTAAATTATCTCAGATAGTTTCTGACTTTTGCCTGATTGTGAGTGGCGAATTTTGGAAATCCTTTAATCGGAACTCTGGGGGTCAAAGTCAGTTCCTTAAGGGATGTATTGTCCAAAGTGGCGTCTTCCTTCTTGAGATTCTCAAACATGAGAATCTTCCTTGCGCTTTTAAGCAGTTTTCTTGATTCGCCTTCATTGATTCGAATATCATCAACTACTCCTGATTCAACCAAAATGTTAGAGATTAGTCTTCCGTACAGAATAAGTTTAATCTCCGGATCAGAACCAATTCTGGAGTTTCTTATGGCTTCCTTCAGAAGTTTAAAGAGAACGGAAGGAAGATGGATCTTAATTCCTTTAAGGAGAAGGAACAGGACACACTTCTGAGTGTCATTGAGTTGATTTGCAGGAAGATGGTGAAAAATGCTTCCTTGCAAGATTCTGAACCAAACTTGTAATGGTTCTTTCAGGTTTGAGAATACTTGATTCTCAACTGCTATTCCCTCTCTGAAGATAAAAGCTATGACTTTAGCTTCTCTCTCCTCACTAAGTAGATCCTTAGTAATTCTGAATCCATTATTCTCATGCACCAAGAGATCTGCAATAGTCTTCTCAGATATGAAGACTCTTCTTCCAAAGACCGAAGAACTAATGAGAGTTAAGCCTGTATTAGCATGAATCCAAAACTCTTTGTCCAAACATCCATAGGTTGGTCCTTCCAATCTCTTGAAATAGTTACTCCATCCTTGAGTTACCATTGAAGGAGTAATGTCGCATCCATTTGATTTTAGATTATCGAAGTTTACAATAGTTTCTGACAAAACTATGAGACTGTCAACTGGAGTTTGTGTGGTTGTGGAAATTGAAGCATTTTGTGAGACGAAGGCCATTTTTAGGGATTGATGAGGAAAATAGGAGGTAATTAGGCTGAGGATTCAGATGAGTAAGGGATGTGTTGCTGTCTTATGGTTTGATGCTTTTATAGATGAAGAAGTAAAGTAATTTCTGTGGAGAATTTGAAACCGCAACGGTTGATTTTCCTAGAATCACTAAGTAACGTGGGAAAGTAGGTTAATGATTAATTCCTTTAATCAAGAGTCGTGACATAACCCTAATAAGTGGCAATGGAACCGTTACTTAATTATGACCTACGAGGGATTTAAGGTCTCTAGATAATCCTAAGCCTTTTAGTGTGAATTATTTTATTTCCGTTATTAATTAGATAATTAGTGTATTTTGAGCATAGGTGTAACACCCCCAATTCCCATCGCGAATAAATAATACATAAATAAAATCAGAGTAACTAAAAATTTATTTTTCCGACAGAAACAAGGATGTCACATTTAAATAAACAAAACATCATCCCTGCTCAAAAATTTGATACATAGCATAAAATAGATTACCCTCAATTGGGAAACTTTTCCATATAAAGGTAATACCAAATATATTCAACAATTATATACATAAATAACATAATCGTTCCCCGACTCCCGTGCTACGTATCAGAGCAGACACCAAGACTTAAGCAAAGACGAAGATCTAACTCTTTCACTTGCCTCCACGCCTCTAAAGCTGACAATCTGCACTATGCCATAAAAAGCATATTCCAGCAGAAGGGTGAGAAATAACAACTATAACAAGATTGCATAATAATATGCCACAACACAAATAAATTCACATATATAATATTTCTCACCACATTCATCACATACTAACACATATAGCATGTCACCAATACATAACATATTCCTAACAATCCAACCACATAGCATATCACAGTTATGACCTATGAAAACACACCACGACATCACATATCATATGTTTATACACAAAACATATTACTCACAACCAATGCATTTATCACCTATGCATATTAATTCACCAAAACTATCACAAGCTCACACATAATCAATCCATTCATGATTTATGCAAATGCACAGAGACCGACACAACAACTCTATGCAATCATATGCGGTACCGACTCATCATCCGAGCTCAATTGAAGAACTCAATGGAAATATCCTCCCTGCCGGGCCTACGATATTTCCCCATCGCTCATACCATCATGGCATCCGATGTTTCTGGATTGTTCACGCAGACACAATCCGATTGCTCAAACCCCATAAGGGCACACAATCATTCTGAAGATTCCCACGGAATCAAGTGTAACTCATCGCAACGATTACACCCATTGACTACGCAATGTTCAGAGGATCCTCAAATGATCATTTGTGTAATCAATCACTCACACCCAACAGGGACGTGATATTACACCCGATTCTCCACGGAATCGCGACACATGAATGCATGTCATGATGTTTCTCATACAAAATGACCCCATACACTCATGCAATGCACACATATTTCACAATATAGTCATGCATATACCATTAAATACACACATTGCAATTTCTTGCCTTTCGGCCATAATTCATCACCACAACATGTCATCACATGCATTATCATCACACGACATCATACAAGTCATACGACATCCATATCCACAGCACATTGCATAATACACTTCATCATATTCATGCATTGAAAACAATTCAAACGATGCATTTCATCACATACCACAACAATCATACAATCACAATTACTTTCACAAGGGATTCACACCACAAAGGTTACCCACAACACATCATAACGACATACATTGATATTCAATCAAACATTGTATTTTACCACACAACAACATCATTATCACATCGAACACAAACAACACAACAAAACCCACAAACCACTAATCATCCCCTACCAAATATTCTTAGTTAACACATGGTATCACATCACCATTTAATAGCATATTAGGTTATCTATCTATGGCCTCAAGTCCCACATCAATCGGACTCGCGATTCGGGAGTTATGGTGGAAACATAAACCGCACCTTCCACACATACATTACTTTTCCATGTTTTTCTTATCAATCCAAAGCTTAAACATATGATCCTATTCCACTATCACAAAGAGCATTGAAAGAGCTTTCCAACGCATCCGACCGTGCCTCAATCCGATTTACGGATCAAAAGTTATGAATTTTTGAAAATAATATTTTTCTGAAACTTACAGTGGTAATCGGTTATCAGATATGCTGTAACCGGTTACTGGCTAGAAAACAGCCCAGAAACGTCATTTTTCAAAGGGTAACCGGTTAGCACATATGCTGTAACCGATTACTGCGTACCAGAACCCAAAAAATCACATTTTTCTTCATTCTAAACCATTCTAACACATACCTAAACATATTGGGACATCAAAACAATTATGAAAGGTTCAATCCACATATAACCCGACTATTCTACGCGAACTATTCCGCATTCTAACCGTTAAAACCTCGATTTCTATCAATTGCTCACAAATTCAACCAAATAGAAAACATATATTTTTCATCCAAACATTCAAACAAAACATACATATACATATACAATCGAAATATAATCGAAACTTCTCACCCTTACCCGATTAATCGCGCTCGAAACGGAGTTTTCTCGATTTTCCTCTTTTCCTCTTTTTCTTTCTTTCTTCTCCTTCTTTCTCTTTTTCTCTTCTCTTTCTCTTTTTCTTCTTTCTCTCATTTTCTCTCTATCTCTTTCTATTTATATAAAAACAAATATCTAAACTCCTAAAAGACCATTTTACCCCTCAACTCAAATATCTCGCAAACGCTCTCAAAATGCGATAAAACATAAACAACGATGAAAAATAACATTTTGTCAAATAAAAGTCAATAATAAAATAATATAAAACCAAAACCAATTAAATCTACTCTATTAAATAAATTTAACAAAACTGGGGCGTTACAATAGGAATCATTCATTCAAAAGCACACAAATCACATTTAGGGACACTTAATCAAAAGGATATAAATATTAAGATTTAACATAAGCTTAGTCAAATAAAAACCAAAAAAAAAAATAAATGACTAAATTCCTATCTTAGACTAAGAACGTCATCGGTTGACAAACTCTGGAAAAATCTTTTCAGTCATTCCATTTCTTCTGCAATGACTAACTACTCTTTGGAGATCAAGAATATGGGAGATAACCCTGCAGTAGGGAACTTGGTAGACTGTGTCTTCCCTAGGCAGATTAATTTCTTCCTTTAGATGGTTGTACATGGATTGTGGTAGGTTTATCTTGATCCTGAATACTAAAAAGAAAATGAATAATCTTTCTTTGTCAGACAACCATCCTCCTCCTCTTTCTCTTGGTCTTAAATTAGTTACCATTAGATTGTACCAATCTTTAGCAACTGGAGTGAGGGTGCAAGGTTGAGTGGGACGCCCTTCTGATTTGAAAATGACGTGCAAATGCCTGTCGAGGCTATGGTTATTGATATTTCTTTCCACAATTACACCATCTTTGACACACCTAATGGCTTTAGCTATGAAGGTGGGGTTGATCACTGGACAGCTAGCAACCACAGACAAGATAACATTTTTGCCATAGTCATATTCTAGTACTCGTGCATTTGCCCAAAACTCAGTTACAAGTGAAGGAAAGACAGGTCCAACAAGCATGTTGAAGTAGTTTTTCCAGTTCTGAAATTCAATTCTAGAGAGAATACTAGTTTTGTTGAGTTGTGGCAGAAGGTTTAAATTCAACGTGAATTCCTTCAGGAGTTCTAGATATGAAATTTCTCCTCTGATATTGTGGGAGGACATTTTGAGCAGGATAGTTGAGGAAGGAAGTTCTAAGTTACTAGATAGTGATTCTTTCTAGAAAAGGGGTAATGTTGTGAGGAGAACTAAGGAATGATAGCTATTTATCAGGCTTGGAATACGCGAGGTCATCATTTCCTAGACAAGCTATGAATAGCTGTGGCGGTCAGCTGACAGGACACATGATAGACTTAAATCGCCGTATACCTATGGGTAGAGGTATGGTAGCTGACACAAGCGTAATCATGATTGTTTATTTTAATTCTTGAAAACTACCTAATCATAAATGCATGAGAGAATATTTTTAATTCCTTTTATAAAACTTAACTAGTTAGTGATCTAAATAATCGAGAATAAAGGAAACCATACCTTAGGGATATAGAAATCTTTTTGTAGGGATTCTTTACCTAGATCTTTTCATGACTTCTCCAGTGTCTGACGGAAGTGACATTTGGATCTCACAACATTTTCTGACTTGTTCCTTCGGCCAAATTTAAATCTTGTTCAGAACTGAGTATCATCAAACATGTGTATAGCACTAGACATGGTTTGCATGACACTTCTTGATCTCATAATACTTATCTAAATTGTTTGAGAATAGTCCACAACATATCTACTTATGATTTCTTCATTCTGAATGACGTCAGCAACTTGAATCCTTTTGACTTTAGGTAGAAGACTTAAGTGTTTGGACTTGCATCTTCTGATTTCAATGTTTGAGAGATTTTGAGACACTTATCAGATGATGATTTGATCAACAAAGTTTGATTCAGCTGTGAGATAGTCTCAAGTCATCAGGACTTTGTTATACTGATTCAATCAATACTTAAGAGATCATTCTTGATCAAGTACTTGGTGAATCTATGAAAATCTTCTTCCTGAATATTCTTTCAGTTTCCTGCATAGCTTTCAAGAAAACAATATTCAGTTCTTCATTGAGTCCTTTAACATCTGATTATTCAGGGTTCAGATGTTGGATCCTTTCTAAGAGTTTGAATTCTTCAGATTTCTGACTTCAACAGACTTTACTTGAAATTCAAAATCATAGAACACAATCTTTCTTCTTTACATGAAGAGGTTCTGAATGAGCTTTAAACGAGAAAGTCAAGAGTGGACCTAATCCTGTTCTTGAAAACATCTCAAAAACTCATAAAGAATTAATCTTCAGCAAACAAGATTTTTTGTTTTTTGATGATTCAACTTTGAGCAAATACGTGGTTCATCCACACGTATCTTCCAAGATGAGCATTCAATAGATACTACTTCTTATCTGATGAGTCTATCTTATCAGTTGATTCTTCAATCTTCAACCAGGCTTTAAGTGAGGAAGGTTTAGTTGTTTGACAACTGCAAAACTTCCAGAATCAGTAATTTGCTCAAGTACTCAGAGTGATTACAATTTTGTACACAGTCATCTTCTGAGCTGTTACAGAAATTGTAAGTGGATTTCAATCTCACCCAGAGTATTCTACGCACCTCATCTGGATCTTTTTCTGACACTGTTAAGTGTTTGATATCCATCAATAACAGAACCGGAGCTCTGATACTAATTGAAGGTGCGAGAAAGACACAAGAAAGGGGGTTTGAATTGTGTATTTACTCTTTTAACAATTTTTTTGCTTTTTGTCGTTAAAGCACTTAGGATAACATCAGAGTTCATTGAGAGACTCTGACTAACGAAGTTACATTCAGACTTGCTATGCGTGAAGCATAAGAACCAACAAGAGTCTGAACATAAACTACATTTCTTAGAACTTGCAGTACAGAAGCTTATCAGCTGCAAGGTTCTGACTTGCTTATGTAAGGTTCTGATACTCAATATAGAAAGGTAAACAAAGACATTAAGCATAAGAGTAAAGAACACACGATATATCATGGTTCACCACAAAGGCTAATCTAGTTCACCCTCCTCAGGTGATTTCGCCTTGAACACAAGGTCTTAATCCACTATAATCAATCTCGATTACACATGCATGGGCAACAGCCGGTGACTAACAGCCTGCACAGCCACAGTGTGACTAACCCACAATGACTGACGTCAATGTCATCTCAAGTACCCAGATTATCACATGATCCCTTGAGGCATCTCTCTCAGTGAACCGTTCAGGGATCCAATCAGGATATAACATTCAGTGGAGGAATCACAATGAGTTCCATCAGTGATCCCACAAGAGTCTGATCAACATATGATCCTCTTTGAGATATGACTATCATTGACCCAACGTTCTAAGATCTTCCAAGATCTCTAGCCAGGATTTCACGATGACCAGCAACCACCGTCTCCCCAAGTATTCCGATCAACCCGTAATCTACTTGAGGCTTTCATCAACAGTGACCCGTTCAGGGATCCAATCAGGATATAACATCCACCAGAGGAATCTCAATTCTTAAGTCGAATTGGCAGACTAGAGATGAGTGAGGTGCTTCCTTGTAAGTAGATTCTCCTCTATTTGAGAACAAAGTAACTCATTAGAGTTACAGCAAGATATGAGCAGCAACTCCTTGCAAACTACATGATTCTAAGATGTACAAGATATTATAATTAAATTACATCTTCATAATTCTTCATCTTCTAAGTTGAACAAGCTTCGAACAACAGCTCCCTTGCTTCTTGACTTTAATCTTCAGAAATGATGTAGTTGATGTTGATTGATGACTTGTTGATTTCTTCGTCTTCTTCGAGTTCATTAATATTTGGTTGTTGTAGATTGATAATCTTGATGTTGCAACCCGAACTCAGACTCTCAGATTGTTGTGTTGTTGATTTATGATATTTTCATGTTTGAACAACAACTGAGATATCAACACTTTGGTTATTATGGTTTTGGATGATTATATCTTTTTCGTTCCAATAACTCTATCAGCAATTTGTCATCCTTTCCTTTAAATAGCCAAGTAAAATATAGTCGTTTGAAATACCGTTGGCTGTTGGAAAAGAGACGTTGTGTAATAGTTAGCTGTACTGACACATCTCCTTTTTGTTGTGGGAGAAGTGATAGGATATATCTTTCTTGGGCAGTGTGTACAATCGTTCACAATGGTAACATTTGACTTCCAAACTTCAGAGGCTTCTGATGGTAAATTTATGAAGCATGAGTAGAGTCTTCTTAACAGGATATCTGATACGTTAAGACTTCAGTCATTCGAGGAAGTCCATTAGGAATCAGTCTTCAGAACTTCAGCACTTGTCTTTAAGAACATTATCCTTTACTTCTTCAAGTCTTCCGAAACTTCAGAGCTTGTCCATTAGGAATCTGTCTTCAGAGTCTTTAGCACTTGACCTTTGGAACCGTAATCTTCAGAACACATAAGTCTTTAGAGTCTTTTTGCACTTGGTCTTCAGAGCCTTCCGCCTTCAGAACTTCAAGTCATGAGAGTCTTCAGCACTTCGGTTCTCCAGAGGATTATTTTCTTCAGAAGCTTCGCAATCTTCAGAATCTTGACCACTTTCAGAGAGCATCCACAAGAGCCTTGCCACAGCAATATAGGCATCCTTGGATCTGACTGATCACGATCAGATACAGAAGCATTCTTGCTTCTTGCGACTTGTGTCACACATAGTAACTTCGCATATTATCAATTACGCTCATTTGGCTGGTGCTTGTTGGATCTGATATCATCTATAATTATGATCTGCACACAACACACGTTAGAACATAAAATGGTTCTTTCACAAATACGTATTGTTATCATCAAAACATAGATCGACTTGTAGCAACAACTCTTGCTCTCACAGAAATCACAAATGTGTTGCGCATGCGACTACATCAATCAATTCTCCATAGTTAGGGTTGATGTTGCAAACTCCTCGCGCTAGCGACTACAAAAATCAAATCTCCAATGGCAATAACGGTTCACCCTCTCCGGTAGCTAGCCACTCCAAAGGTCGCGGTGGGTGTGCCACGCGTCTACCTCGTACCATATTTTCACCTGGTCAGGAGTAGGGGTGGGAATAGGCTAGGCCGAGCTAGGCTTTGCCAAGCCTGAGTCTGGCCTGCTAAAATATTCAAAGCCTAAGCCTGGCCTGTAGCCTATCATAGGCTTATTTTTAGGCCTATGTCTGGCATTTTCGAAGGCCTAATTAGCCTACTAGCCTATTTAAAAGCCTACTTTATTTGAACATCTGTAAATAAGAAATTCAACTAATGTTAAATAGACTAACAAGTTAAAAGATCAATGAGATTAAATGTTTGTTTTCATTGTCTCGTTCAAGTTTTCTTATTAGCATAAGTTTAGTGATACTATTTTTTGAAGATAACTAATGAGAAAAACTTATGACAACAACTTATGACATTGTTTATAATGTTTTTTCAACTTATTTTCATAAGTTCTTCAAGATAACTAAGTTTTCTTTTCGTATTTTAGTTCAAAGTACAAAATAGAATATAATAATAATTAATTTATTGATTTTTTCTTAAATAGGCCAGCCTGATAGACTTGAAAGGCTTTTCTTATGGCCTGTGGCCTAGCCTCTTTAGCTAAATAGGCTTATAAAAAAGCCTAGGCCTTTTCTATTTAAGAAAAAGCCTGGCCTGGCCTGAGCTTATGTAGGCTAGGCCGTAGGCCCCTGTTAGTTGGTCTGGCATATTCCCACCCCTAGTCAGGAGAAAGGGAACCAACCCTTATATTGGAAAAACCCTAGTGAAGTCTAATAAACTTCAAGGTAAAACCTCGTAAGTTTGAACAAAATGCATAGCTCTGCACTTGAGATCACACAAATGCACCTCATATAGGTAAAACAGAATTCAACTCCAAAAAATATAAACGCGTGTATTTTTCCATTACAAAAATACTGTACATATAGTACACAAAAAAATACACAAGACTTTTCTTATAGGGAAACGACTTCCCCATCGTTAAACATTTGATCTGGCCGAACCTACTGCCTCGAAATATGTAGAGGAGAGTGAAAATGCTCCCCTTGGTGCGAGGCATTTTCAAAGGACTGGAAAACCACCCCAAGTCGATGATCGTACAATCGACTAAGTGCTAAGTCAGAGAATCATTCTTAAGGCGTAGAGAATCTAATACCTTAAAGCTACTGATAGAGATGCTTGAGTAGATGATAAATTTATTCAAGCAGAAACTAGAGTCTAGTTCTTCCTCGCCATGGTCCTTACTAGATGAGTCGCTTGGCCGGTAAGAGAACTAAGAAGATTAAGGGGGAACAAAATGTTCATATATCCTAGTGATAAAGGTAGAAGATGTCTTTATTATCTATAGGTACCTATCCCGCTGAAACGTCAGATTGCGAACACTTTCTTCCAACCGATGCTTTTTCTCACGTAGGTGGTCATACCAAAGAGCACCTTAGTGACTAACTCCACTGAGGGCTAAAGCAGCAGAGGCGGGTCGGGAATACTGAGCTAGTGTCATAAATTCTTTCTTCAAATCACAGTGATATAAGAGGAGAAGCTCGACGTTCTCTAGAAGAGTGAGGGCCCGACACAGAAGCACTCTGTTGCCTTTAAAGGTCATTCTAAGTAGTAAAACTTCCAGAAGGATCCAAAGTAGCAAAAGGGATTGCTTCAGTTCCTGGTTATCATATTCCCCGCCTTAAAATCCGGAGCTTTACTTCATTCTTCATCAAATTTGCACAAAATAATTGTCAAAGCAAATAAGTCATGAGTAAGAAAATTGAAAGCATGAAGACCAATAACTTTCAGAACTTACCAAAAATTGTCTTCCTTTCTTCCTAGGTACGAGCCTCCACTACTACAAATATACCCATTTTACCTCGGATACAGAGGTGAGGTAACAAAGGGCATCATGAAAACCTTCCACCTTGCCCCTCATTTCTAAAAAACTAAGGGGATAGATGAAAAGGTCATTGGTTCAATCCTCAACAACAACATTTTTTTTTTCAAAACTATGTTACGCGTATCACATACCTCTCTGTTTTTGTTAATAACTGAGAGAAATATGCCTATATTTATGTTGGATTTTGTTAATAACCAAGGAATACAACCAATTTTTTTTGGTTTTAGATCCCATTTTGACTGATCTTGATAATTTTTTTTTACATATAACCTACAAATTATGTGACAAAATCATATCATTTGTATTTTATATAGAACATAACAATGAATACAAAATCTACATTGTTTACAAAAGTAAATGTGCATTGCTAACAATACTTATAATGACATTTGGGATACACAAAACCTCTACCAAGATAACCTATACATATTTGAAGCTACACATATTTGCACATATGATGACAAAACCTCTATACAATGCTAGCGTATAGATGTAAATCAAGAATAACTAGTGTTTACGAGATTCATGATAAGATAAGAAGACATCGACCCAAAGTTATCGGATGTCATCTATATCTTCTCGTGAGAATGGTGTTTCGTCGCAATACCTCTATAATTTGAACAAAATCAAAATTATGATTAGCTAATACCAACAATATTAACTTAACAAATATACATAATTACATGTATATGGAAAGTTAATACCTTATTCCATGAATTGATAGTGCCTCTTGAGACAATATTAAATATATGTCTCATCACATAGTATCCACAATCATAGTCGTTGGGATGTTTATACAACTACAAATAATTTTCATATAGTTACTAATTAATACACACAAAGCACAAGTAATACATTAGTGAAAATAAAAGAATGTCAAAAAGTAAAAGTAATATATACATGGGGTTCTATGAACTTTGGCTTTTTACCGGCTAAATTACGTTTCACAAAATTGTATCTCTCCATAGCTCTACATGTTGGTAAAAATTAAACATGGATAAAAAATATTCAAAACTAAAAGTAAAATATGAGTACTACAAATAATACCACTTATCCGCTCAAAACCTTTTTCATATTTTCATCAAGATGGTAGTGTAACAAGCATAATATAGCTATAATACTTTGCTTCAGACATAAAATAATTAGTTGTCAATGTTCCATACATAAACACTAAGAATAATTAATAATATGTATAAATTTGATTTATAAATGAAAACACAAATTAAAGCATATACTTACTTATGTATAAACGGTGCCATGTAACAATTTTTATTCTCCTTAACCAACTTGTTTTGTATGTGTATCTTGATAGTATTTGCTAAATTACCTTGAAATTGAATGTTCAATGGATCTATGAGATAATACTTTTTCAATTTCCTTTCAACACACATCTCATGCAGGACCCTAATTAAAAAATTTAATGCAAATGTCAAAACTTTATGTTAAAGTATGAGAACAATGAATATAAATTGAAATCATCGTAAAAATTATACTTACAAGCACCGCAATTGTATTACGAGTATGTCTAGCCAATCATATCTATTCAAAAATTCCACAAGACAACTCTTATGAAGTATACAAGGTTGTTGGGGTTCATGTTTTAATTCAAACGTGGATAATTATGAAATCTCGTCTATCACACTAGATAGTCTCTGAGTGTTATCTAGTTGAGGTGACGTGGTCTCAATATTGTGAACTGAGGCAAAACAACTACCTTTCATGCTTGGATCACCCATAGCAACTTTATCAACTACTTTCTCAGGCATGTCCAACTGATCTGCATTTGGGTGGTTTAGTAAATGCATTGATTTCAATTTCTACATCATCAAAACAATCGAATACAATACAAAAATTAAAATACACAAACAATAACAACAACATACATCACATAAAATTTAAATTATACTTATACCTCGATCACTTCATAGGTACACTTCTCTCACTCAACCTCTCCCGGTCCTTCTGCACCTCCTACAACATCTTCTGTCGTTCCTCATGCAACGCCCTCTCTTGCTCCTTCCACCCCCTGATTCCACTTCTCAATAACTACCTCTTCAATTTATCTCCTACGCTTTACTTCATTAACTCGTTGCAATGGTCCAATATGTAGCTTCAAGATGACGCCTCTTCCAAGACCACGGACATGCCTAACATGCTCCTTTGTTACATTCGCTTCTACCAAGATGTCATGACGGGCTTGTGGAATGAAACTACCAATTTTGGCTTTTTTTCAACTAGTACATCCTACAACACATTGAATTAACTAAAATAAGTAATGTTGAAAAAAGTATCTCCTTACAATCTTTTCGGCCACTTTGCATGTAGCTTCTGATGTGAGCGAACCAACTGGTCTTTCACGTGCCCTATTCCATTTCTCATGGCGTAATGATGGAGATGGACTGCGATTAAGGAATCTAAAAGGATCTCCCAACTCTATTTCCCTTTGTTTTCTTTTTTCATCAAATCATTCTCTATTCAAGTTTATCATATCCTCCACGAGACAAACTATGTGGATAAATATTTTTAGCTCTATTCTCCTTTTTTTTTTGGCTCTTTGTTAATAATTCAGAAGTAGCGCGATACTTTGTAAATTCCTCCCAAAATTTCTTATCAATAAATGAATATTTCACATATGGAGGCGCTACGTTATCTTTTGGATGTTTAATATATTCATCAGTGAGTTGTGTCTTAAAGTCCCTCCAACGCTCACCAGTATATGTAAGCCATTTCTTTTTCAGTATACTATCCTCTAGAACAATAAACACTTCCTACATTTACACAATTAATAGAGTTGATATTAGTATTAAACCAAAAAAACTAAATGGTCATATATACTTGTAAAACAAAGGGAAAATTCATAATAAGTACCGTAATATCGATCCATATGCTATCTTTCAAATCACCTTCAACCTCGTGCAAATTATCTATCAAAATACTTACTTTGTTTCTACCTTGTAATGCCACGCAACCCTTAAAATCATCAGCATTTTCACAATAAGCCTTTCCAGTTCTTAGATCAAAGTTAACCAGGGAGCAGACACCATTTTTGTGGGCTTTTTAAATCCTGATACACATCGTGGCGCCTCTAGCTTTTCTTTTACTTTTTGTATTAAGAGAGGTTGCAACAGAAGTTGTATGGGACGTACTTGTTGAATCATCCATGTCCATGTAAATTAAGAAAAATAGTAACATATATATCAACTGCAATCACAAATGTTACCAACTGAACCTGAACCAATGTATTCCTTGTGATTCACATTAAGGTAAGTTTAATGTGTTTGTACAATTCACATTAAGGTATTCAAAATATCTTGAAAAGAATTCGTTGTGAAATATTTTGTCTTTTGTGTTGAGAAAATAATTTACATTTTGAAACAGCAACCAAACTAAATATTTCACATTTGTCTTTTGTGTTTAACTTGAACATAGAAATAACAACCATAGAAACATTCACTTAAGTTCCTGAGAAGTGTGTTATCTAAAAGATGGATAGAAAGTTGAACATTAATCACCAAGATGAATTTTAATGATAATGTGGCAAACAAAACTTTATAAACTTTGTTTATAGAACACTTGTTTTTACTAAGGTTTACATTGGTTTTCTTAGTAAAGTGATGATATCATATGTCTTGCTTTTCTTAGTTCGGACTACAACAACTAAACCACAATCAGAATACACAACAAGTTATGATGCAACATATATGGAATAAAACATCTTACATTGAGGTATACACAAACTCATAGAGAAGAAATACAACAGCTAAACTACACTACAACCTTGAAAAGTCCTTTTGATTCTTGCCTTTGTATGTTCAATGTGAATTTTTGGATGGTTGCATAATTTAGTCTTTTGTTTGCAAGATTGTTGTGTGAGTGAAAAGAACCTCATTTTGTGTTTTTCATCTACCGATGATTGTTTTTGCTAGGTGTGATTCACATTGGAACTTGTGTTGTTTTAGGATGTTTGGCATTATTTTTGTATTTTGCATTTATTTTGTGACTATGTTATCGTTGTAGCTTAGTGGTAAGTATTTACTTTGTGTGTACCGTTTTCATTTGAACCATACATTTGTTTTCGTTTTTCAAAACTTGTTGATTCGTGATTCTTTGGTTTTTGCGTTTGTTTCTTGAGTTAGTTCATTCTTGTTTGAGGACAAACAAGTTTAAGTTGGGGAGAGTTTGATAAGTGCAAAATGTAACTATTTTTTGTGTATATGTTTTGTTGCACTTATCGATACTTTTTGGTTAATATCGTTTGAATAAACCCCACTTTGTGTATAAATACGTTAGTTAGTATATAATTGTAATATTGATTCATTTATGTAACAATTGATAGTTTTCCATTCATTTTGTAGGTAATTAAGCATTGTTGGAGCAATGAGTAATAAAGGCTCCAAGATGTGTCATTTGAAGCAATAAAAGGGAGCTGAAGGAAACCAGAAAGTTTAGCTTGTTCGCTTTGCGAGTGAGCCAGTGAACATTCGCTTTGCGAATGGCTGGCGAGTTCCCCAGTGAATGGTCCCAGTTTGAGGCAGAGGAAAAAGGAACCAAAGTTCGCTTTGCGAACTGTGCAGCGAGCATTCGCTTTGCGAATAAATAGTTCGCATTGCGAACTCACGAAGAAAAGCAAAGGTGGTTTAGCATTTCAGAGGCACTTAAGTGCCATTTTTTGAGGTTCACTAGGCGAATGATTCGTTCGCAAAGCGAACGTGACAGATTTGTAATTGTATATAGTTCATTTCAGTCACTTTTTAGGAGATAGTTTTGGGGATTTTTGTTCCCAACTCCATCAAACTTCATTTTTTCAGTAGATTAGCTTAGAAAACAACATGGAAGCTTGCATACGGATGAACCGGGGTGGATTGATCGTCGATCGGCTCTGACAAACCGCGAGATGTTTGGTTCATTTCTCTTCTTCTTTGTGTTTTTCTTCTCTGTTTGGTTGCTGTATATGTATCTACTATGAACTCATGTATATTTGTCGCCCATGGCGTTGTATAAAACTTGCTTTACAAATCTTTATTGGTGATTGTCTCTGATTTTTGCTTTATGCGCGGGGTTTGAGTTGCATTAGAGATAACCTTCGTGAACTTCGATTAGGGATGATTATCTGCTAGTTTCTGGACTCTAGAGATAGATTTAAGAGCTAACAATCTTCAATAGGCGTCGAAGCTTAATACCTCCGTGCCTTGAGTCGCGTGCGAGAGTGTCGGCGAGGGTAACACGGTTGTTCTCTCAACTTTGCGTTAGACATAACCTTTGTTGTGAGCGATGTTGGGTGATATTGAGGAGTATTGTAGGTGGAGTATAACTGGTCGGTAAGTTTAAGTTTGTGAGGAGTCGATTATGTGCACGCCTGATAAGTTTCTTCTCTCTGAAGAATGAATTCTTTTTATGTTTTAATATTTACTTTTCTGTTTTCTTGCTTAAACCATTTTAAACCCAAACTCATAAACGCGAGAGACTGTCGAACGACATTCTTTCCCTCGAACCAATCTCTGTGTACACGACATAAATCCCGGAGGGAATTCTTCCGAAAATAAATATTTTTGCTGCTTGCCCTATTCTGTATTCGACAATATAAAAGCCTCATATAGTGTCATATTCTGCGAATTCATATAAATTAACTATCACGTCAGTTTCTAGAAACAACAGAGACAAAAAATTATTTAATAATTTAAAAATAATATAAAAAATAAAATAAAAAAGGTATTTGAAAAAGTTGATGAAAAAGATATTACGCCTCGGTTAGCCAATATAACCGAGAGTAATACAAATAAAAAAAGGGAAAAGGGAAATGTGCCATATGACCTAAACCAATTAAAAATAAAACATAAAACATAAAATGTGGTAACTAAGATTCGAAGAGAACTCCCTCGTATTTATATTCCTTCGATTTTGGTAATAACCGAGGGCATAGGTTGTATATATTTAAAAAATAAATAAATGATGGCATTGCAGGGACATATACCTCGGTTATTGGTGGATCGAAATGAAAACTTTGTCATAAAAAGTATTATTTGTAGTAGTGTTCCATCAACAATTGGGTATTAATGAGTCGATTCAAGCATTTCCGATCGACCTCCTCCGAGGGAACAATGCCTCAGATATAACCCAACTCATTGATGAAACTCATCATCTGCTTCTTCTAATAAATATCTTCTGAAGAAAAGTCTTCTTATTTATAAACATACACTCTGTTTCCCATGAGGAAATGGCTCTCCGTCCTGTACTTGGGGAATAACCCAGCACACTTGCCCTCCACTTCGTTCCCATCAGCGTAAACTGTGGCGTGAGCCTTTGGGTGGATAGGAGTTATGATGACACTTACTAATAACGTATAATTTGTAAGAAATTTTGAACAAATTGATGAAATTATAAGCAAAAATAAACTTAGTGGCCCAAGTTATTTTTACCGAGGCCCCTCACTAGGTGCCACTGTACTTGTCAAAAAATACAGGATGTGTGTGTTCCCTCTTACAGGGCAGGAGGACTTAGAGACTTTTGTAGGTGTATTACAATTAGGGTAGTGAGGGCTTGCTCACAGCGGCGAAAAGCCTTGTGTAGTGGTTTTTTAGGCTGTTTAAGGAACTAACTCACGTGAGGTGAGAGTTCCTGTTGATGGTTGGCGTTCCTGAGTTGCAGGCGGGCAATTTTGTTGATGGTGTGTTAAGGCTACTAGGAGCGTAGTGCTCTATGAGTAGTGGTAAATGTGTAAGATTTGAGAATTTGTCTCATCCCCTTAAAGGATATAGTATTTATATGAGTTCTCCCCGATTAAAGTTTTTACCTCTTAGACACGGTCTTAATTGCCCCCCTTATTATATGGGAGGTTATTAACCATCCATCTTCGCGGAATCACCAATAACTTTCTCTTATTTGACTCTCACATTGATAAACTTTTCGGCAAATCCCTTAAATACCGTCTGAGCAGCCCACTTGTTATAATCAAAATTACTTGCACAATTTTCTATTTATAATAAAAAAAAATAGTTTGCACTAATTTTCACTATTTCTACTTTGTAAGTAAATTTTCCAAGGCATGTTAAATGACCTGTATAGTAGTAAATAGTAAAAGGTAACTATCTTAGCATAAATAAATGATTTGATGATGATATTGTTAAAGTATATGCATGTAATTGGGGAATGGTGGGTTGAGTGAGAGTTAAAAACAATTTAGGGCTAGCAGATAAAGTTATTATGTGATGAAAAAGTTGAAGAAAAATGGGCTTTAGGCTATAAACAACAAACAAACTAAGTTACCTTACATTCCACGTTTCTTCCTCCCCAAACTCCAGTATTTATGCCCTTCTTTTCCTCTCTTTCTCTTTTCTCATCACAATTCATTCGTAACAACCACCACCTTCACTTTCTCATCTCCATCGAATCCTTCTCTTTTATTCATCATCACTGATACCTTTTAGTCTCTCTTTATATTTATTCCTCCATGTTCATCATCACAAAAATCTTTGATTTGAGGTTTTGAACAAGGTTTTGGAGGTTGACCCTTTTGGCTATTTGATCATAGTTCACTTTCAAGATGGAAAACATTTCAGTGTTACCATCCAAGGAAGATGAAAAGATGGATTTGCCTCCGGGATTTCGATTTCACCCAACTGATGAAGAGCTTATAAGTCATTACCTTTACAAAAAGGTTATTGATTCGAGTTTCTCCGCGAAAGCTATCGGAGATGTAGACCTCAACAAGTCTGAACCTTGGGATTTACCATGTAAGTGATAATACCATACCAATCAAATATGCAGACCCGGTTTTTGTTTTTACTTTTCTTCCATCTTTGAATTGTGTGTGAATTATTGTTGATAGATTGAAAATTTTGGGTTTTAGGGAAAGCTAAAATGGGAGAAAAAGAATGGTACTTTTTCTGTGTGAGAGACAGAAAATACCCAACTGGTTTGAGGACAAACAGAGCAACAGAAGCTGGCTATTGGAAAGCAACTGGTAAAGATAAAGAGATTTTCAAAGGGAAATCGTTGGTTGGGATGAAGAAAACTCTTGTTTTTTACAAAGGAAGAGCTCCAAAAGGAGAGAAAAGTAATTGGGTCATGCATGAATATCGACTCGAGGGTAAATTCTCTGTTCACAATCTTCCTAAAGCTGCAAAGGTAATAATCGATATTGATTCTTCTATTCTCTATTTTCTAACTATGCTAAGTTTATTTTATTATTGATATTAATTTAATTTGAATTTAAATTTGAATTTGAGTTTCGATCCTGTGTTGCAGAACGAGTGGGTTATTTGTAGGGTGTTTCAGAAGAGTTCAGCCGGTAAAAAAACACATTTTCCGGGCATAATGAGGTTGGATACACTTGGTAATGAATTCGGTTGTTCTGTTTTACCACCACTTACCGATTCGATCGGGAAAATCAAACAATTGAATGATTCGGCTTACGTGCCCTGCTTCTCCAATTCAATTGATGTTCAAAGAAACCAACAAGGGGTCTTTGATTCATTCACAAACTCAATTTACGGTGTTTCTTCAAATAATAATCCTCAAGATCTTTTTCAAAGAGGTTCATTATACTCTTCTTCTAATCAATCCGCGGCTAATTTTCAATTTCCCGGTTCGGTTTGCGGTATTCAAGATCAATCAATTTTAAGATCTCTATACGAAAACAACAGTTTCAAAACCGCGCGACAACAACAACACCAACAAATTGTGAGTGTTTCTCAAGAAACAGATCTAACTACTGATTTAAACGCTGAAACATGTTCTGTTGTTTCAAATTTTGATATCGGTAGAAGGGCATTCGAAAATAATCATCATCATCGTCCACCACCTGTTGATTTTGACGGTACCTTATGGAATTATTAAATTCAAATCCTGCAACTTTTGAGAATAAGACCAGAATCAAAGAGAGTTGTTGTAAAAAGAAGCATATTGTGTGTAAAAAGTGTTGTGAAATTAAGCTACTACAAATATAGGCTTGTGCATAGCATGAGCATTAGCATGGTTGTTATTATTTTTGTGAGCTTGGATTAATGTATTATGGTTTCTTCATCTTAATTTTCTGGATTTGTAATGTAATGTAATGTATTGTATTGTATTTTATATATACTTTATACTATATAGCTCAGCTAATAAAATGCTGAGAGTGGTACTGTGACATTGATTTTTGATAATTATTTGAATTGCATATTTGTAAATTGTATCTCTATCTCAGAAAGTACACACGTGCACGCGCGTACTTTATCATAGACGCATATTGACAAACAGGTTATCTGCAATTACCTACTACAAAGTTCCATGTACAAATCATGAACATAGTTTTTGCTTTCTCTCTGTTTGATTTTATGTGCATGTATATTGATTGATAAGACACTTTGATTCACCTTTGATTCATTGTCAAAATTTATGTATAAAATAATCAAACATTTTCACCTAAAACATTAACTTCCAATCTCTGACACTATGGTGTTGAAAATTCACACCATTCTTTAATATTCTTGCATCTTTCAAAGTGGTTTGTTTGTGTTATTAAAACAATTTATAATATTCATCTAAATTAACTAATTATATAAAGAAGCTTCTCAAATTAGTTTTTTTTTTCATTAGGTTTTAGAATAGTAAATGGTGTTAAGTTTATAGTCAAAATTCAAGTCAAACGAGAACAAAGAATTTATGACATGCCAGTGCAATTCCAACATATATTATTACTATTTCAATATTTGAATATGACATATTATATAAAATAATATAAAAATATTCTCAAGTCAGAGATTTATTTATTTATACTGTTTTTAATTTATTTATTTAAAAGTGATATTCAATTTTGAAGGAATATTTAAGAGATTTATATGAGAAGAAAATGACAAAAATATCCACTATTTTTGTCGTATATGTGATTGATTTGAAATTGTCAAATCATCCATTTCTCATTTTGATGATATGCATGCATTCCGTTTTGAAGGTGTAATGGCATGACATGAGAACATTGATCTTCTTTTTCTTATTTTGTCCAAAAATACAATGTACGTATCTCTTCTATACCATGTGGTGTTTATATTTATGGAACATGATAAAAACCCTTACAATAGTCCACTAATTTGAGTCCTACACGTTTTCATCCTTAACTATATCATCATCAAAACATTACTAGCATTTTGTCTTTTTACGTTTATTAATTATTCCTTTCAACTCACTGATCTTCAAATTGTTGTTTATATTTCATTTTCTTAATCATATATAATGACTCCAACCAAACCCCATTATCTTTTCTTTAAATTTTTAGGTCCCTTTTTAATTGATTTTAGGGTTGTTTAATTTAATTTAGGATAGTTTTACTGTTGGAATGAGATTGAAATAAAAAATTAACATTCATGGATGTATTATAATTTAATGAGTGTATCCTTTGATTGGTGCAATTATGGTAAAAGTTTAGAAGTGCCAACCACCTTATCATCATGATCAGATAGATTAGTGACTAATGAGTGAGCCAGGTAAATTTTGAGTTTTAAAATTGGTGTATATTAAAATATTTTTTTATTATTGTTTAAGGTAAAACATTAGTAGTAGCTTTCAACAAGAGTAATTAATTTGAGTAACATGAAAATTCAACAAAAGAGAAGATAGTCGTCGATCGAGGCTATAGGTAGGCTGTAGCACTTTTGTGCACATGCGAGGCTCTTTGAAAGCGACTCAATCACCTTAAATGAAATATTATGAGAGTATTAAATTCATGATTTCACACTATTTTTATTTTTGGGTACTATACTTACACATAATATAACTATAAATGAATAATCAAAGTCAAATATTAATATGTACAAAATAGGATGGGACTAGTATTGTTTCCTTTCATATTTTCCTTTTCTCTTGAGAGCTTGTTTTTATCTACCTTAACATATTTTTCTATCATGTTTTGATGAATGTGAGAACAGATTGATTATGATATTTTATTGGGAGGCTAGAGATCTTTACCTGTTCCACTCCATCACTTGATGAACAAAAGTTGGGACTTCTTTCCCGATCACTAAGGTAGTGATCATATTTAAACCTTGGCCCCTTCATTAGGACAAATGTCTGATTTAGATCAGAAAATTAAACTAATTGTCTCTACTAGGATTTTTTGCACGAGTTAACCATCGTCAGAGTTTGCACCTACAAACCAAAAGAACCAAGCAGAGGAAGACAACTTGAAGGGTGTAGTACAAAGAGAATAAAAAAGGGGGAAGGGATGTTGGTATCTACAGAGTCTCCTCAACTCTCATCAAGTGATGTGATGAAAGGAATACTAGGACATCATGAACCTGTTAAAGAAAGTATGCATGGCATGATATCGTACAAGAACATGGTGACAGGGGGGAACGTCGGGCAAGAAAGATGATACAGTGGTTTGCTCACTTGTTGGGGAGGCAATGGAGGAGGAGACCGATGAAGAAGAAATAAGGATTGAGGAAAACAAACTCGGGGATTATGAAGGTCTTGAGTTTGTGTTGTCAGTCTTGGAAGGAAAGGCGAATCGCGGAACCTTGAGAGAGGGTGGTTATCATAAAAATGCTAGGAAGAAGGATATGCTACAAGGCTTAGAAGAATAGGTCACAATAGATGTGGGCAAGAAGAGGGGTTCTAATTATCATTGATCTCGGACATGATTATTATTTAGTCGCCTTTACAATTGAAGAGGATCAGACATTTTCCTTAATGGAAGGCGGGGTCATGGTTAATATATGATCAATACCTTACTATTCGGGAATGAAATCCCAAAATTTGTCCATCAAGTGATGCAGTGGAGAAGCTAGCAGTAATGGGTACGAATGTTCAGTTCTCCCTATAAAAATATTATAATCAATGTGTTCTTACATTCATAAGAAACGAGATAGAAAAATCTATTAAGGTAGATAAAAACATGCTCTCGAGAGAAAGAGGAAAATATGACAGATTGTGCATCCAGGTAGATCTAACCAAGCCTTTTATAGCAATGTTCTCTATCAAAGGGCGGAATTACAAGGTGGAATATGAAGGACTTCACATGTTATGCCTCAATTGTCGTAAATTTGTGTATTACGCCGAAGGACGCTTGAATAAAAAGCAAACAATGAGTGGAAAAATTAGAGAAGATGTACCAGGAGGAAGTGTGAACGGCGAGAATAACACCAGGAATTAGGCAACAATGAAGGTCTTTGGACCATCTTGCAAAAAACAAAGAGATCAAGGAAAGGTAGAGATGAGGAGGTATAAGATATGAAAGGGAATGAAGGTCTGATGAATGCATTGACACAATACACAGATTCTCGGTTAATAACACTAGAAGATGATGCCAATAATGAAAAAAAATGAGGAGAATATTCATGGTAACGAGGGTGAGAATGATAATGACACCACAAAGGAATATTCATGCAATCAACATCGTGCAGAGAAATGTGAAGAAAAAGGAAAATAGGAAGAAACAATAAGAACCAATAAGAATGCAGTAAGTGGCAAAAGATACTGACGTGAATAAGAGGAAGAAAAAGTGAAAAGTACTGCAAATATATGGTCATAGCTTCACGGTGGCATAACTAAAGATAAGTCAAAAGAGGAACACGTGGCAAAACCAATCTAAATTTGGGAAAATTAACAGAGGATAAAGAGAAGTAGGAGAACTTATTATTGGTTTTAACATAGAAAAAGGACAAGTGGAAGAAAAAGGTTCACTAAAGTGGAGCGGGTCAACCATAAATTCACAATCTAGACCAATTGGGTCGAAAGGGGCTTAGGGCCCAAGGTTCAATTGGGATCGACCCTCATTCTATACACCTTGATTTAGTATTAGAGTATTCTATTCTAAGAAAATCTCCAAATTCCACCAAGGAACAATTTCAAATAGAAGAAGCGGAAGATGAAGATAAAAAAGAATTAGACATGGAGCTTGTGGCGGAAACGCAAAGTTCTAGACAAGGGGTAACAAAAAAATTTCAATAGTTTTCCGTGGAAATTGAAAAATTAAGAATAATGTTCTAGAATTGTAGAGGACCATGAAACAAATCCTTCTATCGAGTTTATAATAACTACATGCAAGACAGGAAGCCTAGCATTTTCTTAATAATGGAAACTAGATCTGACCCAAGTAAACTCAACAAAGCCCTCACTCGTTTGGGTTTTACTGGTTATAAGTTTTCTGAAATAAGAGGTTTTAGTTTATTCATGCAAGAAACTAAGAAAGTTCAATTCCAAAAATTTATACAAGTGATTGAGGAGAGTGGTTTTTAACGGTGGTTTATGCTACCCCCTAAAGAAGATGGGAATAAGGATTTATGGAAGCAAGCTCAAGGAGATAGCAAATACTATGGATAAGGGTTGGTTGATGGGGGGAGATTTCAACAACATCTTGAAAATAGAGGGAAAAGATAGGGGTTCCAGCTTCTCGAATGCGGTGCAATTTGTTTCAAGAGAGGGTAAATGCTTGTAATATCATGTACATTGGCTCAATAGGGTATAAGTATACTTGGAGAGGTCAAATTTTTCATGGGGGAATGAGAGTTTATGAAAAGCTTTATCGTGCTTTGCGCAACGATATCTGGAGAATGCAATTCCCTGAAGCACATACAAAGGTCCTTAGCATAATAGACTACTTGGATCATCATTCGATCTTTGTATCTATATCAGATAAAGACTATAGGAGATTACCCATATCTTTTAATTTCAAATGTGCATGAGTGTTAGAAGATTTCTATGAAGACATGGTAAAATGGGCTTGGGAGGAAGAAAGCAGTTTGTGTGTTATTCTAGATAAAATTCGCGATCAAGCATCACATTGAAAGTTACATACTATTAAAAGTATTCAAAAAAAGCTTTTGCTAGGAAGAATTAAAGGAACACAAAGAGTTGTGCAAAATGGAAGCGATCATGATGGACTCAGGAAGATGGAAAAGGAATTACAAAGCAAACTAGCTAAAATCCTTTATCAGGAGGAATTAGTGTGGTACCAAAGAGCTAAGACCAAATGGCTTGTGGATGGAGACCACAACACAAGGTTCTATCATACTCGATATGTGAAAAGAAGAAGATGGAAGATCATATACATGCTAAAAGATGCTGATGGAAATTGTACTGAAGATGGTGATACAGTTAAAAAGATGTTTAAAAATAATTACCATAGTTTGTAGACAACTGATGTGGATACTGCTGAATGGATTTAAACTAAATGTTGATTCCTAAGTATGAATAGTAGCATAGCAAGGCACTTGGATGGAGATCTGCATATTGAAGAAATTAAGCAGGCGATGCTTGACATGGCACCATGGAAATCACCAGGGCCATATGGCTTCCATGCAGGGTTCTATAAAAAATCCTGGCAGTTTATAGGAGGAAATGCATTTAACTACATAAAGGACGTGTGGAACAACTGTCTCATCTCAAAAATACGATCCTTCACGAAGCATTTGCGTGCTCGTGAAAACTTATTCGGACAGAGTCACCATCGAAATTTATTTATTCCAAAGAAGGAAAGGGAAAATATCGATAAAACCTTTAAGTGAAAACTAAGATGGTCATTGCAACCATATTCGGGTTCAAGAGTTGATTACGCAAGGGGAATGTATTAACACCCATCACGTTTGTTGTAATCAATGGGAACCTCTTAGTTAAACTTGCGATTGAACGCTAGCTTATGTTAATTTTTTTTCGAATGATTAAAAGTGCAAAAGGAAAAGAAAATGATCACAAAAAAGACTTTTATTAGGGTGCTTGACGAGATTGCGGGTTTCGCTCCTACGTATCCTTGGGTATAATGAGGAACTCTAAGCTTCGTAGTTCGGGGTAGAGAACTATGGGTTTGTTGGTGTGTTTTATTGAACAAGTGTTTAGATCGCGCTCTAGCGGTTAAACATTGGCTTGTATGCTCGCGGGGGAGGCTTAAGCGCCTGTTTGTATTCGCGTTAGAACAAACTAAACAATGTGTTTTCATAAAAGGTTTTCGATCGCACATTGGTGAGAAAAAGATATGTTTGATTGGTTAAATCACTACTATAAAACGCGCAAATAACAACGTCGGGTGTACAAGAAATTCATATACACCGTTGTAATATGTTAAAATTTTTGCGCCCAGTGAGTAGCTGGATTTATAAACAGAAATTTAATGACGGTTGCCTCAAAATACCGTAGTAATAAATGATGTGTAGCAAGCTTCGATTCCCAGTAACTACATTTTTTTTCCATTTTTTAGAGTACATTAAGTGTGTGTCATTTAAGTCCATTATTTAAAAAATAAATTGTAAATAATTTTACAATGGTTAAGTCAACCAACCATTGTTAGAGGACTTATTTAACCAAGTTATTTAACCACGGTTATACAATACAACCGTTATAAAATATGTAAATTTCATCACGGTTTTTCTTTCTAACAGTGATGAAAAGTGATATTTTTTAGTATATAAGCGAAAGTATCTATCGTTCAGTACATAACAGCAGTTTCTCTCAAAAGAAAACCCTAACATATTTCACTCTGTCTATCATAACATAACCTTAACATCCTTCAACCTTCAGATACGTCTTCATATTCTTCTTCACCAATCGCTAACTTGAGGTTTGTTCATTTAACTTATGCTTAGATTTCGTTTACGTTTCTTGTTAAAAATGGGTTCTCATTTTTTCATTTGGTGAATGTTCTTTTTTTTTTTCATATTCGTCTTCACCACCTTAACAAAGTGCATACTTTGGCTATGATACATATGGTTTGCGTAGCTATGAAGAAAAATACAAGAAGTATGAAGCTATTGTGTAAACTTTATTCACCTTGTAATTTTTCTTCATAGCTTCATAAACTAGATGAAAGTCATAATTTCCATCAAATCCTTTTGATTTGTTTTTCGTCTTCTTTTCCCCCAGTCACTGTTTGTCTTCTTCTCACCCAGTTTCTTCAAGTTTCCATCAAATCCTTCCATAAAATGTCTCAACACTCCGGTTGTAGCCATGTAAGCAGGTCCTCAAGTCGTTCAAGGTACGCATGCAAGTGTGGTTTCGACGCTTCGTTGATGACTGCATGGACCGATTTAAACCCAGGCCTTTGTTTCTATGGTTGTGAGATGTATAAGATTCAAGGGTACAAAAAATGCTCTCACTTTTCTTGGTTGGATGAGGAGATGGATCCTTGGGCAAAACAAATAATTTCTTCACAGGTAAAGAACTTGAATGAGGAGAAGGAGATGGTTAACACCTTCAAAGCCAAGGAGGATGAAATTCTGGCACAGATATCAGATGTCCTACACAGGTGTTGAGACACTGATATCCAACACAATGAACAAGTTAACAATAATAACAGTGCAGAAAGTAAAAGCACAGTGATATGTTTACCCAGTTCGGATCAACAATCCTACTCTGGGGGCTACCAAGCCAGGGATAAAATCAATATACGATAGTATCAATTCACAGATCATACAGCAACCACACCCGGTTACAATCCGCTCACTTAATCACTACCCTTCCTATGACTTCTACCTAAGACTCACCTAGGTATGAGGCCCTCCTCAAATCCCTCTTCAATCACAAACCGTGACTGGTTCCTTTCAACACAAGTAACAAAACGAAAGCCACACTTTCAAAACACACAATTCTCAATACTTCAAAGCTTATGAGAATTGACACACAAGAAACTCAATGCTTAAAAGCTTATGAGTAACTGACAGAACTTATAACACAAAACCAGTCCTTGTACTATTATCAGAATGATACCAGTTAGGCTCACAAATAACACTCAAAAACCCTAACAAAATACACGTAAGTTCCGTACCTAAACTAGGTTTACACCAGTCAATATATAGCATTAAATCTGGACTGAATTGGGCTTCAAAACCGTAGCAAAGAGACTGCACACAATTCTGTAAAATAAACTCCAATAAAATAGATCTTCAATCTAAGGTTTCCTAATATGTCTCCATATTTAGAAAATGTTGAAAATCCGAAAACCAACACACAAAAACTCAACCCAAAATACTTTGGATGCCACATAGGATAACTAAATATTCACAGAATATTCAGTAACAAATACCAACAACATAATCTTCCTTTTAAACCAAAATCAGACGCGATGTCCTATGATCCAGGATGGGACATCTTTATCCGACATGTTTAATGCAGAATATTAGAACATCTTGTTTCAACATCTTGCTGCTAGAATAGTTTTAGCAAAATAAACGCCAACCACACAATCAAAGAAATAACAATCTCCCCCTTTGGCTTATTTTGGCTAAAACTACACACCAAACAATCTTGCAAAGATAACACCAGCAAAACAATAATATCAGAGACAGCAGCGAAAAAACACACCATACCACCAACACACAACACATCATAGCAGCAAAAAAATCACACCCAACCCCCCCCCCTCAACTGCAGCAACACAACAACATTCAGCACCAGCACAAGCCCAAAAACACACCATAAGCACACTACTCCCCCTTTTTAGCCATAAATTTGACAAAGGCAAGTAGAACAGTTATTAATTTTGAGAAATGGTCAAGTCATAAACCAAAATAAACAGCATCAGGCAGCAGAGGAACACAACATCACATGACCAAATGTCATGCACAAACTTCAGCATCTTTCCCTTCATAAACACCTTCACAAGCTGCACTACCAGAATTACCTTTATTCTTTTTAGTCTGGCAGCCAGAAAGAACATTAATTGCTATAGTTCTTCATGAATACAAACCCCAAGTCTACTCCTCAGGTTTTCAAACTGAACTGCATCTAGAGCCTTGGTAAATATGCCAGC
This sequence comes from Lathyrus tuberosus, assembly GCA_022829125.1. Classification (NCBI taxonomy): domain Eukaryota; kingdom Viridiplantae; phylum Streptophyta; class Magnoliopsida; order Fabales; family Fabaceae; genus Lathyrus; species Lathyrus tuberosus. The sequence continues at coordinate 14,994,153 of JALAZF010000104.1, forward strand.
AAGCTGATTTTCTGTGTTAACATGCTCAAGAGTTATGACTTTGTCCTGTACAAGTTCTCTGATGAAGTGATGCCTGATATCAATGTGCTTAGTCCTGCTATGTTGAATAGGATTTTTAGAAATATTAATAGCACTCAGGTTGTCACAAGATAATGTCATGACATCTTGTGTGACATTATACTCAGATAGCATTTGCTTCATCCACACCAGTTGAGCACAACTACTTCTAGCTGCTATGTACTCAGCTTTAGCAGTAGAAAGAGATACAGAATTCTGCTTCTTACTAAACTATGAAATAAGATTATTTCCCAAAAAGAAACAACCTCCAGAGGTACTTTTCCTATCATAGCACTTCTAGCCCAATCAGCATCACAGTATCCTACTAAAATGGAACTTGAGTCATGGGAGTACAACAACCCATAATCACATGTACCGCTCACATACTTAAGAATTCTCTTAACTTGATTGATGTGACTGACCTCGGGTTCTGCTTGGTATCTTGCACATACACCAACTGCAAAAGTTATGTCTGGCCTACTTGCTGTGAGATACAGCAGACTGCCAATCATGCTTCTGTATAAACTCTATTCAACATTCACTCCCTTTTCATCTTTGGATAACTTCAAGTGAGTAGGAGCAGAAGTTCTCTTGTGCTTGGCATTATCTAATCCAAACTTCTTCACAATATTCCTCACATATTTGCTCTGACAAATAAAAATGGAATCTTCCATCTGCTTGACTTGCAATCCAAGGAAGTAAGTCAATTCACCTACCAAGCTCATTTCAAATTCAGATTGAATTTGGTTGACAAAATTTTGGACCATTTCATCCGACATCCCACCAAACACAATATCATCTACATAAATATGAGCAATCATTAGTTTCCCATCCTTCTCCTTGACAAAGAGTGTTTTATCAATACCACATTTCCTGTTTCCATGTTTTACTAAGAACTCAGTTAGCCTTTCATACCAAGCTCTTGGAGCTTGTTTCAAACCATACAAAGCCTTCTTTATCTTGTAGACATAATCAGGAAAATTTGGATCCACAAACCCTTTAGGCTGCTCAATATAAACTTCCTCATTAAGATAGTCATTCAGAAATGCACTCTTGACATTCATTTGAAACAATTTGAATTTCAAAAAACATGCCACTCCTAGCAACAATCTGATGGATTCCAATCGAGCCACAGGATCAAATGTTTCATCAAAATCTACTCCTTCAATCTGTGTGTATCCTTGAGCAACTAGTCTGGCTTTGTTTCTGGTAACAACTCCTTGTTCATCAGACTTATTCTTATAAACCCACTTTGTTCCAATCACATTTGTTCCTGCTGGTCGTGGTACCAGTTCCCAGACTTTATTCCTCTTGAATTGACAAAGCTCATCCTGCATAGCACTTATCCAGAACTCATCTGTCAATGCCTCTTTAACATTCTTTGGTTCAAGCTTTGAAACAAAACAGGCATTTGACACAACCTCCCTCGATCTGGTTCTTACACCTTCATTCAGATTTCCAATAATCAACTCCTTAAGGTGATCCTTCTGAACCCTTATAGATGATCCCCTGTTAGCATCCTCTACCTTTTCATTCCCAGGTCTAGTGTCGGTCTCTCGAGCATTATCTTCTACGGACTCAGTGTCTTATGAGATTTCATTGTTCATGGGAAAGCATGTTCCAACATCATCTGGGACATCTTCGTCTTTGCCAGAGTCATCAACCACCACATTTATGGATTCCATCATCACCTTAGTTCTGGAATTAAATACCCTATATGCTTTACTGTTTGTAGAGTATCCCAAAAATATCCCTTCTTCACTCTTAGGATCCATCTTTCGCCTCTGCTCACGATCCGCCAAGATATAGCACTTACTCCCAAAAACATGGAAATATTTCACATTTGGCTTTCTACCTTTCCATAGCTCATAAAGAGTGACAGAAGTACCTGATCTGATAGTCACCCTATTGTGTATATAGCAAGCGGTATTCATGGCTTCAGCCCAAAAATGATATGGAAGCTTTTTGGCATGAATCATGACCCCTGCATACTCTTGAATAGTCCTATTCTTGCGTTCCACCACACCATTTTGCTGAGGAGTGATTGGTGATGAGAATTCATGAGTGATTCCTTCAGATAAACAAACTCTTCAAACCTGTTATTTTCAAATTCTTTCCCATGGTCACTTCTAATTCGTAACACCACAATCCTTTTTCTCGTTGAATCCTTTGACGCAATTCTTTGAAAGCTGCAAAGACTTCAGACTTCTCTCTGATAAAGCTTATCCAGGTGAATCTGGAGTAATCATCAATGACAACATAGGCATACTTCTTCCCACCAAGACTTTCAACCTGCATAGGTCCCATTAAGTCCATGTGAAGCAGCTCCAGAACTCTAGAAGTTGTGGTAAGATGTTGAAGCTTTTTGTGTGACATCCTTGTTTGCTTCCCAACTTGACATTCACCACATATTCTATCCTCATCAATCTTCAGCTTGGGAATACCTCTAACAGCCTCACTTGACAGAACTTTCTTCATCCCTTTCAAATGTAGGTGACCCAATTTCTAATGCCACAGTTTGGTTTCATCTTCCTTTGACATCAAACAGGTAGACAAACTTTCTGATTCTTGAGGATTCCACAGATAGCAGTTATCCTTAGACCTGGTTCCCTTCATGACAACTTCATTTTCTTCATTGGTTACTAGGCATTCAGATTTTGTGAAATTTACTTTGAGTTCTAGATCACACAGTTGGCTTATACTTATCAAATTTGCAGTCAGCCCTTTGACAAATAGAACACGATCCAGATTTGGTTGTCCTGTGTAGTCCAGCTTTCCAACACCTTTTATTTCACCTTTTGATCCATCCCCAAAAGTGACATAGTTGGTAGAGTGAGGCTTGATATCTGACAAAAATTTCTTCACACCAGTCATGTGCTTGAACAACCACTGTCAAAGTACCAATCTTCCCTTGCAGATGCTCTGAGAGAGGTATGTGCTATGAAACCAACCATCATATATCTAGGAGTCCATCTTTTCTTTACTTTATCCCAATTCTGTCCTTTATTTTGTTGATGAGCATTTTTTGGATAACCATGCAAATTGTAGCAAAAGGACTTTAAGTGACCAATCTTTCCACAGTAATGACATCTCCATGGTTTATACTTTGAACTATATACTATTCTCTGATGTTTCATCTGATGTTGAAACATATGATTTGACATCTCCTCCTCTTGCTTTATTTTCTGAGGAACAAACTTTAATACAGACTTCTTGTAGTTCTCTGCTTGATTGCAAAAACCAAGACCTTTTACATTTCCAGCATTTTTCCCAGTCTGAAGAATCTCATCCAGCTGCGTGGAACCATTGTTCAGCATCCTTATAGATTTGGTCATATTGTCAAGTTTTGACTTTTGCCATACCACCTCCTCTTTAAGATCAGCAATGATTGATAGATGTTCTTCCTTCTCAGCTTCTAGTTGAGCTATCAGAACCTTCTGTTCTAATATTATCTGGCACCTCTCTTCATTCTTAATACACAACTTTGAGAACCCAGTGATAACTTCCTGCTTAGTGAGTTCTCCAATATAAGATTCTTTGTCAGAGTCAGACTCACAAGTTGTTTCTCCATCAGACTTACAGATTCCAGTCAAGGCTGTCACCAATTTTGCTGATTCTTCTTCAAGATCACTCTCAGACTCTCCTTCTAACCAAGACACAGATAAGCCCTTCTTCTGCCTTTTGAGATACGTGGGACACTCAGTTTTTATGTGCCCAAATCCCTCACATTCAAAACATTGAACTCTCTTCCCTTGATTGGAATCTTCTTCAGTTCTGGACATTCTGCCTCCATCCTGGTTTTTACTGATGTCGAGTGACTTGTTCTGAACATTTGCTCTTGACTTCCAGTCCATCCTTTTCAACACTTTGTTAAATTGTTTTCCAAGCAATACCATATCTTTAGACACCCCTTCATCTCTGACCAGGTTACCTTCATCGTCTGAATCACCAGCATTTGACACAAAAGCTATACTCTTCTTCTTTTCATACTTTTCACTGATTCCCAATTCAAATGTTTGAAGTGATCCCACAAGTTCATCCACTTTCATCTTATCTATGTCCTGAGCTTCCTCTATAGCAGTCACTTTCATGTCAAATCTCTTAGGTAGAGATCTGAGGATTTTTCTGACCAGTTTACTATCAGGCATCTTTTCACCTAGGGCACTTGAAGCATTAGCTATCTCAATAATGTTCATGTGAAAATCATGAATGCTCTCATCTTCCTTCATCTTCAAATTCTCAAACTTGGTAGTGAGAAGCTGAAGTTTTGACATCTTCACCTTTGAAGTCCCTTCATGAGCAACCTTCAAGACCTGCCAAGCCTCTTTTACAATGGTGCAGTGTTCAATCAACCTGAAGATATTTTTGTTAACACCATTAAATAATACATTCATGGCTTTGGAATTTCCCAAGGACCCTTTGTAGTCTGCATCATCCCAGTCTTCCTCTTCCTTCACCACATCAGTAGGATTACCTTTTCCATCTCTAACCTTTGGGGGTTCCCATCCTTTGATAACAGCTTTCCATGCTTGATCATCCATGGATTTGATGAATGCTACCATCCTTGGTTTCCAATAGTCATAGTTGGAACCATCAAGCAGAGGTGGTTTATTTAAAAATCCTCCATCCTTGTCCATTGCACCAGAAAGTACCTTCCCTGAATCTCACCCAGAACCAAACAAGGGTGCAAGCTCTTGATGCCAATTGAAATTCTGGCACAAATATCAGATGTCCTACACAGATGTTGAGACACTGATATCTAACACAATGAACAAGTTAACAATAATAACAGTGCAGAAAGTAAAAACACAGTGATATGTTTACCCAGTTCGGATCAACAATCCTACTCTGGGGGCTACCAAGCCAGGGACGAAATCAATATACGATAGTATCAATTCATAGATCATACAGCAACCACACCCGGTTACAATCCGCTCACTTAATCACTACCCTTCCTATGACTTCTACCTAAGACTGACCTAGGTATGAGGCCCTCCTCAAATCCCTCTTCAATCACAAACCGTGACTGGTTCCTTTCAACACAAGTAACAAAACGAAAACCACACTTTCAAAACACACAATTCTCAATACTTCAAAGCTTATGAGAATTGACACACAAGAAACTCAATGCTTAAAAGCTTATGAGTAACTGACAGAACTTACAACACAAAACCAGTCCTTGTACTGTTATCAGAATGATACCAGTTAGGCTCACAAATAACACTCAAAAACCCCTAACAAAACACACGTAAGTTCCACATCTAAACTAGGTTTACACCAGTCAATATATAGCATTAAATCTGGACTGGATTGGGCTTCAAAACCGCAGCAAAGAGACTGCACACAATTCTGCAAAATAAACTCCAATAAAATAGGTCTTCAATCTAAGGTTTCCTAATATGTCTCCATATTTAGAAAATGTTGAAAATCCGAAAACCAACACACAAAAACTCAACCCAAAATACTTTGGATGCCACATAGGATAACTAAATATTCACAGAATATTCAGTAACAAATACCAACAACAGAATCTTCCTTTTAAACCAAAATCAGACGCGATGTCCTATGATCCAGGATGTGACATCTTTATCCAACATGTTTAATGCAGAATATTAGAACATCTTGTTTCAACATCTTGCTGCTAGAATAGTTTTAGCAAAATAAATGCCAACCACACAATCAAAGAAATAACAGAGGACGAATTGAAGTTGAAGGTGAAGATCCTGAAGAAACAGTTGAAGATTACCTGGATTTTTTATTTGTAGTGTTCATTGCATTTGCTGTAACAACAATGACGAAATAGGTTATAGTCGATTAGGTTTGTATGTTGACTGATCGTGTATTGAATATGATACAATTATGTGATATTATGAATATGATACAATTAATATTATTATGATAACTTTATCACAAATGTGAGTTGTATTTTCTGCTGTGATATGGTGAACAATAATACAGGTTAAAAATGGGATTAATTATAAAAGTACGATAATATATGTTAATTCTGCAAAAAATGTAACAACAATTATATAGCATAACCGTTATAATATCTCGCGTGCATGTTTATCACAACGGTCGTTTAGAAAACCCGTTGTGACAGGGTGCGCGATTTCCAGTATATTACAACGGTTACTAGGTCGTGATTGTAAGTATCATATATACAACCACACTCTACATAACAACGCTTGCACCCGTGTGATTATATATCTTTCTCAATCGTTGTTAAATGAGTTTTCCGTAGTAGTGAATGTTTTATTGGGTGACGATTACTCGAATGGTCGAGTTAGGCAACTCGTATCCAAACAATCGAGGAGAGGAATAGAAGGCTCTAGACTATCTCCTTTTTCAACCTTGATTGCAAAAAGGTTTGGATATTGTTAAGGTATCTTAGATGGACAATGAATATTCAAATGGTAGAGTTAGGAAACTCATATCCAAGTAGAGTTCTCAAAATGCGCTACCCGGCTCTAAACGGGCCGGCCCTGGAGGGCCTCGGGCTTTTCTGGGCCAGGCCCAAAAAGCTCATTTTGAATATGGGCTCCCTTTTTACTACTCAGGCCCAACCCTGTCTGGGCTGCGGGCTACCTAGTCATAAATAGGCCCAGCCCTAAACGGGCCCATTTCTGAGTTTTTTTTAATTCTTCTTATTTTTTAAGTTATAACATGTAGCATATTATCCTTATTTAAGTCATTCTCCCTAACACAAAATTATCCACCAAGTAACTTCCAACAAATTACACACAAAGTTATCCAACATGTAACATGTAACTTCCAACAAGTCACACCCAAATTACTCATAAAATTACACCCATAATTATCCACCATGTAACTTCCAACAAGTTACACACAAATTACACACAAAATTATCCAACATGTAACTTCCAACAAAATACATAGTTTTAAGTTACATGATAAAACAAAATAAGGTACATGAATCATGATAACACAATATCCAACATGTAACTTTCACAAAATAACAAGTTTTAATTTATCAAACTTAACACAAAATTAAATAGTCTTACTCGACTCACAACGTCACTTGAGTTTTCTTCAAAGACATTCACATGCTCAAATGTGTTTGGATGCTTGTCCACTTAAACCATCTTGATTAGTATTAATATCATTATCAAATTCTATAAAATAATAAAAATAGTAGCTAAAAAAATATACATTATTTATAACATGAGTGAATAACATGCAACATTATGAATTTGTGATACACTTGAAAAAAGTTAACAAGTTTACCTTCAAAACCATATAACCAACTCCGTGTGCACATGAGAGCTTGAACTGATTCCTCTTTCATTGAACTTCTATACTTGTTTAAAACTCGAGAGCCAATGCTAAAAGCAGATTCAGATGCCATTGTGGTTATTGGAATGTAGAATATATCACAAGCCATTCGTGTAAGATTGGGACATCTACGACTTTTTTCCTTCCAATAAGCCAAGATATCAAAACCAACCGATGGGGGCAACCTTTACTCATCTAAATAAGAATCAAGTTCAGATTTTCCAGTATTGTTACTTGCTTGACTTTCATGCTCTTCAAATTCCTACAAAGTATACATACAAACAATGATAAAAATTTAAATTTAGAATTAACAATAAATTGCATTTGTAAGAGATAAAAAACAGGAATAGTTTGCACTTGCTTCACAAATATACACTGAGGATGCCAAATATTACTTTCCTCCTCCAAGAAAAGGTTGCACTTGTTAAAAGTTAGGATTAAAAGAAACCCCATGTTTGACATATTGCACATAAAGCTCATACAAATTACTCTTAATCTTTTTGCACTTGTCTTCACTTGTTGTATCGTTAAATTATTTATATACAAAATTCAAAAAGTTGAATTTTTTTGTTGGATCATGAATAGCACCAAAGGCCAAGATAACATTATACTCACTCCAATACTTGTCAAAATTTCCCCTCATTTTTGTAGCCATGTCTTGAATTAAAGATTCTTCATTTGTCAAATAAGAATTCAAAAGACACTTATCTTCCGTATTTCCCCAAAGTACAAATTAGAAGTAAGATAAAAAGATCTGGAGATCAAGTTTGTAATGGTGTAGAATGGTTTCAAGAGTTCACACATTATTTTGGATCTTAACCACTCTTCACTTGAAGAGCAACACTTAAAATTTGAATCTCACAAACCCAAGCTATAAAAGGCACGGCGATAATTAATCGCACCCTTAGGCATTATAAAAGTGGAGCTCCATCTAGTAACACAATTGGATCTTAATCTAATTATTGTATCAATCACCCCAACATTACTAACACATTCATGAAATGGTAGTGTTCTACTTTCGATTACCTTTACATAAGCCACACTTTGTCTAATTTTATGCAATGCATCACCAACTACCTTCAATCCATCTTGAACAATGAGATTCAAAATGTGCGTGCAACAACGAATATGAAAGAACTTTCCCTTAAATAACAATCTATTTGATAATCCAAAGTGTTCTTTCAAGAATCTTTGCATGCTATCATTTGCAGAGGCATTGTCTAAAGTGATGGAAAAAATGTTCTTCTCTATACCCCAACACCTGTAATGCTATTTCTCGCCTAGTATGTGGAGGTGTCATGTGAGCAAAAGCTAAAATATTATTTTGCAACTTCCAATTCACATCAATATAATGAGCAGTTAAAGAAATATAGCCTTTGTTAGTGTATGCAGTCCAACAATCAGAAGTTAAACAAACTCCCCCCTAATTTGAGTCAACTGTGACTTCAGCTTTCGTTTCTCATCCTCATAAAATTTCATAACATCATTGGAAGAATTATTTCTAGTAACAAAGGTACACTCATCATTCATTTTTTTTTTATATTTCCTAAAATCCCTATATTAAACAAAGTTAAATAGTACACTGTGTGTAATCATCATTTCAGCTACTATCTCACGGTTAACCTTATGACCAAATTTTTTCTTTCTCAATATTTTTTCGGCATCGAGTATCATATCACTCACGTCATGAAATTTTGGGATAAGCTTAACATTATTCACATGACAAGTTAAATGAAAAGTTCCGTTAGTTGCAGCACAACTCGTTAATTTTCCACAACCCTTACATTTACATTTCTCTTTACCATCTATAACCACTACCTTTTAAAAAAAAATCTTTCCACACTTTAGATGTAAAGGCATTTTGTTTTTTGGTAGTTGGTTCAAAAGACTCTTCTTGGTTAATTTCAGTGTCATCAAATAATGACACAGGTGGAGTTGCCCTAACCTCACTATCAATATTAATTTCCATAGTTATAGTAGACAGAAATTATAATCCATACATGTAAATCAACACAATACCAACAACAATCATCAGATTCATTATTAAAACAACAACAATGAAAAAATTGAACACAATCCCCAAATTAATTTGAACACAGTCCCTAAATTAATTTGAACAGCAGGCATCCGAAACTCAAGTGTTTCCATGTAACTATCATTACTATAGGAATATTTTATTGGATAACAATGCGTAAATTAATTTGAACATAGTTTCTCTCATTACTTCTCAAAAGACAACATTATGTAATTTGAACACAATGGAAACTCAAGTGTTTTGAACACATTATGTAAATTGGATAACAATCCCTAAATAAATTGGATAATGTTATGTAATTTGAACATATTCTACACAATAGAACACAACATTACTTCTCAATAAAACTCTGTAATTGAGATGAACATTATTTCAACAGATGAACATATAATTATTTCATGTAACAGATGAACATTCTGCATAACACTATATAATACAATAAACAGTTGCTGAAGGAAGAACATTATGCATAACACTACTTTAATGGAACAACATTTACTTGAAGGAAGAACAACGATAAGTGAATAGCGGAACATCCAAACACGGAACGAAGCAACACATCGATGAGCGAAGCGATCACCGAAGAACTAAGTAACGGAACTAAGTAGCGAAAAGTGAAGAGAAGTAGATCGAACTCAAGTGAGCAGGTGTAGCGCAATAGCTAGGCCACACCGTTCAAGTGTGTATACTTTGGTTCAAGTATATTCTGTAATGTTTGATAATTTGGGATGGACCGTCATAGTGTGTATACATTATGTATCCTTAAGGCTGGACTAGACCGAATGTATGTATTGTAATAATTTGTATGTATTCAATTCCAATTTTTCGGTGATGTATCATTTGGGTTGGACCGAATGTATTGTGTTGCATGTAGCCAAGTAATTAAATTAATTCGGGCTGCCGGGCTACCCATAACCTATACGGGATGACCCATTTTTTAGGGCTTTTTTGAGTCGGGCTTAAAAAGGTCTGGAATAATATGGGCTCCAAAAATAAGGCCCAAGCCCTAATTTTTTTTGGGCTCGGTAGGCCGACCCATGTGCTTTGGTCCATTTTGACGGCTCTATATCCAAGTACTCGGGAAAGGGAATAGAAGGCTCTATACTGTAATACCCCAAAAATTTGCTCTCCCTCTTTGTCATCATAGCATGGCATTATCATTTATCATATCATATCCACCTCATTAACATTACATTGCATTTAACATAGAAAAATGAAGCATAGCATCCTTCTTACCATCAGGGCATGTGATCAGGTGGGAGGTGGACAATCAAGAGATCATTCAAAGCACAAAAAGGTCAATCAAGTTTCCTCAAGGCAAGCCAAGAGGTCTTTCATGTCTCATACTATCTCAATGGAACATCCACAATCTCAAGAATGAGAGGATCAATGGGAGATTGAAGCATTACATCTTTCACTATGCAAGAGGTTCAAAAACTGAAGGAAAACCCTCAAAAGAGATAGCTCATTGATCCAAAATCATCCTCAAATGGCATATATCATCATCCTTTAAGAAGGTACACAACATACTCTGAGGAATTTGAAATTGAAGACTGCACATTTTTCTCCTAGGAGGTGGGCACCAAAACTAGGGTTTCCCATTAAATCAGGGAATCTTTGATTTTTTGGACAAAACTTGATGTCATGGTATTCTACATGTTCTTAAGTGTATGTGTATGGAAAATTGCCTTTCAATTGGTTTTAAAAGTGGTTCAATTGGAAGAAAGATCAGAAATCAGGAAAATTGGGGCCAAGTCAAATAATCAGAGGAAAAAGTCAACTCTTGACTTTTTGAGGCCAAGTTCATAAAATTCATATTACATATGTCCAATGTACAAAATTTGGTCAAGAAACTCCAAAGGAATCATGAAAAAATCAAGATGTGGAAAGTTGCCATTTTTGGATGAAGAAGGGTTACTAAAAATAGCAAGTTTTGGCCATTTTGCATCAGAGTTTGAGCCAAGGCCATTTAAAATTGAAACACCAAATGAAAATTCAACTCGGCCACAACAAAAGATCTTGTTTTAAGCTCCAAATCCATGTGTAGAACATCTTCATTGGATAAAAATTGAGTGAGATATGATTGATCAAAGTTTGAGCAAAGTAGGTTCAAAACTAGGTCATGACCAAGATTTTCAGGGCACGCGCGCAGTCATTTTAACAAACATGTGGTGGGCCAAATGTCCACTCATTTTTCTCATGGTTAAAGGACTCAAATGAAAAATCTTTCAACATGAAAGTTGTTCCTCTATGTGAGATCTTTAAGATTGGTGTTCATGTGTTTTTCATTTGGTCAAAGGTCAAGAAGTTATGTTGAGTCCAATGTGCTATGATCATGCTGAGAACCTAGGTGCCATGTTACCTTGTCAACCAACCTTTGCCACGCCCTCATACCAGTCCCAAGCTTATGTGTTATAAGTCATTTTGCAACTTACTCCAAACCCCATTTCAATTCAATTTTCATATCAAAGTTGTCCTATTACATCCCCTCTTTCCAACGTCTCCAAGAACTCATTAGATCATCCACAATGCCAAGAGAAAATCACCATTAAACATCCATGTTTGCATTATTTCCAAACTGTCACAAAAAACCAGAAAAATGAATGTTGTTGTTGTGGTCTCAGTTTGCCCGTGCATTGCTCACTCTCCAACTCTTTCTTCATTTAACCAAACATTCATCACATGTCCATGCACATGAGCACGTGCATTACATAAAAATAGAAAGAACAACTTGCTGAGCAAGTTTCACCTACACAAGCCGTGCCATTTCATTTCTCTTCACCTCCACCATAGTTTATCATGGGTTATCATCACCATAGCTTTGCTCTCCCTAACTAACTTGACTCAGTTAGTTAGGGATGACTCACTTAACTCAACTGTGACTCACTTAACTCACTCATTAAACCATAGTTAACCCACACTATAAAACAAAAATCTCACTTCACATTTTGATTCAGCTTCATTTTCTCTCATTTTTCACTTCAAAACACTTCAAACTCTCCCTCACATTCTCTCTACTTTCCCTCTGATTTCACACGAGCTTCACCATCTTTCCTTCATCTACTTCATCTTCATCATCATCAATGGCATTGAATTGAAGCCTTTCTACACAGTCCTCAAGATTTTGCAAGCATTGTTCAACATTGAACCTCTCTGCTCTCAAAACCATTGGTTGTATAGCATTTATTTTGCTAAGTTCGTGAAGCTCCAAGGTTGCAGAACAAGTATTTCCTCTGGTTTTCTCAAACTATACAAGAACTGCAAGATCAGGTTCCAAATCTCACAAACTCTTTTCTCACGATTTACTTGTTTATTTTGTTGTTTTAATGTTGATATGAGCTTAATAGAAGCATTCCAAACTCTGGCTAGTTGATAGGCCTTCTAAAGGCTTAGTTGCAAAACCTAGGGCATGTTTTACTCTTCTCTGTTCTCCATGTGCACGTGTATTATGTGGAAAATAGTGGTAGATCCATGATGTGCATGAGTTTAGCTTTAATTTGGTATATGATTTGTGCATCTTGGTGAGATATGAGGGTTGCAGAAGGTGGTGATTGACCGGAGAAGGTGACCGGAGGTCCCTCTCCGGCCGATGATCGTTATGTTAGGGTTTCTGGTCAGAATTAATGTGGACCGTTTGATGTTCATGATCCAATGCTCCAAAACGTGACAACGCATTAAAAGGAACGTGCTCCTCACGTGTTTTTTTCTGATTCTCATTTAAACGTTTTATGGTGCAGTGCATGTTAGTTGTCGTGTTCCTCCACGCGTGATCATTGATTTTGTTTACTTTGACCTTTGTGTTGACTTGACCTAATCTGATGGTTGTAATTGCTTTGACTTGTGTTGACTGAGGAGCATGGTAGTTATTGTGTTATGCGAGCTTAGTGGACCTAGTCAGATTGATATCCACACCCCCATGCCTTAAGCCCAATGTAATTTGAACTGATTAATTACTAGTCACGCACCCCCATTCCTTTTTGCATTGCATTGTATTTTTCCATTTTTCTACACGTTTGTTTTTTAAATTTTAAAAATACTAAATAGCATCATAAAATTCCACAAAAATTCATGAGCCTTCTTAAAACATTTAGAAAATTTTTGGTGATTTTATTTTCTGATTTTATGACCTTTTTACCCCTGCTCCATAATTTTCTTTGAATTTCTTTGATGTGCATTCTTAATATGGTACATGATCTTGTTTAATTTTTTTCTTGATCATTAAAAATTTTTTTGATGCTCTTCTTTTTGAATTGAGTCATTATCATCTTGAGGTATGTTAAGTGTTTTTATTTGATTTTTTTAGGTTAGTTTATGGCATGTTTGGTGTTCACTTTTGTGCTACTTTGTATGATATGTCTATTTGACCTAAGTGCATTGTTTGACATCATTTTGCCTTGGTTCCTTGCATGCTACTTTGATATGTGATTCATCTATGATTAGTGAACTTAAATACCATGTTTTAATAATTTTCATGAGGCCATTTGATTTTTGTTTGATGCATTTCATTTAAAGCATTATAACATGTCATATCATTGTAATCTTTTGTGCATGTTTACATGTTTTCTTTTGTGTATACTTGCATGATCATTTGCCTATTTGGTGAGCTACACTCTTGACATTATAGGACATTGATACATATCATATGTCATCTTTGCTTGTTTATTATCATTTGAACCTTGTGCACCTTTAACATGTTGTGTTTGCACTTTCCTTTGTTTGGAACTTCCATTTCAATTCTACTTCTTCTATCACTTCTTAAATGTCTTGATGTGCTTCATGAATACTTGTGAGAGGTTTGTGAATCATTTTTCATTTCATTTCAATTCTGATCCATGGATTACATGTTCCATTTATGCATTTCTTCTTTTTCCCTTCATCTTTCATTCTCCCTCTTTCTTATGGTGGCATGTTCTAATGCTATGGATGATGTTTGTTGCCTATCCACTTGGACTTGCATGATAATAACCATTTGTTTCCATATGATGTACATTCTGGTTGTGGCTCTAGGATTTGGTTCCTCATTTAATTCTTTTGAGTTTTATGATGCATTACATGTTCTTTTACTTCTTATACTTCTTATACATGTTTACTAACCATGTAGGGGCTTTGGTAAGTTTCAATTGAGTGTGGATAAGGAATCCACATTCAACTTTTATCCTTTCTCTTTTACAATTCCATTCTATGTTTTGTTAAGCACTTATGTGCTTTCTGTTAATAACTCCTTACTTTCCCTTTTTGAATTACAATTCATCTTCTACTTTAGAAGTGAATTGTTTAATTCTTTCTTTCTTTAGACTTTAGGTTGAAACCTCACAAACCTTTATGATCACTCCCTTTAATCTTCAATTAGGATTGAGTCTTAGTCCACATAGGTTTTACCTTTTCTCCTCTCTTGAGTCTCTCTTCTCATCTCTTAAAGGAAACTCAAAACATCTAATAAAGGTAGGCATTTATTGCATTTAGGCCTTTCATATAAAGAAAAGGTTATAAGGGGTCTTCTCTTATAATCTTAGAATGTATAGCATATAGCCCATCTTGGGTCAATGTGTTAAACATTTGATCTTGTATGAGGGACTTAAATGCAATACTTGTTGAAGGTACAAATAAAAAACACTTCTTCATTTCTTAATTAACAAAAACACTTAATAAACACAAGTATGCTAGTGTGTTTGAACCTTGACAATTGGAACTAAGGGTGGGGGTCTTCTTCACACTTAGTGTGCTTTCTTACCCATTCCATCTTGGAATGTGAGAATGTACACATTCCAATGACTAAGATCCAGATACACTATCATATGCAAACAAATGAAAAAACTTCTAAAAGACAAAAACAAACAATAACGTCTTTCCTTCGGGAATTCTTTTCTCATCTCACTCACTCTCAACGTATGAACGTGCTTCTACTCGTTCTCTTGCAAGATGGTAACGCACTCGGACCAGCGAGCCTGCAACACCTGAGCTAGAACGTAAGCCGTTCTCTAAAAAACACAAACAATTCATCCCTAGTGAGGGGAACTACGTCGCTCTGATTCTCATGCTCCCGATGAGATACGTAGGCAGTGGGGTAGGGCCCATGCGAGCACTTCTTTTATTTTCCCTACATTTGTTTCTCTTTCTCTTTCTCTTTCTTTCTTTCAGTTCCCTTTTTTCCAGCATTCTTTTCTTACACCCTTTGATTGAGACAAGCAAGCGTGGATCCCATCGGGTACGATGGACGCGTGGGGGTGCTAATACCTTCCTCTCGCGTAACCGACTCCCTTACCCAATTCTCTTGGTCGCAAGGCCATGCTCTTTCCTTTCCTTCAGGTTTATGCAGTGTTTCCTTTCCCTCTCTTGGGATAAATACACATTGCTGGCGACTCTGTTTCGGTGCCACTTTCGCGTTTGTACTAGGATGAAAATCCCGGGAGCGACAGCTGGCGACTCTGCTGGGGACAGGTTGACCTATTGCTGGTCCATCCTAAACGAGTCAATCCTAACGCTTGTCTGTTTTTCTTTCATTGGGTGTTTATTGTTGTGCTGTATTTACCATTTTACTGTATAGTTATTTACTGTTTATTACTGTATATTACTGCATTTACTGCATTTTACCATGTTTATTCCATATGTTATATTATGCTATGCTGGACTGTGCTGTTTTCTGTTTGGCGGGATGGGGTTTCTGAGAGATAAGCCCATTACACAGGCTTGAGGATACACTTAGAATTAGAGTGGAGAGTAGTGGGACCTACGTGCCGTTTGGAGTGCGTTGGGTGTTCACGAAATTCACAGCTAGACGAGGCTATCTTGGGACACGTCGTGGCATGCGCATCTTGCGTATTCCAGGATGTATATCTAGAGAGCTGTCGACTCTAGTGACCGATCATGAGGACCTTAGTGGAAACATCCCTCTTTAGCGGTGACAATGGCAGACCACATTCTGTGGCAAACCCATTCGCACCCGAGGGGCCACTTTGGAACTTGCATAGGATGACTTTTATTTTCTAAGGGGAGTCAGTGGACGACCTCTTTGATTGGCATAGCATTGTATCCTACGGGCTGAATGTGCTATTGCTTCTCAAACCTCCGAAGCTGACAAGCCTTATTTTCTAAGAACCACATGTGAGTATGGGCGGGATGTTTACAGGTTTGCAGGAAACCCAGCCTCCTACCTACCTTACTTGTGATTCTATGATGATTTCAGACATTGTATTCTATGACAGTGATTTAAGTGTTCATCTCAGATATTGCCAGATTCAGTACAGAGACACAGTGCACACAGTTCAATACAGACACAGACACCTGATTACCTGATCACATGCCCTTTTGCATTGCATTATCATATCATAACAGTTATGTTTGTCATTTTCAGGTGCATAATACATTTCTGATTCCAATCCATGGGTTCAACAGAGATCGTTGCCGAGAGAAAGAACAATGTGTCTTACAAGTTTCCAGATCCTGTTTTGGATTCATTGCTCAAAGTTATAGATATGGCTGGTCTGGGTATTCTTGATAGGTTTCAGAAGAGCTACGGGAATTTGGTTGGGATGGTCCGTACAATCACCAAGTATGAACATGATGCTTTGCACACTCTGCTGCAGTTCTACGAGCCTTCGCTGAGATGCTTTCTTTTTTCAGATTACATTTTGATGCCAACACTGGAAGAATTCTCATTTATTTTGGGAATTCCGATCACGCCGGCAATACCATTCTTCTCTGGTAGTTCTCCCAGCGTAAAAGAAATTACTGCTGCTTTACAAATGGATCAGGCAGTGGTAAAGAGTGGTGTGAGCAGTAAAAATGGAGTTAGCGGATTTCATTTAGAATTTCTGTCTGGACAAGCCCAAGAGGCTGCAAGTGCTAAAAATTGGACGGTTTACAATTCTATTCTGGCTCTCTGCATATATGGCCTAGTTTTCTTTCCCAATCAGCAAGACTTTGTGGATATGCAAGCAACGAGAGTTTTCGTCCTTAAAAATCCAGTCCCTACTTTGTTAGGAGATTTTTATCATTCCGTGCATTACAAGAATGAGAAAAGGAGGGGAGGATTTGTTAGTTGTTGTACTCCACTGCTGAGTCATTGGTTTTTCAAACATTTGCCTCAGACAGGTGCCTTTGTGGAAACCAAAGATGTGGCGAAATGGTCTAAACGATTGATGGGTTTAACTGCTGATAACATTGTATGGTTTGACCACCGGTTATTGAGAATAGAGCTTGTCACAAGATGCGGAAATTTTCCAAATGTGCCTTTGATTGGCAGAAAAGGAGGGATCAATTATAATCCAGTTTTGGCCATCCGACAGTTTGGGTATGCTTCCAGGGATCCTCCTACAGAGCAAGATGTGGAAGAATCTTTATTCTTTACAGGAACTAAAGATGCGAAGGTGGTAGAAGTAGTGAATGCTTGGAAAGATAAGCACAAAATTGGAAAAGCAGTTTTTGGAAAAGGAGATTGTAGATCTTATCCTGAATATGACAGGTGGATTGAGACGAAAGTAAAGGAATTGCTTTTACCCTTTTCAAGGGGACCTCTTTTATGTTCAGTACAGCCAGAACAACCCACTATGGTGGCTATTGAAGAATGTGAGAAGTGGAAGAAAATGGTCAGAGAGTTGCAGATAGAGAATTCTGGAATGAGCAGATGTCTTCAGAAAGCTCTAGCTGACAACAAAGAGTTGGAAAAGAGAGCCTTGAAAGCGGAAAAAACCTTGGCTGACAAAGAGGAAGATTTTGATGACAGAGCTCGGTACTTTCGGAAACTTACTTTGGGAGCAGATGACACTAGTCAGGCTCACAAGATTACAAAACAGGCTTTAGCCCGAAGCAAGGATTCATTAGCTCAACTTCGTCAAGCTTGGGATGAAGTCAGAATTGAAAATGCCGAGTTAAAGGATCAGTCGAAGACTAAAGACGAGGAGCTTAAAAAGGCACATGAGCAGAGGAGAAAGTATCGGGAAAGTCTCGGTAAAAGTCAAGAACAGTTAGAAGAAGCTAGAAGCCAGCTGAAGAATACCAAGAAAGAGCTTGAAGAAGCCATGATAGAAAGAGAGATACTCAAGACGCAAGCTGGCGTAAAGAGACACAAAGGAGTGCATGATGACGAAGCTCTTATGCTGCATATGGGTTCTTTAACTGAAGCTCTTGAGAAAAGGGATGTCTTGATCAAAGAAATGATTGAAAAGCCGAATCACCAGCGTACCCATATACTTTTTGAGGAGATCAAATACTCAAGTGACAGGCTGAAGGATGTGGAATTGTCAGATTGATGTTCTTTTCCTTATTTTTTGTTATTAATGATTACCATCAGGCTTGTTGATGGATCCATTTTTCCTTGTATCGCATTTGCGGTTGAACCTTTCTTAAATGTACTTGAATACTTCGTTGAATGAGTATGAGCAGTTTTATTCAGAATTATTCCTTATCAGATAGTTGCACACAAGCACATGACCACTACACGTCTCTTTATATCACGATTTCTGGTCTTCAGATTTCCGTGGTTTGGATTGGAATCAGGGTGTAAAGTACTTTGGAAATGATAAACATAACATTGCATGGCATTGCATAACATTCTGCATTTATGTTACTTGCTTTTCAGGTACTCGTTGCAGGGTCTCTAACCTTTATTTGGTTTCAGGCAGTATAGCGGAGAGTCATATTCACCGATATTCGACGCGAAGAAATCAAGTAAGAATCATGGATCAAGTGCAAAGTGATTTGGCCGAAATGAGGGCGCGTATGGACCAGTTCATGACCCTCATGACTGGCATGGCGCAAAATCAGGAGAGATTGAGGCTTCTGGTCGAGCGTCCAGACAATGGGCCCGAAGGTGATCAGCATGACAATTCACAGGGACACGGCATCCCTCCTCCCGGTGGCAACCCTCCTCCTGGTGGTAACAATCGGGGTAATGGAAATGGTAGGCATGCTGGTGTTACTCTTGAAGATACTCTGGAAGACCAATTTACTCTACTAGATGCTGATGTGGGTAATCAAGGTGATCAAAGGTATGATGAGTTAGCAGAAAAGATCAGGGCCATAGAATGCAAGAACTCTATGGGTATTGATGTTACCAGCTTAGGGCTGGTCTCAGGAGTCAGAATTCCCCCTAAATTCAAACCTCCTACTTTTGATAAGTATCACGGCAATGCGTGTCCCCAAACGCATCTTCAAGCTTACTTTGGGAAGATTGCAGCCCATACGGATGACGAGAAGCTATGGATGCACTATTTTCAGGACAGTCTGGCTGGGGCGTCCTTGACCTGGTATATGAAGTTGAATAGAGCTGCTGTGAAGAGTTGGAAAGATCTGGCAGAAGCGTTCTTGAAGCAATACCAGTACAATATTGACATGGCGCCCAACCGCACTCAGTTGCAGGGGTTGTCACAAAATGCCAAGGAGAGTTTCAAAGAATATGCACAGAGGTGGAGGGAAATGGCTGCCCAGGTTCAACCTCCCTTGTCAGACAGAGAAATGGCAGATATGTTTATGGGCACCTTGCAAGGGGCCTATCTTGATAGATTAGCTGCTTGTCCGTCAACTGGATTTGCTGATATTGTGATTGCGGGAGAAAGAATAGAAAGTCTGTTAAAGCTTGGAAAGATCCAGGATGTGAGTGGGGCTGGCTCTTCGGGGACGAAGAAACCGTTTGCTAGTAACCAGAAAAGAAGAGAAGGTGATACGAATGCTGTGTTTAGAGGACGAGGCAGAGGGCGTTCTCAAGCTTATTATCAGGTAGATGCTGTAACAATCCCCACACCGTCTGTTCAGAAACAACAACCCCAACAACAAGTTCAACAGCAACAACCTTTTTTCCAGCAAAGGTCTAGGCAGAGGGATCGTAAAATGGACCCTCTCCCTATGACTTATGCCGCGCTGTTGCCCCGACTACTCGAGTTAAAGTTGGTAGAATTCCGTACTATGAAAGCTCCGGTTGCTGGAAACCTGCCACCTAACTTCAATGCTAATGCTCGTTGTGAGTTCCACTCAGGTGCTCAGGGGCACTCCATTGAAAAATGCTGGGCTTTCCATCATAAAGTACAAGATTTGATTGATGCTAAAGCCATCAATTTCTCTCCCGCTCCTAATATTACTCAGCATCCCATGCCTGATCATAGTGCAGCAAATGTGTACGCTATTGAAGATGGGAGGAGATGGAATCTGGTGACAGATATCCATCAAGTGAAAACTTCTTTGTTGGTTGTAAAAGATCGTTTATTGAAGGGTCAGGTGTTCCCGGGCTGTAATCAAGATTGCTCTGAGTGTATGAATCAGGAGAACGGCTGTGATAAGTTGAAGATGGGTTTACAGAATCTGATCGATGAAGGATGTCTACAGTTCGACAGAGTCGTGAAAGACACTGATGAGATATCAACCGTGACTATCTATTACACTCCCGCTGAGATTCAAATGCCGGTCAATGCAGTTCCCGTGGCAAGTGTTGCGCCAGAAAGACCCAGTCCTGTCACTATCACGGTGCCAGGACCAATTCCGTTCACGTCTACGAAGGCTATCCCATGGCACTATGGGGCAGATGTATATTACGAAGGTAAAAAGCAGGAAGTTGAGTCGTCAGTCAGCCCAAATATTGATAACGTAGGGGGTGTAGGGAGCTTTACAAGGAGTGGAAGGTTATTCGCTCCCCAAACCTTGAGAAGTGATAAAGAGGCAGAAGCCGCAGCAAAGGCTAAAGGTAAACAGGTGGTTGAAAATGCGCCTACACCTGAAGCAGAGACAAAGATTACTTTTGATAAGGAAATGGAAGAATTTATGAAGATAATCAAGAAAAGCGATTATAAGATTGTGGACCAACTGAATCAGACCCCTTCAAAGATTTCAATCTTGTCACTATTGATGTGCTCTGATGCGCATCGGCAGGCGTTGTTGAAAGTGTTGAAGAGTGCATACGTGCCACAAGAAATTACTGTTAATCAGCTCGAGGGCGTAATCTCCAATGTTAATGTTAGCCATGGCTTGGTCTTTACAAGTAAAGATTTGACTGTTGAAGGAAGAAACCATAATAAGGCTTTGCATATCACGATGGAGTGTAAGGGCGCAGTGTTATCTCATGTACTGGTAGACACTGGTTCATCACTCAATGTCTTGCCCAAGAAGGCATTAATGAAGCTGGAAGTTGATGGGTTGATCTTAAGGCCTAGTGAATTGGTGGTCAGAGCATTCGATGGAACTAGACGATCTGTGTTTGGTGAGGTGGAATTGCCCGTACAAATTGGACCACAGGTATTCAAATCCACGTTCCATGTAATGGACATACAACCTGCATATAGCTGCCTATTGGGGCGCCCTTGGATTCACGGAGCCGGGGCTGTTACTTCTACTCTACATCAAAAGCTAAAGTATGAGTTTGAAGGGCAGGTTGTGACGGTGTGTGGGGAAGAAGACATCTTTGTGAGTCACTTGTCCACGTTCAAGTACATTGAAATGGATGGGGAAATTCATGAGATGATGTGCCAATCATTTGAAGCAGTCAATATTGACGATGCACCTGAGTCTTCTTCTGTACCAATTGGGGCCGGTACCTCCATTTCATCTTACAAACAAGCTGTCGAAGTCGTCAGGGCAGGCAACGCCCAAGGTTGGGGCAGGTTGATAGAGACCCCAATGAAGGAAGACAAATTTGGTATTGGTTATCATCCCTCTACAACTTCAGATGCGGGGAGCAGGGGACCCATTACTTTCAATAGTGGGGGAATTATCTACACGGACCAGTCTTGTGCAGCCACAGAGGATAGTGTTGACAGTAATTGTGACCTGGACAACTGGGTACGCCCTCATGCTCCGGGA
This sequence comes from Lathyrus tuberosus, assembly GCA_022829125.1. Lineage (NCBI taxonomy): Eukaryota > Viridiplantae > Streptophyta > Magnoliopsida > Fabales > Fabaceae > Lathyrus > Lathyrus tuberosus. The sequence continues at coordinate 15,016,321 of JALAZF010000104.1, forward strand.
CAACAAGTGCAAAACTGGTCCGTTGAAGAAGTCATCCGGGTTACTCTTCAGACAGAGTAATTTTTCTTTGTTTTTTTTCTAACCATAATGCATGTCAAAATCTTGCGCTCTGCCCAAGGCGTATAGATTCATTTGTAGGGCCACCATGGTTGCATTTGCAATGTTTAATCATTAATAAAGGACGTTTTGCAATCAAATTTTGTTCTCTGTCTTTCAGTTTTTATTTTTGCACAAAAAAATAAAATGGCAATGTTTCATTTTCTTTTGTTTTGCTTAAAAATAAATTCTAAAATAAGGCATGAACCCGTTCATGCAGACTTGATCCTCCGGATACCACTGATAACGATTTTGATATGACTATGTATGACTTTGACAATCCGATTTATCAAGCCGAAGAAGGGGATGAGAAAGATTGTGAACTCCCTGAAGAACTGGCCAGATTGTTGAAACAAGAGGAAAGGGTCATCCAGCCTCATCAGGAGACTGTAGAAATCATCAATATTGGTACCAAGGACGCCAAGAAAGAGATCAGGATTGGTGCCAGCTTGCAAGCCGATGTGAAGCAAACTTTGACTGAAATGTTGCGCGAGTATGTTGACATCTTCGCCTGGTCGTATCAAGACATGCCGGGGTTGGATACGGATATTGTCGTGCACAGGCTGCCATTAAGAGAAGAATGTCCGCCAGTCAAGCAGAAACTTCGTCGGACTCACCCCGACATGGCTTTAAAGATTAAGGAGGAAGTCCAGAAGCAGTGGGATGCTGGGTTTCTTGCTGTGACAAAATATCCTCCGTGGGTAGCCAACATCGTGCCAGTACCGAAGAAAGATGGAAAAGTGAGAATGTGTGTGGATTATCGAGATCTTAATAAAGCTAGCCCAAAAGATGATTTTCCACTACCTCATATTGATGTGCTGGTCGATAATACAGCTCAGTTTTCAGTGTTCTCCTTTATGGACGGGTTCTCCGGGTACAACCAGATCAAGATGGCACCTGAAGATATGGAGAAGACCACGTTCATTACTCCGTGGGGTACATATTGTTATAAAGTAATGCCTTTTGGGTTGAAAAACGCAGGGGCAACGTACCAGCGGGCGATGGTGACATTGTTTCATGACTTGATTCATAAGGAGATCGAATGTTATGTAGATGATATGATTGCCAAGTCGAGAACAGAAGAGGAACATCTGGTTAACCTGAAAAAGCTGTTTGAAAGGTTGAGAAAGTTCCGTTTGAGATTAAATCCAAACAAATGCACGTTTGGGGTACGTTCTGGAAGGTTGCTGGGTTTCATTGTGAGCGAAAGAGGAATCGAGGTTGATCCTGCCAAGGTGAAAGCAATACAAGAAATGCCTGAACCGAGAACAGAAAAAGAGGTTCGTGGTTTCTTGGGTAGATTGAACTACATTGCAAGGTTCATATCTCACTTAACAGCCACGTGTGAACCAATATTTAAACTGCTAAGAAAGGATCAAACGGTCAGGTGGAATGACGATTGCCAATTGGCATTCGATAAGATAAAGGAATATTTGCAAGAACCTCCGATTCTAATGCCTCCAGTTGAAGGGAGACCGCTGATAATGTATCTGACAGTGCTTGAAGGTTCCATGGGTTGTGTTCTCGGTCAACATGACGAGAGAGGTAGGAAGGAGCATGCTATTTACTATCTGAGCAAAAAGTTCAATGATTGTGAGTCCCGATACTCAATGCTTGAAAAGACATGATGTGCGCTTGCATGGGCCGCTAAGCGATTGAGGCAATATATGGTTAGGCACACAACCTTGTTGATTTCAAAAATGGATCCTATCAAGTACATTTTCGAGAAACCAGCATTGACAGGCAGAGTTGCACGGTGGCAAATGGTCTTGACAGAGTATGATATTCAGTACACTTCACAAAAGGCCATCAAAGGAAGTATCTTGTCCGACTATCTTGCGCAACAGCTGATTGATGATTACCAACCCATGAAATTTGACTTCCCTGATGAGGACATCATGTTTCTCAAAGCTAAAGACTGCGAGGAACCACTTCCGGAGGAGGGGCCAGACCCTGAATCCAAATGGAGTCTGATGTTTGATGGGGCTGTCAATATGAATGGGTGCGGAGTTGGAGCAGTTCTTATCACGCCGGAAGGTGTTCATATGCCTTTCACTGCACGAATAACTTTCGGATGCACCAACAATGAAGCAGAGTACGAAGCTTGTATAATGGGGATCGAGGAGGCGGTTAATCTACGGATTAAAACCCTTGATATATTCGGTGATTCAGCTTTGGTAATCAATCAAGTGAAAGGGAGTTGGTACACGCACCAAGCAAATCTAGTGCCGTATAGAGATTATACAAGGAGATTGCTGACATTTTTCACAACCGTGAAACTGTACCATATTCCTCGAGATGAGAATAGGTTCGCTGATGCCTTGGCCACTTTGTCTTCCATGATCAAAGTGCAAGGATGGAACCATGTACCTAAGATTGAGGTATCCCGCCTTGACAGACCAGCATTTGTGTTTGCGGTCGATGCAGCGTCTGATGACAAGCCATGGTTTCATGACATTAAGTGTTTCTTGAAAAGTCAAGAGTACCCGTCCGGGGCATCGTCCAAAGACAGGAAGAGGTTGAGAAGGTTAGCTGGTAGTTTCTTCTTGAACAAAGATGGCGTGCTGTATAAAAGAAATTTTGACACGGTCCTGCTTAGATGTGTGGATAGACATGAAGCAGACTTGTTGATGATTGAAGTGCACGAAGGCTCTTTCGGTACCCATGCCGGAGGGCATGCAATGGCTAAAAAGTTGTTAAGATCGGGATATTATTGGTTGACTATGGAGTCAGATTGTTGCAAATATGCCCGCAAATGCCATAAATGCCAGATCTATGCAGATAAGGTGCATGTGCCTCCAAATCCGTTGAGTATCATGTCGTCGCCTTGGCCGTTTTCCATGTGGGGCATTGATATGATCGGAAAGATTGAGCCTACAGCTTCCAATGGTCATCGTTTCATCTTGGTGGCAATTGATTACTTCACCAAATGGGTTGAAGCCGCATCCTATGCCAATGTCACAAAACAAGTGGTCGCTCGTTTCTTAAAACGGGATATCATTTGCCGATATGGAGTTCCTGAAAGAATCATTACTGATAATGGTTCTAATTTGAATAATAAGATGATGGCTGAGTTATGCCGGGACTTCAAAATCGAACATCACAATTCTTCTCCGTACCGCCCAAAGATGAATGGCGCGGTCGAAGCGGCCAACAAAAATATCAAGAAGATTGTGCAGAAGATGGTTGTCACGTACAAAGATTGGCATGAGATGTTACCATTTTCTTTGCATGGGTATCGAACGTCGGTACGCACGTCCACTGGGGCAACCCCATTCTCACTTGTATATGGTATGGAGGCAGTACTACCAGTTGAAGTGGAGATTCCGTCCCTCAGAGTCATGATGGATGTTAAGCTAGATGAGGCTGAATGGGTACGAGCCAGATTTGATCAGTTGAGCCTTATTGAGGAAAAGCGATTGGCGGCTGTATGCCATGGGCAACTATATCAGCGCAGAATGAAGCAGGCATTTGACCAAAAGGTGCGTCCTCGGGTTTACAAAGTCGGAGATGTGGTACTCAAAAGGATCCTTCCTCCCAATACAGATCACAGGGGCAAATGGACTCCTAACTATGAAGGTCCATTCGTGGTTAAAAAGGTCTTTTCGGGCGGAGCTTTATTGCTTACAACCATGGATGGCGAAGACTTTTCATCCCCTGTCAACTCGGACGTAGTCAAAAAATACTTCGCATGAATAGACCCGCTGGATAATAAAAATAAAAAAATCCAGGCAAAAAAAGGGCATCCCGGCGAACCAAAAACAAAATAAGGTTCGGGCAAAAATTAGGGATATAATTGAAAAAAAATTGTACACCCGGTAAGTTGAAAACCCGAAAGGGCAACTTAGGCAAAAAAGGGTATCCTGGTGGATCGAAAACCTGAAAGGGCGGTCCACACAAAAGAGGGATTTAAGCGAATGACTACGGTCTGAGTTATCTGTACCCCATTATCGTTTGAACAACTGACATTCTGAAAGATAGGAATCGGTCTGATCATTCCTCAAAAGGCAAGGTCGGGGAGTTTTGAAGACATACTAGTCATAACAGAATGGAAACTCAGTGGAAGTCCGTTTTCACATTGCCATTAGGATAGTTTCTTTTCTCAATTTTCAGCGATCACCTCTTTCCAGGGATTGCTTCCGGATGTAATTGCCTATTCTGGGCTCTCAGTCAATAAATTGAATTTCAATAAAAAGCTTGTTTTTTTTTGTTGTTTTGCTTTGTTTGCAAAAACGTCCTAATTTTTTATAAAACTTTGCATTTGAAAACATGGCGGCCTTGCAATAACATGCGCGGAAAAAACATTTGAAATTACTTTGAATGTTGAATATTCTCGGATGGTGGATTCTAGCCACCCAATATTCGGGGCATGTGTGCATATTCTTTTGTTGCAGGTAGTACGTGCAGATGATGTTAAGCACAAGACCAGTAATAAATCCCCCCACGCAAAAGACTGGGGCAATTATGGGTAAGGAGATCGGCGTTTATGGTTCGGTCGACGATTGTTCATAACGGGTCGATCTCAGTGAATTAAGTTCAACTGGGTACCGTTGTATCTTATTAAGTCGATTCTCTCATACAGTACTTCCAACAGCTACAAGCTTTTCTGTGTCGATAACGGTCATAGGTTCCCCAAAAGAGTGGTCTCGTCGACACCGAAACTGATGGTCATTATCCCCAGCGAAGTCGCAGGAGTTTGAAGAGGTTAAATCTTCTGTAAAATACTCTCATGACATCCTCTTCGGGGATGAATTGTTGGTTTGTCCAAGCATGGGGCATGATTGTTTCCCCAGCATGAAGTGTTGATCATCCCCAGTAGAGTTTGAGGACAGTTGGTCTTCTGTAAAATCCTCTCAAAAGGCACTCCCCAACACGAGACGCTTTAAAGCAGTTTTCTCCAGCAGAGTTTGTTATAAACTCGTCATCCCCAACGGAATTGTCTAAAGGAAAGCTCGCCTAACATGGGGCATTGTAGTACTTATCCTAAGCTTGACAGTCGTATTCTTCAGCAGACTACAGTGGAATTGCCCTGGGTTTCCCCGGCTGATCTTTAAGGACTCTTTCCCAACAAGTTACAGTGGAATATTCTAACCAGGATTCGCATATCCCCGGCAGAGTAGCCCTGATTCCCCAGCAAGATCGTATCTCTGGTCATTGTATTCCCCACAGAGTTCAGTGTTGAGTCATGTCAACAATAATCCCCAGCTAAGTTGTTGTTCTTCTCCCCACTAGAGGCCTATTGATCAACAAAATCTATTTCGTGGCAGAGTGGTGATATATTCCCTCCCCAGCCAGGTTAGCAGGTTGGTTCTTCCCGCAAAAGATCTCGGGTTTGATAGATCCTCATGCAGAGTTTTAATGACCTCTTTAGCAAGATGTCATGTAAAGAGAGTCATCCCCAAGCAGATGAAGTAATTCCTGGCAGATTTATCAAGCCCTATACTCCAAAGTCCAATTTATTTTTGGCAAGCATGACAATTCGAAGCAGACGGATTGTTCATTCATTCTCCAGTGGAGAGGTTATCCTTTCAGGAGTCTCCAAAGTCAAATCATTGGTCATTGCTCCTCAGCAGAGTCAGCAGAGATGTCTGACACGGATGCAGAGAGTAATACAATTTTGCAAATTCTAAAAGTCCAACAGTGGATTGGCAAAAGTCCGTCTTCGGGTGGCAAAAGTCCAACAGTGGATTGGCAAAAGTCCGTCTTCGGGTGGCAAAAGTCCAACAGTGGATTGGCAAAAGTCCGTCTTCGGGTGGCAAAAGTCCAACAGTGGATTGGAAAAAGTCCATCTTCGGGTGGCAAAGCAGCTAAAAGTCCAACAGTGGATTGGCAAAAGTCCGTCTTCGGGTGGCAAAAGTCCAACAGTGGGTTGGCGAAAGGTCCATCTAAGGGTGGCATATTCTAAAAGTCCAACAATGGATTGGCAAAAGTCCATCTTCGGGTGGCAAAGCAGCTAAAAGTCCAACAGTGGATTGGCAAAAGTCCGTCTTCGGGTGGCAAAAGTCCAACAGTGGATTGGCGAAAGGTCCATCTAAGGGTGGCATATTCTAAAAGTCCAACAGTGGATTGGCAAAAGTCCGTCTTCGGGTGGCACGAAGCTGCAATGTCCACCAGTAGTGTGGCAAGCCAGTAGTCGTCTGGCGTCGTTCAAAAGACGTTATCGAAGTCCACCAGTAGTGTGGCAGGCCAGTAGTCGTCTGGCGTCGTTCAAAAAGACATTATTAAAAGTCCACCAGTAGTGTGGCAGGCCAGTAGTCGTCTGGAGTTGCATAAAAGACATTATTAAAGTCCACCAGCAGTATGGCAAGCCAGTAGTCGTCTGGCGTCGTTCAAAAGACAGATTTCTCCGACAATGTTTTCATTGAAGATTCAATCCAGCAATGTCGGGGGGAGTTTCTTCCTCATCATCCAGAGCAAATTTTTGGTTATATTTGGTATTCAATCACTATATACCTTGAAAGTCCGAAAGCAATTGCTTTCAGGCATTCAGGTCTACAGCGCTTGAATAGGGGCAGCTATAATACCCCAAAAAATTTGCTCTCCCTCTTTGTCATCATAGCATGGCATTATCATTTATCATATCATATCCACCTCATTAACATTACATTGCATTTAACATAGAAAAATGAAGCATAGCATCCTTCTTACCATCAGGGGCATGTGATCAGGTGGGAGGTGGACAATCAAGAGATCATTCAAAGCACAAAAAAGGTCAATCAAGTTTCCTCAAGGCAAGCCAAGAGGTCTTTCATGTCCTCATACTATCTCAATGGAACCATCCATAATCTCAAGAATGAGAGGATCAATGGGAGATTGAAGCATTACATCTTTCACTATGCAAGAGGTTCAAAAACTGAAGGAAAACCCTCAAAAGAGATAGCTCATTGATCCAAAATCATCCTCAAATGGCATATATCATCATCCTTTAAGAAGGTACACAACATACTCTGAGGAATTTGAAATTGAAGACTGCACATTTTTCTCCTAGGAGGTGGGCACCAAAACTAGGGTTTCCCATTAAATCAGGGAATCTTTGATTTTTTGGACAAAACTTGATGTCATGGTATTCTACATGTTCTTAAGTGTATGTATGTGTATGGAAAATTGCCTTTCAATTGGTTTTAAAAGTGGTTCAATTGGAAGAAAGATCAGAAATCAGGAAAATTAGGGCCAAGTCAAATAATCAGAGGAAAAAGTCAACTCTTGACTTTTTGAGGCCAAGTTCATAAAATTCATGTTACATATGTCCAATGTACAAAATTTGGTCAAGAAACTCCAAAGGAATCATGAAAAAATCAAGATGTGGAAAGTTGCCATTTTTGGATGAAGAAGGGTTACTAAAAATAGCAAGTTTTGGCCATTTTGCATCAGAGTTTGAGCCAAGGCCATTTAAAATTGAAACACCAAATGAAAATTCCACTCGGCCACAACAAAAGATCTTGTTTTAAGCTCCAAATCCATGTGTAGAACATCTCCATTGGATAAAAATTGAGTGCGATATGATTGATCAAAGTTTGAGCAAAGTAGGTTCAAAACTAGGCCATGATCAAGATTTTCAGGGCACGCGCGCAGTCATTTTAACAAACATGTGGTGGGCCAAATGTCCACTCATTTTTCTCATGGTTAAAGGACTCAAATGAAAAATCTTTCAACATGAAAGTTGTTCCTCTATGTGAGATCTTTAAGATTGGTGTTCATGTGTTTTTCATTTGGTCAAAGGTCAAGAAGTTATGTTGAGTCCAATGTGCTATGATCATGCTGAGAACCTAGGTGCCATGTTACCTTGTCAACCAACCTTTGCCACGCCCTCATACCAGTCCCAAGCTTATGCGTTATAAGTCATTTTGCAACTTACTCCAAACCCTATTTCAATTCAATTTTCATATCAAAGTTGTCCTATTACATCCCCTCTTTCCAACGTCTCCAAGAACTCATTAGATCATCCACAATGCCAAGAGAAAATCACCATTAAACATCCATGTTTGCATTATTTCCAAACTGTCACAAAAAACCAGAAAAATGAATGTTGTTGTTGTGGTCTCAGTTTGCCCGTGCATTGCTCACTCTCCAACTCTTTCTTCATTTAACCAAACATTCATCACATGTCCATGCACATGAGCACGTGCATTACATAAAAATAGAAAGAACAACTTGCTGAGCAAGTTTCACCTACACAAGCCGTGCCATTTCATTTCTCTTCACCTCCACCATAGTTTATCATGGGTTATCATCACCATAGCTTTGCTCTCCCTAACTAACTTGACTCAGTTAGTTAGGGATGACTCACTTAACTCAACTGTGACTCACTTAACTCACTCATTAAACCATAGTTAACCCACACTATAAAACAAAAATCTCACTTCACATTTTGATTCAGCTTCATTTTCTCTCATTTTTCACTTCAAAACACTTCAAACTCTCCCTCACATTCTCTCTACTTTCCCTCTGATTTCACACGAGCTTCACCATCTTTCCTTCATCTACTTCATCTTCATCATCATCAATGGCATTGAATTGAAGCCTTTCTACACAGTCCTCAAGATTTTGCAAGCATTGTTCAACATTGAACCTCTCTGCTCTCAAGACCATTGGTTGTATAGCATTTATTTTGCTAAGTTCGTGAAGCTCCAAGGTTGCAGAACAAGTATTTCCTCTGGTTTTCTCAAACTATACAAGAACTGCAAGATCAGGTTCCAAATCTCACAAACTCTTTTCTCACGATTTACTTGTTTATTTTGTTGTTTTAATGTTGATATGAGCTTAATAGAAGCATTCCAAACTCTGGCTAGTTGATAGGCCTTCTAAAGGCTTAGTTGCAAAACCTAGGGCATGTTTTACTCTTCTCTGTTCTCCATGTGCACGTGTATTATGTGGAAAATAGTGGTAGATCCATGATTTGCATGAGCTCAGCTTTAATTTGGTATATGATTTGTGCATCTTGGTGAGATATGAGGGTTGCAGAAGGTGGTGATTGACCGGAGAAGGTGACCGGAGGTCCCTCTCCGGCCGGTGATCGTTATGTTAGGGTTTCTGGTCAGAATTAATGTGGACCGTTTGATGTTCATGATCCAATGCTCCAAAACGTGACAACGCATTAAAAGGAACGTGCTCCTCACGTGTTTTTTTCTGATTCTCATTTAAACGTTTTATGGTGCAGTGCATGTTAGTTGTTGTGTTCCTCCACGCGTGATCATTGATTTTGTTTACTTTGACCTTTGTGTTGACTTGACCTAATCTGATGGTTGTAATTGCTTTGACTTGTGTTGACTGAGGAGCATGGTAGTTATTGTGTTATGCGAGCTTAGTGGACCTAGTCAGATTGATATCCACACCCCCATGCCTTAAGCCCAATGTAATTTGAACTGATTAATTACTAGTCACGCACCCCCATTCCTTTTTGCATTGCATTGTATTTTTCCATTTTTCTACACGTTTGTTTTTTAATTTTTAAAAATACTAAATAGCATCATAAAATTCCACAAAAATTCATGAGCCTTCTTAAAACATTTATAAAATTTTTGGTGATTTTATTTTCTGATTTTATGACCTTTTTACCCCTGCTCCATAATTTTCTTTGAATTTCTTTGATGTGCATTCTTAATATGGTACATGATCTTGTTTAATTTTGTTCTTGATCATTAAAAATTGTTTTGATGCTCTTCTTTTTGCATTGAGTCATTATCATCTTGAGGTATGTTAAGTGTTTTTATTTGATTTTTTTAGGTTAGTTTATGGCATGTTTGGTGTTCACTTTTGTGCTACTTTGTATGATATGTCTATTTGACCTAAGTGCATTGTTTGACATCATTTTGCCTTGGTTCCTTGCATGCTACTTTGATATGTGATTCATCTATGATTAGTGAACTTAAATACCATGTTTTCATAATTTTCATGAGGCCATTTGATTTTTGTTTGATGCATTTCATTTAAAGCATTATAACATGTCATATCATTGTAATCTTTTGTGCATGTTTACATGTTTTCTTTTGTGTATACTTGCATGATCATTTGCCTATTTGGTGAGCTACACTCTTGACATTATAGGACATTGATACATATCATATGTCATCTTTGCTTGTTGATTATCATTTGAACCTTGTGCACCTTTAACATGTTGTGTTTGCACTTTCCTTTGTTTGGAACTTCCATTTCAATTCTACTTCTTCTATCACTTCTTAAATGTCTTGATGTGCTTCATGAATACTTGTGAGAGGTTTGTGAATCATTTTTCATTTCATTTCAATTCTGATCCATGGATTACATGTTCCATTTATGCATTTCTTCTTTTTCCCTTCATCTTTCATTCTCCCTTTTTCTTATGGTGGCATGTTCTAATGCTATGGATGATGTTTGTTGCCTATCCACTTGGACTTGCATGATAATAACCATTTGTTTCCATATGATGTACATTCTGGTTGTGGCTCTAGGATTTGGTTCCTCATTTAATTCTTTTGAGTTTTATGATGCATTACATGTTCTTTTACTTCTTATACTTCTTATACATGTTTACTAACCATGTAGGGGCTTTGGTAAGTTTCAATTGAGTGTGGATAAGGAATCCACATTCAACTTCTATCCTTTCTCTTTTACAATTCCATTCTATGTTTTGTTAAGCACTTATGTGCTTTCTGTTAATAACTCCTTACTTTCCCTTTTTGAATTACAATTCATCTTCTACTTTAGAAGTGAATTGTTTAATTCTTTCTTTCTTTAGACTTTAGGTTGAAACCTCACAAACCTTTAGGATCACTCCCTTTAATCTTCAATTAGGATTGAGTCTTAGTCCACATAGGTTTTACCTTTTCTCCTCTCTTGAGTCTCTCTTCTCATCTCTTAAAGGAAACTCAAAACATCTAATAAAGGTAGGCATTTATTGCATTTAGGCCTTTCATATAAAGAAAAGGTTATAAGGGGTCTTCTCTTATAATCTTAGAATGTATAGCATATAGCCCATCTTGGGTCAATGTGTTAAACATTTGATCTTGTATGAGGGACTTAAATGCAATACTTGTTGAAGGTACAAATAAAAAACACTTCTTCATTTCTTAATTAACAAAAACACTTAATAAACACAAGTATGCTAGTGTGTTTGAACCTTGACAATTGGAACTAAGGGTGGGGGTCTTCTTCACCCTTAGTGTGCTTTCTTACCCATTCCATCTTGGAATGTGAGAATGTACATATTCCAATGACTAAGATCCAGATACACTATCATATGCAAACAAATGAAAAAACTTCTAAAAGACAAAAACAAACAATAACGTCTTTCCTTCGGGAATTCTTTTCTCATCTCACTCACTCTCAACGTATGAACGTGCTTCTACTCGTTCTCTTGCAAGATGGTAACGCACTCGGACCAGCGAGCCTGCAACACCTGAGCTAGAACGTAAGCCGTTCTCTAAAAAACACAAACAATTCATCCCTAGTGAGGGGAACTACGTCGCTCTGATTCTCATGCTCCCGATGAGATACGTAGGCAGTGGGGTAGGGCCCATGCGAGCACTTCTTTTATTTTCCCTAAATTTGTTTCTCTTTCTCTTTCTCTTTCTTTCTTTCAGTTCCCTTTTTTCCAGCATTCTTTTCTTACACCCTTTGATTGAGACAAGCAAGCGTGGATCCCATCGGGTACGATGGACGCGTGGGGGTGCTAATACCTTCCTCTCGCGTAACCGACTCCCTTACCCAATTCTCTTGGTCGCAAGGCCATGCTCTTTCCTTTCCTTCAGGTTTATGCAGTGTTTCCTTTCCCTCTCTTGGGATAAATACACATTGCTGGCGACTCTGTTTCGGTGCCACTTTCGCGTTTGTACTAGGATGAAAATCCCGGGAGCGACATATACCACCTTCTTTTTCGTCGAAGTTATTACAAAGATGAGTTCTCTTATATTTTTATTACAAAAGATATTTGAAGTGCATCAGATTATGAGTGTTTAATAGATAACGATTGCTCGAATGGTCGAGTAAAGCAACTCGTATCCAAACAAACGAGGAGAGGAATAGAAGGCTCTAGACCATTTCCCTTTTCATCCTTAATGAAATAATATTTAAGAAGGATTAAGTGTTTTAATTTAGATTGAAGAAATGTGCTCAATGTTAATCGAGGTTTTAATTTGCGTCGAAGCAAAATTATTCGAAACGAGTGATTCAAAAAGAAATCCACTTGGCATCTGACCAAGGGTTTTGATTGGGAAAGATTGATTTTATGTGGCCAAGTTATTTAATTAATTAACCAAATTAATCAATTAAAATATAATTAATCAAATAATTAAGTTAATTAAAAATCAATTAATAAAATTAATCAATTAAAATGAAATTTAATCAATTAATCAAGTTAATTAAAAAAAATAATCAACAAAATTAATCAATTAATCAAGTTAATTAAAAAATTAATTAATAAAATTAATCAATTAATCATGTTAATAAAAAAATTAATTAACAAAATAAATTAATTAAAATCAATTTAATCAATTAATTATATAAAAACAAACAAAAATAGAAAAATAATAATAAAATAAATAAATAAAAAAGAGAAAAAAAATAAAAAATAAGGTGGGTGGGGTGTGGCCCCCATGCACGTTTCTTCTTCACATGCAGCACGCAAGAAATTGAAATTTGGAATTGCAAGTAACAGCTTTAGCAACCAAGTCACTGAAGAAAAAAATATACTGCTAGTTTATTTGACCCACTTTTAACTATCTTAATTTTTCACGAAATCACATAAATAAATAATGAAAATTCATCTACTTGAATTGATGAACACAATGACATACTCAAAAATCAACAATCAACAATTAAAATTTTCAAAAATTTTATAGTGGTATGCACAAAAACACAGATTTTTCGGAAACTCACATTTCAGGCTATTTTCAAAATGATTAAATGATATGAAACATACTAAGTGCAGAAACAAGTTTATGTCAAGAAATTAAGTAAAAATCAAGAGTCAAAGCTTACCCACGCGAAAAGCTTTAAGAATGCGAAGAACACCGAAGAGTTTTCCAGCGAGTTTGCAAATTCCAGTCACCGTCCGATGTAGCTCCAAACTGATACCGATCAATGTGATCTTAATCACTCTTCAATCATCTCCATTTTGTCTTTCAAAATTTTCAATTATTTTCCATTTCTGAGCAAAATTCAAGTAGTGAATATGCTATCATTTTGACTCCTTTTTTTGTGAGTGATGATATGTTGTTGTTTAAATAGACCAAATGTGAGGGTGAATTTTTCGAGGGAGTTAGAATGTGAAAAATGAAAATGAGGGATGGTTAGGATTGCACTAATTAGTGATCCATGTAAAAAAGTGTTTAATCGAGGGTTAGGATTGTATGAGATTGCAAGTTGATTGTGGTTTTGTGTTTGTTTCAAGTGGTAAATGTCGATAGGGATCCAAGTGAATTGATTAGAAAAAATGTAAGTCGTTGATTAATTCATTCTAATGGCCAACAATTAACACTTAGTAATTAGAGTTTTTACAATTAAATGCAATACCAAAAAAAAATCTTGGATATTCTTTGATGATAAAAATGAATTTAAAAGAAATAAATGAAATAAAATTCAAATCCTTTTTTTAACAAAGCAAATAAAAATCAAATGACTATTTATTTATGTATATTTATTTCCATGATATTTTGACGAAAAAACAAAAATAAAAAGAATTAAAATTGATAAAAATCGGGTGCGAAAATATACGAAAAAAGTAAAATGAATGGATTAAAATAAACTATGCGAAATAACTTCCGTAAAATAGACAGTTAAAGATCAAATTTTGCAATAAAAAATGCCTGGTTGAAAAGGCTCAGACTGATCAAATTGCAAATGCAAATGGAATCGAAAAAAATAAATGATCACACCATGTTAAACTACGCAAAACGTAGATTAATAAAACTGTCACTTGCCAACCCGATCTTAAAATTTTTTGCCCGCTAATCTGACGCACATTTGAAAATTGATTCAACCGGGTCTATCTATATAACCAAAAGTTTTATCTTAAGCATGATAAAAGGAGGTTGGTTACATGAAAGTTTAAAACGCTAGGAAAAAATTGGGGTATGACAATATCGTGGCTAACATTTCAGAGGTAAACTGCACTGAACTTTACCTTATACCCAAAGTAGGTAGTCCTCAAACTGTTCATCAATTCAGGCCAATTTCTCAGTGTAATTCTATCTATACATTTTTTAGCAAAATAATAGTGAATATGCTAAGAAATTATATATAATTGTCTCTCATAACCAACCAGGCTTCATTCCTAAAAGAAATATCCATGAGAACATAGTAGTGGCCCAAGAAATCCTCCATAGTATGCATAAACTCAAGGGAAAAATGGGATTCTTTACAATTAAGGTTTATTTAGCTAAGGCATATGACAAAATTAGTTGGAATTTTGTGAACAAGGTGCTAAATAAAGTAGGCATTCCAACCAAGTTGTCTGAAATTATAATGATAGTTATTACCTCTATTAAGACGGGAGTGTCATGGAATGGGGAAAAAGGAGATTACTCCAACTCTAAGAAAGGTTTAAGAGAAGTAGATCTCTTGTCACCTTATCTCTCTGTCTTATGTATTGATAAGCTTTCTCATATGATCAATGATGCAGTGGAGGACAGAAAGTGGGATTTCAGGAAAGCAGGAAGAAATAGTCCTAAGATTTCACAATTAATGTTTGTTGATAACTTAATTCTCTTTAGAAAAGCCATTGAGGATCAAATCCAATGTGTTATGGATATTTTTCATACCTTCTATTATGCATCAGATCAAAGAGTTAGCATGGAAAAGTCTAATATCATGTTCTCTCGTAGTACACCCGTTTATATAAGAAGACAAAACATCTAATAGTCAGGGCTCAAAGAAACAGAAGAATTAGGAACTTATCTTGGGGCTCCTTTGATAGAAAAAAGCCCTAAGGTAAATAACTATTGGTACTTGATAGATAAGGTCAAGAGTAAACTGTCTAACTGGAGAGGAAAATACCTTTCCTTTGTACGAAGAGTTATACTAGAAAAGACAGTGTTTGAAGCCTTGCCTTCTTATACTATGATTAACACGGTTGTGCCAAAAATGTGTCTCAAATAAATTCGAATATTTCAAAGGGACTTTATATGGGGTGATAGTGAGGAAAACCAAAATCATCACACAGTAAGATGGAGAAATCATGGATGGTTGGGTTTGAGGAACCTTATGTATATGAAAAAAGCTTGCATAGAAAATTTAGGTTGGCACATCAAACAATGGGATGATACTCTCCGGTGTGCAATAATGAGAAGTAAGTACTGAAATTCTGGTAATCAGACACCAGATGTCGAGTATGATGTCACGACATTGGGATCAGGACAATAATTCAACACAAATAATTATGCAGTTAAAGTAAATAGCTGGAAGTAAATAACACAGGTAATTGTTAACCCAGTTCGGTGCAACATCACCTACATTCGGGGGCATCCAAGCCAGGAAGGAAATCCACTATATTAGTATTAGTTTGAAGCCCAAGTAAACAACCTCCAGTTTACAATCTTCTCACCTAATCACTACCCGTGCTATTTCTATCTAAGACACTTCTGGATATGAGACCCCTCTCACTTCCCTTCAATCACACAACAATGATAAAACTTATAACAGTGAAAAATAGAAGACACACTTCCAATGACACAAAATCCACTCTTGATTAAAAGCTCATGAGTGATTTATGCATGAATGGCCTATAAATAACAATGAACATAATCCAACTCTGATATCAAAGTGATATAAGATTGGATCACAAATAACAAACCAAACCCTAAAATCTCCATGCACACACACGACTTAGTTTTTTTTCTTTAGGTTTATAAACGTCCTTAAATAGCCTTTGGTAAGCATGGACTTCGGGCTCTTCAAACAAAAATAACGCCTATCCAAAATGCTTGCTGCATAAATTATGCAGAATCTTCTACACAAAAATAGGAACAACATCACAAGTTCCCAAAAATGTCTCAAGGTTCCTTTTTATGAAACAAGTGCAAATCTAGAACGAAACAGGTGATCCTAAAATACCCTTCTTGGACTGCCACAACATTTGAGCTAAAACAAAAATGAATCTCACATTTAAAACAAATCTTCCAAGAAGTAAAACCTAAAACCCGCACTGATGTCTAACCAACATGTCACGACAACGTGCTTAACATCTCTGCAATGATGTCTGACTAACATGTTAAGACACCTTGCTCAACATCTTGCTGTGATACATGTTTTAACAAAATTAATGTCAATCCCAAAATCATTGACCTTACAATCTCCCCCGTTGACAAATTTTGGCTAAAACAACCTTTGCATAAAGTACTGGAAAAAAAGAAAACAACACCAACAACCACAAAAAGCAAAAACCACACACATACTTGGTATAAAACCAGAACATATCAGAGGCACACGCACCAACACTAAAGAGGAGACCCATCCTCACAGAAAAACACACACAGAGAAAAATAACTCTCACAAACCAATATTCTCCCAAAAGTATTTGAAATACAATGTCAGGAAATTATGCCAAACATCACAACTACAATCACAGCAAACACACTAGAGAGCCTAAGCACACACACTCACCCTTAAAGGCAAGATCAACAATTCAGATCTTACTCCCCCTATCACATAAAATCATATACTCCCCCTCAAGAGAACAACCAAAACACTTCCCACTTATAGAAAAGCAAACACAAGAACATAGATGCTACACACAAAAACTATGCAGAAAAAAATAAATTCTCCCAGACATGACATAATGTCAGGACATATAATATGACCTCCCAACAATACAGAGAAAGATAGATCATGCTCATGCTGCTCCCCTTGAGTCGTTCTCCCCCTCAAACATAGACCGCTATAGCATATTAAAGCAACAACACATTCTACTACTACTACTACTACCACATCCAACCAAATACCATTACTCCCTTTTTTTAGCCATAAATTAGACAACAACAAACAAAGGCATAAATTATACATCACCAGCAGCAGCATTTTCCCATTCCTTATCTCCTTCAACAACAAAACTAATTTCTATAATTCCTCAAAAATGCAAATTCCCAGTTCACCCCTTAACTTTTCAAATTGATTTGCATCCAAAGCTTTGGTGAAAATATCAGCCAGTTGCTTCTCAGTGGCCACATATTCAAGAGTAACAACTTTTTCTTTAACAAGATCCCTGATAAAATGATGATGGATGTCAATGTGCTTTGTCCTGCTATGTTGAACGAGAGTTTTAGAAATGTTGATAGCACTTAAGTTGTCACAATATAATGTCATGACATATTGTTTGATATTATATTCTTTTAAAATTTGCTTCATCCAAATTAACTGAGAGTAGGTACTTCCTGCTGCAATATACTCATCCTCAGTAGTGGATAGGGACACACAATTTTGCTTCTTGCTGAACCAAGATATAAGATTATTCCCTAAGAAGAAACATCATCCTGAAGTGCTTTTCCTATCATCAACACTACCTGCCCAAGCATCACAATAACCAATAAGCATGGAATCAGAACCATGAGAATATAACATGCCATAGTCACTTGTACCATTGAAATACTTCATAATGCTCTTCACTTGATTGATGTGATTTATTTTAGGCTCAACTTGATATTTTGTACAAACACTAACAACAAATGTGATGTCAGGTCCTTTAGCTGTGAGGTACAACAGGCTACCAATCATGCTTTTGCACAGACTTTGATCCACATTAACACCTTTTTCATCTTTAGAAAGCTTCAAATAAGTAGGTTCAGGTGTCCTCTTGTGACTGCCATTCTCCATACTAAACTTCTTCACTGTGTTCTTGGCATACTTACGTTGCGAGATAAAGATAAAGTCATCCATATGTCTCACTTGAAGTCCAAGAAAATGGGTTAATTCACCTACAAGACTCATCTCAAATTCAGATTGCATCTGCTTGACAAAATGTTGAACCATCTCACTTGACATCCCTTCAAATACAATGCCATCCACATATATCTGAGCAATCATGAGTTTTCCATCCTTTTCCTTAACAAACAGGGTCTTGTCTATTCCTCATTTCCTGTACCCATTACTGACAAGAAATTATGTTAGCCTTTCATACCAAGCCCTAGGAGCTTTCTTTAGTCCATAAAGAGCTATCTTCAGTTTGAACACATGATCTAGAAAAGTAGGATCAATAAACCCTATTGGTTGTTCAATATATACTTCCTCTTATAAGTACCCATTCAAAAAGGAACTTTTCACATCCATCTGAAACAGCTTGAACTTTAGTAAACATGCCACTCCTAGTAATAGTCTTATGGATTTAAGACGAGTAACTAGAGTAAAAGTCTCATCAAAATCTACTCCTTCAATTTGAGTGTATCCTTGAGCCATAAATCTGGCCTTATTTCTGGTGACAACTCTGTTTTCATCATATTTATTTTTATAGACCCATCTTGTACCAATGACATTTGTTCCTTCAGGTCTAGGAAATAAATCCCAAACTTCATTCCTCTTGAACTGACCTAATTCTTCTTGCATGGAATCGATCCAGAATTCATCAGTTAAAGCCTCTTTCACATTCTTGGGTTCAATCTTAGAGACAAAGTAAGAGTTAGATACCACCTCCCTTGATATAGTGATAATCCCTTCATTAGGATTTCCTATAATAATTTCCTTAGGATGATCTTTTTGAATTCTGATAGAGAGACCTTTGTTGGCTTGATTGTTATCAGCCTCAATAGCTGCAGCTTCATTGTTGGTCTCAATATCAACCACATTTACTGAAGTATCATACATATGAGAAGATGTTTCAACATCATCTTCAACATCCGTATTATTTTCTATGTTTGAATCATCAATCACAACATTAATAGATTCCATCATGACCTTGGTTCTGGTATTGAAGACTATATATGCTCTGATGTTTGTAGAGTAACCCAGAAATATTCCTTTATCACTCTTGGGATCCATCTTTCTTCTTTGTTCACGATCAGCCAAAATGTAGCATTTACTTCCAAAAACATGAAAGTATTTGACAATAGGCTTCCTTCCTTTCCACAACTCATAGAGTGTAGCTGAAGCACCAGTTCTCAAGGTAACCCTGTTATGAATATAACACGCATTATTCATTGCTTCAGCCCAAAAATGATATGGAAGATGCTTAGCATGAAGCATGACTCTAGATAATTCTTGAAGAGTAATATTCTTACGCTTAACAACTACATTTTGCTAAGGGGTGAGAGGGGAAGAAAATTCATGGCTCATACCTTCAGAGGAGAAAAAATCAGCAAATTTTCTATTTTCAAACCCTTTTCCATGGTCACTTCTAATCCTGACAATTTTACTTTCCTTCTCTCTTTGAAGTCTTTGAAATAAAACTTTAAAAGCATTTAATTTTTCTTTGATGAAGTTCACCCAAGTGAATCTTGAAAGATCATCAACAAAAACATAAGCATACCTCTTCCCACCAAGGCTTCCATCTTGCATAGGGCCCATTAAATCCATATAAAGAAGTTCCAGAACTTTTGAAGTAGTTAGATGTTAGATCTTCGGGTGTGACATCTTGGTCTAGTTTCCAATTTGACACTCACCACAGATTCTTCCTTCCTCTATTCTGAGCTTGGGAATGCCTATGATAACTGATAAGTGCAAATTGTAGCTATTTTTGTATATAAGTTTTGTTGCACTTATCAGTTCTTTTTGTGAATAAACCCCGATTTGTTTATAAATACGTTTACTTTACTTTTTAGTGTATATATTGCGTATAGTGTAAATATCATTGAGTTTAATTGATTTTTTCTCAATTTTTGCAGGTATCCAATCAAGGATGTCTTGCCTTTGTTGTATAGAGCATTGAATAAGCTTTCCAACGCTTCGAACCGTGCGTCAATCGGAGTTACGGTTCAAAAGTTACGAATAAAACAGTGTAGAATTTTCTGGTGTGATTCGCCCCTGCTGCTCCGAGCGGGAATTCCGCCTGGCGAAACTGCAAAAGCGTCGGGCGATGCCAAAATTCCGCCGGGCGAAGCACAGGCACAGCAATGTCACAATTCTGGAACTTGCAAAAATAAACCGCCTTTCTCCGCCGGGCGAAGCCAGAATTCCGCCGGGCGAATTTTGACGGGCTGAAACTCCATTAAAGGTCCAAAAACACAATTTTTAGGTATGGTTTTGGTATTTTTAGTTCCAAATCCATCCAATAGCATTTTTTGACCAGAATTAGGCTAGAAAACACATTGGAGCATGCATTAGGATGATCCGGAGTCGAATCCTTCATCAATCGGAGCCGACAACTCAAGAAATGTTTGGTTTTTCTCCATTTCTTCTCTATGTTTTTCTCTTTTTGTTGGGTTATGTTTGTATTGTTACTCTAAACCTATGTACATGTATTGATCATGGTTGTATAATATATATGCTTTACAAATCATTATCGATGTCTTCCTTGATCTTTTTTTGCATTTATGTTTGGATTTGTGTTGTGTTAGAGATAAACATCACGAATCTTGATTAAGGATGGATATCTATTGTCTAGATGCTAGAGATAGATTTAGATAATAATCTTTATGGTGTCGGAACTTAATGTCTTCCGTGTTTCGAGGCGTCGTGCGCGAGAGTGATGACGAGAGTGATACAGTTGCTCTCTCAGATCAGTGTGCCAGAGATGGACACTGTTGTGAGCGACACATGATGATTTTGATGAGTATTATATGTTGAATGCGACTGATCGATAGGTTTACGTTTGTTCTGAGTAGTGTATATTCATGCTTGATAGGTTTCTTCTCTTCAAAGAATATACTTTTTATGTTTTTATTTACTTTTCCGCATTTACCTTAAAACCATTTAAAACCAAACTCATTAACATTGATATTGTCGAACGGCAGTTCAGTAGCACCGATCTCTGTGGACACGATAATTCCTAGAAAAATACTTCCAAATCTTTTTGTTTGCTTGCCCTATACCGCTACCAACAATAACTCCTGTAGACACAATCTTCTTCATACCTTTCAGATGCAGATGACCCAGTTTTTGGTGCCACAGCTGGACTTCATCTTCCTTGGACAACAAACATGTGGAGGAACAATTTGTTGATTGAGGTGTCCATAAGTAACAATTATCCTTAGACCTGACTCCCCTCATCAATACCTCATTATTCTCATTAGTGACTACATTCAAACTTAGTAAAATTAACTTTCAGACCTTGATCACATAACTGACTTATGCTTATCAAATTAGCAGTCAGGCCTTTTACAAGGAGAACATTATCAAGACTAGGGTTCCAACTCCTTTAATTTCACCTTTGGCACCATCACCAAAAGTGACATAACTGGTGGAGTGGGACTTAATGTCCACCAGGAACTTCTTTACTCCAATCATATGTCTAGAACATCCACTGTCAAAATACCAGTTTTCTCTAGTTGAAGCTCTGAGAAATGTATGAGCAATAAGACAAGTAGCAACTTCCTTGGGTATCCATTCCTTTCTAGTTTTAAATACTACTTGATTAACCCTAGTGTGTGTTGGACCTTTTAAATAGCCATACAATTTGAAACATAAAGGATTTATATGACCAAATTTACCACGGTGATGACATCTCCAATGCAAGAGCTTACCTCTAGTTTGAGTATTTTGATGTCTGGTACGATGTTGAGACATTTGATTAGACATCATTGGCTCAAGCTTCCTTCTAGGAGGAACAAATTTTGTCACATGGGTTTTTCTTTGACTATTCAAAGATTGATAATCAAACCCTATACCAGTAAATATTCTTCCTCTTTCTCCAACTTGAAGTATCTCATCCAACACATTAGAGCCATTGTTTAACATCC
Source organism: Lathyrus tuberosus (assembly GCA_022829125.1). Classification (NCBI taxonomy): domain Eukaryota; kingdom Viridiplantae; phylum Streptophyta; class Magnoliopsida; order Fabales; family Fabaceae; genus Lathyrus; species Lathyrus tuberosus. The sequence goes on from JALAZF010000104.1 coordinate 15,038,211, forward strand.
TCATAGACTTGGTCATATTTTTAAGTTTTGAGGTCAACAGGGTCACTTCATTCTGTAGACCAAAGATTTTAGATAAGCATTCTTCCTTTTCAACTTGCAATTGAGATATAACTTCCTTATGCTTTTCTCCTAGTTGACAAACCTCTTCACTTTTGATGCATAATTCTTTGTAAAAGGAAGCCAGTTCCTCATATGAAATTTCTTCATCACACGAGTCTTCATCAGAATCCCACCCTTTAGTTAAAGCAGTTACAAGTTTAGAAAATTCATCCTCAAGTTCACTTTCATCATTAGACCAAGAAATAGACAGCCCCTTATGTTGTTTCTTGAGGTAGGTAGGACATTCTGCTCTAATTTGTACAAAGCCTTCACATTCATGACACATAATGCCTTTGCTTTGATTAGACCTCTCTTCTATCCTTGCTTTTCTTTGAGAATCATAGTTCTTGCTGATGTCAAATATGATGTTCTTGACATTAGGTATTAACTTCCTGTCCAATATTTTTAGCACCTTGTTGAATTGCCTTACAAGCAGTAAAATAACATTATAAATTCCTTCATTAGTATCTAGGTCACATTGATCCTCTTCAACTTCAGTGTTAGAGAAAAAAGCTATGCTCTTGTTCTTCTTTTCAGATCTGTCACTAATAGCCAATTCAAAAGTTTGAAGTGACCCAACAAGTTCATCTACTCTCATGTTGCTGATGTCTTGGGCTTCTTCAATGGTTGTTATCTTCATGTCAAATCTCTTAGGTAGAGACCTGGAAATTTTTTTAACCAGCTTCTCTTATATCAACTTTTCCTCCTAAGGCACTAAAAGAATTTGCTATTTCAAGAACATTCACATGAAAGTCATGAATGCTTTCATCATCTTTCATCTTTAAATTTTCAAATCTGGTAGCGAGCAGCTAGACATCTTCACCTTAGATGTGCCTTCATGAGTGGGTTTTAGAATTTCCCAAGCATTTTGGCCACAATACATGTGTTTATTAATCTGAACATGTTTTTGTCAACTCTATTGAATAGGACATTCAAAGCTTTGGAGTTTCCAAGAGCAATTTCATCTTCTTCCTTAGACCAGTCCTCTTCTAGCTTCAAAGTCTCCTTCCCTTCTTTATCTTTAACAACGGGATGTTCCCAACCCTTGATGATAGCTTTCCAGGTTTTTCTATCCATAAATTTTATGAAAGCCACCATACGTGCCTTCCAATAGTCATAGTTGGTGCAATCTAAGACAGGGGGTCTGTTAACATTTCCTCCTCCTTCCTTTTCCATAGTACCAGAAAGTATCTTCCCCAGATCTCACCCAGAAACAGAGAAGGATGCCTGCTCTGATACCAATTAAAATTCTGGTAATCAGCCACCGATGTCGAGTACGATGTCACGACACTAGGATCAGGACAATAACACAACACAAACAATTATGCAGTTAAAGCAAATAACTGGAAGCAAATAACACGGTTAATTGTTAACCCAGTTAGGTGCAATATCACCTACATCTGAGGTCATCCAAGCCAGGAATAAAATCCACTATAATAGTATTAGTTTGAAGCCCAAGTAAATAACCTATGGTTTATAATCTTCTCACCTAATCACTACCCGTGCTATTTTTATCTAAGACACTCCTAGATATGAGACCCCTCTCACTTCCCTTCAATCACACAACAGTGATAAAACTTATAACAATGAACAATAGAAGACACACTTCCAATGACACAGAATCCACTCTTGCTTAAAAGCTCATGAGTGATTCACAATTACAACTTAATAAATTCAGTCCACTTCAAGCATTTAAGTGATGCATGAATGGCTCAAAAATAACAATGAACACAGTCCAACTCTAATATCAAAGTGATATAATAGTGGATCACAAATAACAAACCAAACCCTAAAATCTCCTTGCATACACACACGACTTAGTTTTTATTCTTTAGGTTTAGAAATGTCCTTAAATTAACTTTGGTAAACATGGGCTTCGGGCTCTTCAAACAAAAATAACACCTATCCAAAACGCTTGTTGTATAAATTATGCAGAATCTTCTACACAAAAATAGGTGCGACATCACAAGTTTCCAAAAATGTCTCAAGGTTCATTTTTTATGAAACAAGTGCAAATCTGGAACGAAACAGGTGATCCTAAAATACCCTTCTTCGACTGCGACAATATCTGAGCTAAAACCAAATTGAGTCTCACATTTAAAACAAATCTTCCAAGAAGTAAAACCTAAAACCTGCACTAATTTCCAACCAACATGTCATGACATCGTGCTTAACATCTCTACAATGATGTCTTACCAACATGTCAAGACACCTTGCTCAACATCTTGTTGTGATACATGTTTTAACAAAATTATTGCCAATCCCAAAATGACAGACCTAACAAATACATAAGTCAGAGACATAGGATTAATGAAGTTTGTTATAAACCTTATGATTCTAGCCTTTGGAAGCAGATAGTGAGCATTTGGCCTATCCTTGTTGCTATGTACTTTTGGGAAGTTAGAAAATCACCAAAATTAGAGAATGGGAAGTTGCTTGGGTTAAACCTGGACTCAAGATTCAAGATGTGATGATACAGCCGAGTGGAGACAGAAGGATAACAAGTTTAGCCGATTTAGTAACTATTAGAGGGAATTACAAATGGATCCTTCTAAGGAACAACTTCAACCAGGATGTTTGGGAAAAATTCAAGCTATCCCACCACAAAACACGAATGATTTGCATGATTGGTCAAAGATCAACATGACTCAAAATCAAAGCAGATATGATGTAGATTGGTCAGTGGTTTGGGTCACTACGTGTTACAATATTTGGTAATGGAGGAACCAAATATTGCATGTGTTAACATATCTTATGCCTCAAAACCTTGTTCATGTTATCCAAGAGAATGTCCAGTTGTACAACACAAGTATAAGGATGCCAAAAAAGTTATTATAACACCTACAGTAGAGATTCATGTCAAGTGGATGCCACCTGAAGTGGATTGGAAATGACTTAATTCATATGGAGCAGTCCAAGTTGGGAAAGGTGCAAGATGCGAGGGAATGTTTAGAGACCATAACGAGAACTGGTTAGGAGGTTATGCCAAGAATATTGGTCAATGTAGTAGTTATGCAACTGAGCTTCGGGGCATGTTAGTTGGTATTATAGTGGCTCGAGATAGAGTTTACAAAAGACAAGTAGTTCTAGTCGACAACAAACATGTGGTTGAAACTATTACTAAGAGTCATGTTGAAAAAGGTCCAAGAATAAATTTGATTTGAAGAATTCGGCCATTGATAATCAGTATTGGAGACTTGCATATAATTGTGTTGATATCCTTGCAAACAGGGAAGCTAATAATTGTGTTGACATCCTTGCAAAACATGATGCTTATGTGACAGGGGGTTAATGGTGTATGATGTCTGTCCAAATTTTGTGTATCAAAACATGGTAGAAGACTTATGAGAGACATTTGCTAGGAAACTTGTTCCATTGTAATTTTTTGATTCGGCTTAGGACCTCTTTATTCACACAAAAAATCTCAGTCATTTGTGTATGATTTTATGATTGGAATGTTTTTTTTCATCTTTCACATTTTATACCAAATATACATCCTATTGATGGATTGTTTATTTTTTGGTACAAGTTTTTATGGATTGTTTATACAATTAATGTTAAAATATTTGTGAAAATATGTGTTAAAATAAAAATTTGAGCGGTAAATTAAAAAAAAACTAGTTGAATCTTGCATTCGAGAACTTTCACATTTTTTCAATTATTTATATTGTGGAAGTAATTAAATTTGAAATTGTCACGTTATCTCAAACGATCACTTTTGACTGAGAAAGTTATGACTGTTGAACAAATGGATTACACATAGCCTCCATTTCCTAATCTATCTCTCACATTTTTATTTATTTGAGTATTCACTTCCCAAATCATCTCTCATAATTTAATCGTCCATTTCTATAACGGTCAAATGATCTGACTCGTTCATTCATAGGTTGGAGAAGGACTTTTCAATATAAATAGAGACCTTAATTCACTTCTCAAATTAAACTAAAATTTCACTTTTTTCCTTTTCATTCATTTTTTTTTGCTCTTTGAGTTTTAGGATTCACTTCTTTCTTTCTAGTCGTTCAAATTTCTGAGTTTTTTTTGTTTGTAGAAAAATCTCTACGGAGATTAGCTTTTTTGAAAAAAAATCTTTTCATTGGAGAAATTATTGTAAGTGGTCTTATGATCATAAATGGTGTATTTTAGAACAGTGTTATAAAATGCGAGGGAAATCTAGTTCGAAAATCAGTCAGAAATCTCTTTGGCGATGTTGGGATAGCATGACACACGAGACAACAAGCATAAGGAGGAATAGATGAATATAAAGTGATTTAGAATGAAAATAAGGTAAGGATAATATTTATTGGAGATTGATCTTAATATGTTACAAATTATAGAAATGGTATATATAGCCAACGAACTAACTAATTAACTGATTTTTCAAACTTCCAAGTTGTGACTGTTTGTTTGTGTTGCAAGTCACTTACTTGCAACACAATCAAATTGCCACTATAGTTGGATTACATATCCAATACTCCTCCTAATTCAGATCACTTAATATTCTCATTCCCATAAATCCTTTGAGACCTTTAAGCCTTCCTTTCTCCAATGGCCATGTATATTTTCAAGTTGTAACTTAGTCTTCCCATATTTAATATTCGAATTCTCTTTGCCAATTTGATCTCTTAGGAAATTATATGTTATTTCTATATACTTTCTCCTACCATGACGCATTTGATGATTTTATATATCAATTGTTGATTTGTTGTCAACTAAAATCTTGATCTTCACAACTTTGCTAACATTTAACTCTTACAATGGTATTTCAATCCACACTGATTGGCAACTTACATATGAGGCTGCAACATATTCCACTTCTCATGATGATAAAGTCATTATTACTTATTTTTTTAAGCTCAATAAAATTAGAGCTTCTCCAATCATCAACAAGTAACCAGGTGTACTATTATTTCCATCTTGATCTCCTTCCTAATCTGAATCAGAATAGCCATATGCATTTGCCTCTCTTGAGTTCTTCAAAATTGTCCATGAGTATTCCATGGTCCATCGTGCCTTTTATGTATTTAAGTATTATTTTAGATGCAAGTAAATTTCATGTGTATATGCTTACCAAGCCCACAATATGGAAAATACCAGTTCTGGTGTTGCATAGGTACCTTAATGAGCCTATGACCTGTTTGTACAAGGTTCCATCTACAAATTCATTATTCGAGTCCTTCTTCAGTTTGATTCTTTCTTCCATGGGAGTAATTGTAGAGTTGAAATTTATCCTCTTGAACTTCTTCAAGATATATTATGCATATTTCTTGTGGTGCAAGAAACTCCGTGTTTTGTGTTTACAAACTCTTCACCTAGAAAATAGGCTAAGTCTCTTAGGCCTGACATCTCAAATTCTTTATTTATGTTAATCTTAAACTTTGTCACTTCAGTTACATATGATCCTATTATCAACAGATCATCCATATATATATGCATAAGATGATTTGATCTTGTTCACTTGAGCATTTCACATACACTTCATGATCTAATATGCACTTGTTGAATCTTAATTTTACTAGAAAATTGTTAATTCTCTTATTCCATAATCTAGGTGTCTGATTCAGTCTATACAATTACTTTCTCATCCTATACACCTTATCTTCTTGCCATTTAACCTTAAAACTTGATGGTTGCGTGACATAGACCACATCATCTAGTGGTCTATTGAGAAAAACTGACTTCAGATCTAACTGATGCATCTTCCACCCTTTTTATATTGCAATGGCCATCATAACTCTTATTGTTTTAAGGTAGGAAACTAGTGCATAGACCCCATTGAAGTAATTTCCAAACCTTTGAAGGAATCCATTTGTTTAGCATGTAAGATGTTGCTTATGTGATTTCGAATTTCACCATTTTTCATTGGATTTATTTATATCTTTTAACTAGATCCATCCTTTGCTCTCATTAAATTATACATATCTCCTTATTCATCAAGTTATTCTTAATTTGTGAGAATATTTTGTATGTACCTGTTGAGCGATAGCCTATTATAATCATGGTCTGACTTCTACCAACCAATTTCCTTCTGAGTTGCTCAGGTATGTGTCTGTAGCAAAGTGAGCCAAAGATCTTGAAGTGTCTAACATTTGGTTTTAGACCAGTCCATGCTTCATAAGGTGTCTTGGTGCTTAGTTTCTTTGTTGAACATCTATGATGATGTGAACTGCAGTTGAGGTTGCCTTCCCCCATAAATGGTTTGGAAACTGTCTTTTCATGAGCATGTTTCTTGCCAAATACAATATGCTTTGTTCTTTCTTTCATAAATGTGTAAGAATTTATTATCTTATGCTTAATTCCTTCTTTCTCACAAAATTGTTCAAATTCAATTTAGGTATATTCACCACTTCCACATGTTCTCTTCCTATTGATGTCACATTCAACTTGCTTTTCAACGAGCAACTTAAATATCTTGAAATTTGTGAACTTCACTTTTTGATTCCATGAAGTAAATCCATATATACCTGGTGAATTCATCTATGAATATTAGGAAATAACAGTTACCTCACACATGACTTTACTTTAAATGGTCCATATACATATGGGCGAAAATCTACAACTTATGATCTGACTTAATAGGCAAGTCATGCTTGAATAATTTCCTTATATACTTGGCTACACAAATTTTTTCACATATTTGCATTGGCATTTTAATTTGAGACTGTCTATACATAATTTTCTTCATCTGCGTAAATCTAAGACTCCATAAATTTAGATGGTCATATCTTTGGTGCCGAAGTCAATTTTGGTCCTAAGTCTTGGTTAGTGCAAGACCTTGATGGTCAAACATGTTAGACATGCTTTTGAATTTTGACTGAGGTGTGTTACACCCCAAATTTTACCCTTAGATCCATTGATCTTTTTCATATCATTTTAAATCATTCATTTTTGCATTTTCTTAGTTAAATATTTCATGGAGCATTGATCATGCATTGTTAGTCATTTTATCATTCCATTTTAGAATTTGTCTTATTTTAAAATTTATTTAGAATTGATTGAGTTTAATTTTTCAATTTAGCTTAATTTTAATTTTAATATATTTATTTTAATATAGTTAAGTTTATATTTTAGCTAGGTTTATATTTTAGTTAAGTCCATATTTTAATCTAATTTAATTTAATTCAATTTTTTATTTGTCCATATTAATTTCAATTGCTTTTATTTTTAATCTAGTTTAATTTTGAATTTAGTTTAGTTTATATCTTTTTAATTCAATTTTAATTTTTAATTTAGTTTTTGTTTTCATCAATTATAGTTTGTTCTTTTAAATTTAACTTTATTTGTTTAATTATTTCTTGTGTTGAAAAATCATTATTATTTTATTTTATTGTTTATTATTCATCATGGCCTACGACATTATTATTATTATCATTATTATCATTGACATTTATCAGTTTTTTTACTATTAGTATTATTTATTTTTATTATGTTTTTATGTCATTTTTTTTCAAGTAAAAAAGGGAAACAAGTCCCAACTTTATGCAGCATCCTGCTATCACTCCATGACAAAACCAAACGTACACTCCACTGCCAACCCTGCATATGAAAAGGATAGAACATGAACAACAAGACAAAATTTGTACCAGAAACTTAATTAACAAGTTTTCAGTTTAATTTAAAAGAAGAAGGAGCGTACAAGAGAGGGAGATTAAAAAAGAGAGTTTCGTCTGTAAAAGACAAAGAGTCCTTTGAACCTTCTTCACAAAAAATGACAACCTTCAGAATTTCATCACTTGCTATACCCAAAAACCTGTACAACGAAAAACCATTCCCTTTCCTGCTTAAAACCATTTACAACCATCAATACCACCCTCACCTTTGAATATCTTCTTTTCCTCCATTCAACCCAGAATCTTCAAATCATTTTCTTCAAACAACATCAACCTACTCCCTCCGTCTGCATCAAAACCACTTTCGTTTCAATCTTCTTCTTCCCGTGACACGTCCCTCTCACCACGCCGTAAACCCTTCACCGCCACATCCTTTAACCATTCACATCACATAAACAACAACACCCTTCAACCACCATACCTCAGTTACGCCACCATGATTAAAAGAGAGAGAGAAAATGGATTTTGTAGCCCGTGAGATCCCAAACCACGACCGAGTAGGGATAGACAAGAGAAACTGAGGCGAGGCGGAGCAGATCGAAGTTAAAGAGGAGCAGAGTTTGAATTAAGAGTGAGTTCATGGTTTCAGATTGAGTTGCTGAACTTCTCGTGTTCATACCTTGCTATCTTGTCGTACGTTTTAGCTCATTAGGGTTAGTTGTGGTTTTGTTCCTTTAAGCATGAACCAAACCGGGTCAGAACCTACCCGGTTGGCTGAACCCAGCGCCCCAGCTCATATGGTGGGCTTAATCATTCCACTTCCAGCCCAATACCTTTCAATAAACCTTAGAATTTGTTTTGATGCTTCATCTTTGATAAATAATGGCGTTAAAAAAAATTGTTATCTTTAAACTTAGAAAATGCCTTTAATTTTTATTTTGAGAAATATCTTTTAGGAGATGTCCTTTAACTTTTTTGTTGCAGATTCATATATATTATTAGGTTTAATTACTAAATAAACAATAAAACTTGTAAAATATTTATTCACCTAGTTTTGGGGTTTAATCTTTATTTTTATCATGTTTAGAATGTAAATATTTAGAATTTACTTTTGACCATTTTATTTCATTCCATATTGTGGGTCGATGATATCACAAAAATCATGACTTGGTTTATTTATTCTAAATCAATAAAGTCTTGATAAATATGAGGCCACACCTTTTTATTTGTTTATTGGTCGATGAAAGTCAAAAATCAAGATTATCGATTTTTTCGATTAGATCCTGATGTAGACGAGACCATTTCGATATCACTTCGATTTTCACTTCTTTTCACATTTTTCTTATATCTTCTTTTTATTTTTGATCGATGAAATTCTTTGTTCACGAATGTTAATTGTCAAGGCGATCAAACTTCATTATTTCAAATCTGTAGTGAGTAATCTCGAGATTACTTTCTATACTTTGGGATCGTGATAGGTTACCTTCGATTAATTAACGAGAGTTTGTGATCTAAGACGAGGTCTTCACCTTTTCTTTTCGTGTGGCACGATTTCCTTAGAGAATGATCCTCAATATCACTTCTCCATCGTGTCTTAACACAAAGATCGAATTGTGCATCCTCCTATAGCATGGTTTTCCTCATAGACTGTGCTATGACGGTTTAGCACTACATTGGACCCGATTCATCGATCCAATAAATTAATCATTAACCACTAATTTTACTTTCAGTCAATATATCTTGATTTATTTTTTTATGTCAATATTATCTTGTTTGTACATTCCTTTTCATATTATCTTGTTCATATTCATATTACTTATCATGTTCATACTTGTTCAGTTGCTCCTCCCTTCCAAAGGAAAGTTCTTCCATTTTGACTCTTAAGTCAATAAACCACTCACATTTTATCTTTGGCCTCCTAAGAGCCATTTTCCTCATTGTTTAGTAATAGGATAGAGTTATCGTGAACTCTATGTGATTCTCACCATCATGAGAACTCATTTTCCCTTTACTTAGACTTATAGAGTTATCGTGAACTCTATGTGATTCTCACCATCGTGAGAACTCACTCTCCCCTCATAACTTAGACTTAGAGAGTTATCGTGAACTCTAAAATGAGCTTACACTCATTTCCCTTTGGAACTTTGGCCATAGTCAATGGTTCCTCTTTCACCCTTAGTTAGGTGAACTACGGTTGCTCTGATTCTTTAGTCAGATACGTAGGCACAAGATGCGACATCTTGGCGAGCAAACTTAGTGTACATACCCTTAGGTTTTTACCTTTACCCTTAGCATAGATATTCTTTAGCAAGCAAACATAACATAACACAAACTAAACAAGAGGTTCCTGTAGAGTACTACGGATACTTAGGGTGCTAATACCTTCCCTTTGTATAACCAACCCCCGAACCTTAGATCTCCCCCCTTTTAGGTTTTCTTTGATCTTGAACCTTTCCTTTGAATAAATCAAAGTCGGTTGTAAAAAAAATATGATGCAAGTTAATTAATAGCTTGTTATCCGATTTTCACCGCAACAAGGTGTCTTCAAAATTAATTTGGAACTGGCATAAAACACCTTCAACACCTTATCTTGTTAAGTGGTTGGCCCAATCTTATCAGGTTACTTTCCATTTAAGTAACATACAACACATCTCATATGATATCTTCTTGTCAATCCTTCCTCCCGGTAAGAATATTTCATATACCTTTGGATGTTACAAAGTTATTATATATAAATCTAATAGCTCTTCTTACTGATTTATCAAGATTGATAAACCTGTCTTTGTTGCTTGTCAAGTTGTTATTGATGCCTGTGTCAACATACCATACATTTTCCTTATCTTGTGCCAAATGTGTACTAGTCATCAATATCACTTCCTCAAAATCATGTTTACATGCATGTGCAAATTATGCTGCTTCTCAGTCACTACCATTGGGATCTTTATTGAAGTAGCACTCTCTTGCACAATGACCTAACTTTTGGTATCAATAACATTACACTTTCTTCATATCCATCTTCTTCTTAAATTTCTTGTTGTGGGAGGAACTATTCTTGCTTGTGTCTCCTTGAATCTATGAATTCTTTCCAGCACCTTCACCATTTCATTTATTCTTTTTCCATTTTTCTTTCCCTTTGTTGATCTTTGAGGCTCTAAGGATGCTTGTAATTCCTTAAGCGTCGTGTTAGTAAGATATTTTGATTCTCTAATTGCCACAATAATGTGATCAATTTTGGGAGTTATAGCCCTCAACACCTTCTCAAATTTATGTATTCAGTTATCTTTTAACCACAAGACTTCATTTGATGGGTCAACAACACCAATCTTGAAAATAATTCTACAATTGACTATCATCATTCATATTCGTGTTTTCATATTGCATCCTCAAAGGTTGCAATTTAACCTTCTTTAGCTTCTTATCACATCCATACAACTTCTTTAGTATATCCCACACAACCTTTTGTCATTTTTTCATCAATTATCTTCTCAAATATGTTTGAATTCACACATTGAAGGATAAGGAAAAAAATTTCCCATCTTTCTTGCTTAATTCTTGATGAGTAATCTTCTGCGCCTTTGTTGCATCAACTTCCAATGCTAAGAACCAATCATTCAGGATTTCAAGCACATATTGAAATCTGAATATGGCCTTCATTTGCATGCACCACCTATCATAATGTTCATTTGAACACAAGTATGTTGTTTTAAAAATGATGTCATTAATAACAAAACAAAGTTATGAGATAAATATTAAGATTTTTGAACAAACACAAGAAACCCTATTAGGTTTTACGAAAGAGAGAGAGAAGAAGGAAGAAAAAGAATATGAATTGGTTAAAATTGTTTTACTATTCACTTTCTCAATAAGGGTTCAAAGATTACAAGTGAATACCAACAATTAACCTCTCTAAAAAACATGAGATAACTAGTCTATTTATAGAGTACTAAGATAACTTGGGCTACAATCTAACTTAATAATTGGGCTTACAAGCAATACCCAATTAGACATGCTAAATTAAACACAAAGCTAACATATTTCGAAGACTTTCTTGAACATACTTCGACTACAACATGGACAACTACTGTCGAACTACGAAGCTACCTTTGCGACACTAGAGTTCAATCCAAAAACCACAAATCTCCATCTTGAAACAAACTCTATACTAACAAGGGAACAAATTAGTTGTCATCATGCAACTTTATCAACTGCATACAATGGAAAAACTAGCTACTTGGCAATGTCTTGGTGATCATATCAGCAACATTGTCATCAATAAAAACCTTAAGCACTTAGACTTTTCCGTGCTCGATTATCACTTTGACAAAGTGCATCCTCACATCGATGTGCTTGGCTCGCTCTTGATAGGCTGAATTCTTCGATAAGTGTATTACACTTTGACTATCACATTTAACAGTGATAACTCGACTTTGAAGTTTCAGCTCCTTAGCAAAACCTTCAAGCCACAATGCTTCTTTCACAGCTTCATTGAGGGCGATATACTCTGCTTCAATGGTTGATAAGTCAACAACCTTCTAAAGTGTTGCTTTCCAACTGATAGTTGTGCCAAACATAATGAACACATATCCATAAATAGATTTTTTTGGAATCCATAAAACCTGCATAATTAGAGTTGACAAATCCTTCTATTTCGACTTTGCTATCATTACCACAGGTTCCACCATAAATTAGGACTCTGCTCTGAGACCCATTGATGTACTTAAGAATCTACTTTAATGCTTGCTAGTGCACCTTCCCAGGATTGACCATATACCTGCTTATAAGGCTCACTCCGTACGCTATGCCTTACCTTGTAGAGACCATAAAATACATCAAAGAACCTACTATACTAGCATATGGAATGATATTCATATAGGCTCTTTCGACTTCAGTACTTGGACTTTGAGTCGTACTTAACTTGTACCGAGGATTAGTCAGCGTTAGAACAAGCTTTGAGTTCGACATACCAAACTTGTCGAGAATCTTCTTCAGGTATGTCTCTTGAGATAAGCATAATCTCGACTGCTTTCTATCTCTCCGGATGTCAACCCCATGAATTGTGGAGGCAGCTCCTAAATCCTTCATGTCTTCACATCCATATGTTCAAGTTCTAAGTCGGACTTCGCTACCATGGCTAACAACATTCTAATGGATCTATGCTTTACAATAGGTGAGGATACATCATTGAAGTCGACACCTTATTTTTGAGTGAGCCCCCTAGCAACCAAAATTTTCTTAAAACACTCCAACATCACTCATTTGATTCCTTCCTTAACCTTGAAAATCCACTTACACCTGATTAACCGGGCCCCTGCAGGTTTCTCAATTAGCTCCCAAGTCTTATTATCATGAAGAGATTTCATCTCATCATCTATGTCTTTCAGCCACTCAGTCTTATTTCGACTCCTCATAACTTCCTTATAATCTCTAGGTTCTTCTTCAAGAACCTCACTTGCAGAGATTAAGACATAAGTTATGAGATCTGCATTACCAAGTCTCTGAGGTGGCTTGATGACTCTTCACGGTCTGTCTCTTGCCAGCAGGTAGTAATTATCCGTTTCCTCGACTTCGACAACAACTTCTGCTTCTTCTTCGACTTCATTTGGGTTATGCAACTCAACATCAACATGTTCCACCTTAACAAAAATCCCTTCATGTTCCAAATCTTCTTCAGAGATCTTGGCGCTTCGACCAAAGTCATTAGTTTTATTGAAAGCCATTTCCGCTTCATTGAAAACTACATCTCGACTTGTGATACACCTCTTGTGACCTGGCTCAAGACACCACATCCTATAAGTTATGACTCCTTCAGGTTATCCAAGTAACATACATTTTAGAGCTCTAGGTTTGACCTTTCTTGTCAAATTCACCATGAGAAATCAAATTCTTCCTAAGATCAGGTACATACCTGACATCAATTAATAACCTTATTGACTCATCATGGAGGTTGAATCTCATATATCCAATACCTATAATTTTGCAGGCTTTGTTGTTTCCCAGCAGCACTGATCTACCATCTTAGTCACACAATTCCTCAAACACGTCTTTGTTTGGAGTCATGTGCCATGTACACCTTGAATCCATAATCCACTCCTTGCTAGAGTCGCTGCTTGAAACCACCAGGACATCAGATGATTCATAACCATCTTGCACAATGGATGCATTACCATTTTCCTTTCCTCCATGATAGTTCAGTCGATTAGGACATACCTTTCTTGTATGACCCTCCTTCTTACAATGATAACACTTATAGTATGAGCATTACCACCATAAGAATTCTGTAGAACTTTACCATTCTTCTTCTCAAACCTACCATCTTTCTTCAATAATTTCCCCTTAACGAAGAAACCTTCACCAACTATTGATGGATTTTGCTCCTTTCGTTCGTTCAAATCCTTAGAGTGCAAAGCAGATTGAACATCTTCAAAGGTCAACGACTCTCTTCCATATAAGAGAGTTTCTTTTAAGTGACCATGAGACTTAGGTAAATAGCACAACAATAGCAATGCTTGATCTTCATCATCAATCTTGACCTCGATATTCTCAAGATCAAGAATCAACTTACTGAACATATGCAGTTGCTCAGCCAAGGCTTTGTCTTCACTCATCTTGAATGAATACAAAACTTGCTTTAGGTAAAGATGATTAACCAATGATTTTGTCATGTACAAACCTTCAAGTTTTGTCTACACACCAACTGTAGTTTTCTCCTTTGAAACCTGTCGGAGAACCTTATCACCAAGGCTCAACATAATGACACTATAAGCTTTTTCGACCATCGTTGTCTTCTCCTTCTCCGATAGGGCAACGTCCATCTTCTCTGATCCTTTCAACACTTCTAACAAACCCCTATTGAACAAGAAGGGCTTGCATCTTCAAGTGCCGCAAATCGAATTTGTTCACACCGGTGAATTTCTCAATCTCATACTTTGTTGACGACATCTTCTCCTCCACGCTCACCGCAACAGTTTATTGTGAAAACGATGTCGTCAATAAAAAAACAAAGTTATGAGATAAAGATGGAGTTTCTTGAACAAATACAAGAAACCCATTAGGTTTTACGAAAAAGAGAGAAGAAGAATAAGAATGAGTTAAATTTTTTTTACTATTCACTTTCTCAATAAGGGTTCAAAGATTACAAGTGAATACCAATAATTAATCTCAACAACCTGAGAGAACTAGTCTCTTTATATATTACTAAGCTAACTTAGGTTACAAGCTAACTTAACAATTGGGCTTACAAGCAAGACCCAATTGCACGTGCTAACTTAAACACAAAGCTAACATATTTCGACAACATACTTGAACAGACTTCGACTACAGCATGCACAACTCTTGTTGAACCATGCAGCTACCCTTGTCGACACTAAAGTTCGATCGAAATATCACATATATTTTCAGGGAATTGATTAAAAGGTTGTACTTCCATTCGCCATTAATGGAAGCTTAGGTCAAACTGATGCTCTTGATTCCAATTTGTTATAATACCTTTACACACAAGACGATAAGCATAAGGAGGATTAAATGAATTTTTAATAGAATTAGAGGAAAGAGAATATTTATTGGAAATAGACCAAAATGTGTTACAAAATTATAGAGAACATATACAGTCAACAAACTAACTAACTATTTTTCAAACTACCAAGTTGTGATAGTTTGGCTGTGTTACAAGTCATTTACTTGCAATACAATCAAGCCACCAATATATCTGAATTTCATTGATAATAAAGCACATAAATAATTTTTTCAAAACTTTTCAAAAATTAAAAATAAGATATGTTGACATAAAAGATGTTTTTATGGACAAATTATTGGTTAATTCATTTGTCAATAGTTGAACAATGTACTTTCTACATAATACTAGTACTTTTATATACAAGAACAAATATATATGAGCACATTTAACCTAACGTCAAACTTAAAATAAATAATAGAAAAAGTACTATGTCAAAATAGTAAAACCTAAAGTGATTTAGTACAACATTATTAGCAATATTCCTTCTCTGATTAATTAGATGCGGTGAGAGTAGTAAGGTGGTAAAATTTGGAAGGTTGAGAGGGTGATTATTAGGAGATGAAATTAACGGGTATTCGGTTACACTTGCCGATTTGAGTTGGCAGCACCTGACGGTGATGGGCAATTTGGCAATAGTGGGTGTGTGTCCCACACTGTGTGATGTCAGTTCTGGACAAAGTTAGGCCTTTTTAACGGTCGACACCTAAGTAAGGGGAGTATATCAGGTCCCATTGGCAGTTGAGATTTCATTTCTTAATTCTAAATTTTTATGTCCCACATTGTGTGAGTCTTATACTATCTGTTTTTTCTTTGGTCTGTTTATATATATATATTAATTTGTACACAAGACAAAAAAAGGTCAGGGATAAATATACATAAAACATGTGAGATCTTCGTACACGGTGTCGTTATCTTCGATGTTTAAATAATGAAACATGCTATGTTTACCCCCTTTCATTACACCGTATCCAGTTACACCGTATATATACAGATACAGATGTTTTTGGGCTGAATGAAAAGAGAAATGTTATTTTGACACCATTCTCTTACACTTATATTGTATTTTACTGTTCACTAATACGGTAAACAGTAAAATATTATAATAATATTTTTTTTTTAATTAAAAAAAAAATTTTATAACAAAAAATTATTTTTTTACATCTGGACGTTTATTAACCAAGTTCATCACTCCATTAACTAACTTTTTACATTGCATTAACCAATTTTATTTTACTACTAAAAATTATTTTTACACCTGGACGTTTATTAACCAAGTTCATAACTTCATTAACTAACTTTTTACATTGTATTAACCAACTTTATTTTACTAGTAAAAATTATTTTTAATATCTGAACCTTTATTAACCAACTTCATCACTATATTAACCAAATTTTTACATTTCATTAATCAAGTTTGATTTACTATTAAAAGGCACTGTTCACAGATACTGTTCATGGTATTGTTCACGACACTATTCATGTACGGTTTACTGTTCACAGTCACTGTACATGTACGGATTTACTATTCACGTGCACTGTTCATGTACGGATGAACAGTGCATATGATGTAGGTGTAGGGGAGTGGTGTCAAGGTAGTATACCTGGAATGAAAATTAAAGTGAAAAAATCAATTATTAAAAAAATGATGAAAATACTTTTATGGTATAACTTACGTGTACAAATAAGTGTCAGGGTGTGTTTGGATTGACGTTGAACAGAATTGATTTTAGCAGAATTGAGTTTGGTAGAATTGATTTTAACAGAATTGAGTTTAGCAGAATTGATTTATGTTTGGATACATTTATGTAAAAGTGAGTTAGACAATAAGTTTCAGTGTAAAAATCACCCAGAATCAATTCTGGAGGTAGAGGCTACAAATTCTAGCTTCAAGTAGAATCAATTCTGGAGGTAGAATCAATTCTACTTTTGATAAAAACAAACACCTCAAAATCACCCAGAATCAATTCTACACCTCTAGAATTAATTCTGGGTCTTCCAA
Organism: Lathyrus tuberosus; assembly: GCA_022829125.1. Lineage (NCBI taxonomy): Eukaryota > Viridiplantae > Streptophyta > Magnoliopsida > Fabales > Fabaceae > Lathyrus > Lathyrus tuberosus. The sequence continues at coordinate 15,055,372 of JALAZF010000104.1, forward strand.
AAGTCAATCCAAACATGCTATCAATTTAGCATTTCTCTTAAATAATACAACCACAATAACATACTGAGATGTTTATGAGAGGTATAGATTTCCTGTACAATTTAAAAACTAGTCGGGTGATAAGCTAATAACTTTTATGATTAAATGTTAGTCACATAGATTAAAATTGATTAGTTTTAAAAAAAAATCTTTCAAACAAGAGATTAGTTTTAAAATTGATTATGTTTTATTTTGTATCTTCTACATTTTTATTATTTTTAAAACTGAATGATGCACTTCATATTTTCTCTCAGTTTATTGAGAGATTGAGGTAATAGAAAACAATTATTACTTTAATTTATAATAATAAAAAGAGAGAAAACATTGTTATTTAATTTATTTTTTATTTTTCTATATTTTGATTTGAACATGTATTACAAAATTATATTTTGGCCATTTATGAAAGAGAAATATTGTACTTTTTATCAATTTCTCAAATAGACACATTGTATCAAAAATATTCATTGTTTACACCTTTTGCAAAGTCAAAATGATTCATGTACACCATATAATTTTATACCAAATTAAAACTAAAATAAATAATTAACCAACAAAAACAATAACCAAAATGTAAAGTTCTGTAGGTCGTCCAAAAGTTCTCTTAAGTGATTTATCACCGGTCGCTAAACACCTATAATTTGAAACACATTTGAAACCAATTAAGATCATAAATAACAACAACATTAAATATTTATTAAAATGAACATAAAAAGATAAATGAGTAAATATATATTACTAAGTGATACAACACATTTACTTACTAGTTTTCTCATATCTCCTATTGATGGTCATGACGAATAACGTGCACATCATCATCTGAATTATTTTTTTCAGATAAGAGACGTACATGTGTTGTGAAAGAGAGAGTATTAAAATTTAAATCTTGATTTTCATCACTATCAGGAATATATTTTCCTTGTAGAACAATTGATCATCTTGTGTTAGAAGAATCATTGACATAAAAACCTTGTTTTTCTTGGGATACCATGATGAATGGTTCGTTCATATAAGTCGCCTTTAGAATATCAACCAGTGTGAATCCTAATTCATTGGTTTGGTCGCGGTGAGAATCGGAGACCATAGCTATTAGGTTAGCTAGGCTTCACAAATCTTAAGATATCGCCACCGATCTTTAATTTATCTAAGGGAAGGGGTAAAGAAAGAATAACCCATAAATATGCAATGCAAAACAATGCAATGAAGAGACCTAAGGTATGAGGGTTGGTTATACCAAGGGAAGATATTAGCACCATAAGTATCTATAGTATCCTATAGGAACCTCTTGTTGTATTTTGTGTTATGGTTAAGTTGTTTTCTACTTGGGATTGGTTGGGGAGATGAGAAAAGAAGTGTTTTTTTTATTGTTTTTGTGTTTGGCAAGACATGAAGTCTTGTGCCTACCTACCAATAAAGGATCAAAACCTCGTAGTTTGGGGTATAAATTGAAAAGGGTTTGTTATGATGGATTTTATTGAAGAGACAAGTTGTCATCTTAAGGAGAATACTCAACATAACCACCACAAACATGTGGAAGAGGGATCTTTGCTTCACATTTAGAGAAGGGCTCCAACTTGGATATAGAATCAACAAGTATGCCACATACCTCTCTCAAGTGGAAAAAAATCAACCATCTTTCTCACAATGTCACGAGGTAGGAGAATTATATCTCAACTAAGGATGGTTAATATTTAATCTATTTGAAAAGGTTTTAAATTGAAAAGGCAAAGTGGCAAAAGGCTTGATTTGAAGTTTGTGTCTTTTAGTCTTGTGAAAGAGTTTTGAATATGCTTAGGATGTCTTGAAGAATTTGTTAAAAAAAGAAATTGAAAAAGATCAATGACCTAAAGTCAAGATTTTTATTGAAAGTGGTTTTGAGTTTAAGAAAGGGGTGACCCTAATTTGAATTGTTTACGTTGTAAATGACCCTAAGGGATATCAAGTTTAAGGATTATAAGTTATGAGATATATACAAGAAGATGTAAATATGCATATGCAAGATGACAATGGTGTCAACAATAAGTCTCTCCCTTGGAGTTAGACAACTTGATAAATAAGTATACACTATCATTCAACAAAAGGGATACAAACATGAGAACATAGTATAGACAAGGACTAACATATATCAACAAACATGGACAAGGTTTATAAACAAGACATTGGATCATGGTACACAACATTCATGTGAATAAGAGACATGGAGACATCGTTTACAAGGCATGCTCTAACAAGACAAGTTAAGGACCAAGTCATGATTTAAACCAAAAGCAAGATTATTATGGACCATCCAAGACAAATATGGTATAACAATTTACAACATGTATACACAAAGACAAGCATCAACTCAAGGGTGAAGATTAGGGCATGGATAACTTGCAACAAAACATGGACAATAATTGATCATCCAAAGCATTCAAAGCAAGGAAAAGATGGCATTAATAACAAGCATGGATATGTCACGGATCAAGAACTAAGATAATCAAGGCATGAACCACATATGAATACAAAGATCCTAAGTTATCCACATGAACAATAACCAAGACACTTTCACATTTTAAAGGAACATGGTCACACATTAACATGAATATTTAAATAAGACCTAACAAAATTCAAGACAAATATCAAAGATAAAAATAAATGCAAGAAGAAAAAAGAGAAATATTTGAAGGGTTTTTAATAAAAAGAAAAGGTTAATGAACATACATTTTGATTTTGATTTAATAAAATCAAGACTTTAATAAAACATTTTAGTATTTTTGAAAATATATTAAAGGTAATAAAATAAATGGGAAGGAAAAGAAATAAATATATGAACATGAATTAAAAGAGAAATAAAATAAAATGAAATAGAAACAAAAGGAAAGGAAAACAAGTGCTAAAAATTAAGGAATGCTGCCAAGAGGGTTTAAACGCAGGTCCTTAGCACTAAAACAAAGACCACTAGGCCATGTTCTGCATGGTGTTTACATGATGTGCGTAGTACATAATATATGAAACTTACAAGTGAAAATGAACAACAAAAAACACCAAAAGGTCTGGGGCGAGGGGGATTCAAACCCCAGACCTCTCGCTTCACACAAACACACAAACCACCTTATAACCACTAGGGCACAATTCCAATTCATTTATAAAATTGCAACTAAAACATAATATATTAAACCTATTATTTAAAATGAATTTCGCGCCATCCTTCTTCTTCTTCCACACGAGCTATTTCCTCCATTTTTGAATTTCCTCATATTTTTAACTCTCTCATTTCTCAACCAAATTGAAAAATATAAAAACCAAACTTGCTTAGAATTTAACATGGAATCTAATGGCATTAATCAATTTCATTTATTTTCATTCTATTGCAAACAATCAATCAGAAAGCAACATGAAACCTAAAACTACAAATCAAAATGAAACTATGAACATCACTGATTAAGGACAACTAGCATAAGGGTATTAATCACTATATCAAATCAAGCAAATTGGTAACTTAAATGAATGAAAATGATGCTCAAATCATGGAGTTTCAAAAATGAAAAGCTTACCTATTGAAGTAAGTCCAATGCCCCTTCAAATGCACTTCCAGATGGTGAATGATGATGCAGTTAGCTCCACTGAACCTCTAGGAAGCTATTGTAAAGCTGAGTTTTCCTTGAAACTTCTCCAACTCCTCAACTCGAATCCTCTTGCAAGTGACACAAATGAAAATGTTATCTCTGTGCTAGGGATGTTACAGATGGAAAGTGATGATTGGAACAGTTTGTATGATCTTTGTAAGTCACAACCATCTTTTCAATGGTCTTCTTGATGTTCTTATTAGCAGCCTCGACAACACCGTTCATCTTCCATCTATACGGGGAAAAGTTATGATACTCAATCTTGAACTCCTCACGTAGCTCTTTCATCATTTTATTGTTCAAGTTCGGCCCGTTGTCAGTGGTGATTTTACTTGGGACCCCATAGTGGCAGATGAGTTGATTCTTGATAAATCTGACGACCACTTGTCTAGTGACGTTTGCATATGATGCAACTTCTACCCACTTGGTGAAATAATCAATGGCCACCCAAAATGAAGTGATGTTCATTTAAAGCTTTCAACTCTACCATGTCAATCATGTCAATTCCCCACATAGAGAAAGGCCAAGGAGAAGAGATGACATTAAGAAGAGTTGGTGGTACATGGATCTTGTCAGCATAGATCTGACATTTGTGGCATCTTTTAGCAAATTTGCAGCAATCAAACTCCATTGTCATCCTATAGTATCCTTCTCTCAGAATTTTCTTCGCCATTGCATGTCCATTGGCATGAGTGCCAAAAGAACCTTCATGAATCTCATCCATCAACATGTCTTCTTCTTGTTTGTCTACACATCTTAGCAAGACCATGTCAAAGTTTCTCTTATACAACACATCATTGTTTAAAAAGAAATTACCAGCCAATCTTCTCAATGTCTTCTTATCTTTGTTTGATGCCCCATGCGGGTACTCTTGTCTTCGAAGAAAGCATTCAATGTCATAATACCAAGGCTTATCATCACTGACCTCTTCTATTGCAAACACATGTGTTGTTCTGTCGAGACGCATAACATTGATCTTGGGAATATCATTCTAGCGATTCACCATAATCAAAGAATCTAATGTTGCCAGAGCATCCGCCCTTCAGTTCTCGTCACGAGGAACATGGTGAAACTCAACTCTGTCGAAGAAAGGGAGCTATCTTCTCGCATAATCTTTGCAAGGAACCAAGCCATCTTGGAGAGTTTCCCATTCTCCCTTGATTTGGTTGATCACTAAGGAAAATATCCATACACATGTAGATTCTTGATTCTCAGGTCAATTGCCTCTTCTAAGCCCATGATGCATGCTTCGTATTTAGCCATGTTGTTGGTACATGTGAAGGTCGATCTAACAGTAAATGGGATATGGGATCCATGAGGAGTTACAATAATTGCCCTAACCCTTTTCCATAGGCGTTGACAGCTCCATCGAAGATTAAACCCCATTAGGATCTTGGCTCAGGCCCCTCATCTGGTAACGGCTCTTCATAATCTTTCATTTTCAGGTACATCACATCTTCATCGGGGAAGTCATCTTGGACAGATAGATGATCTTCAATCAGTTGATAAACCAAGTGGTCAGCCAAAACACTACCCTTTATAGCCTTCTGCGTGTGATATTCAATATCGTATTCTGACAATAACATATGCCAACGGGTAATCCTTCCAGTAAAAGCAGGCTTGTCAAAGATATACTTGATCGGGTCCATCTTAAAAATCAACCAAGTAGTGTGGTTCAGCATGTACTGGCGAAGACTTCGAGCAGCCTAAGCTAAATCGCAACATGTTTACTAAAGCATAGAGTAACGAGACTCATAATCAGTGAATTTCTTACTCAAATAGTAAATTACATGCTCTTTCTTCCCTGTTTTATCTTGTTGACCAAGTACACAACCCATAGAGTCTTCCAAGATAGTCAAATACATGATTAAGGGTGTTCATTCAACAGGAAGGATCAAAATTGGAGGCTCGAGGAGATATTCTTTGATTTTGTCAAACGGCCTCTAACATTCCTATGTCCAAACACAACCTTGATCTTTTCAGAGGATTTTGAAGATCGGCCCATAGGTGGCAGTCATATGTGATATGAACCGTGAGATGTAATTCAGACGTCAAAGAAACCCTCTGACTTGCTTTTCAGTTGTTGGAGGTGGCATTTCTTGAATGGCTTTAACTTTGTTAGGATCAACCTCAATTCCTCTTTGGCTAACAATGAAACCTAAGAGTTTTCCTGAGCGGACACCAAATGTACACTTGTTTGGGTTCAAACTAAGTTGATATTTCCTCAACCGCTGAAATAACTTCAACAAATATTCCACATGGTCTTCTTCAGTCTTGGACTTAGCAATCATGTCATCCACATAAACTTAGAATTCCTTAAGCATCATATCATGGAAAAGAGTAGTCATAGACCTTTGATAGGTTGTACCAGCATTTTTCAGACCAAAAGACATCACTCTGTAGAAAAATGTGCCCCAAGGTGTGAAAAATGAAGTCTTCTCCATATCTTCATGTGCCATCCTGATTTGGTTGTAACCTGAGAAACCATTCATGAAAGAAAATACCTTGAATTAAGCAGTGCTATCGACTAACATATCAATATGTGGTAAAGGGAAATCATCCCTTATACTGGCCTTGTTTAAATCTATGTAATCCACACACATACGGATCTTTCCATCCTTCTTTGGAATGGGCACAATATTGGCTAACCATTCAGGATACTTTGATGTGACGAGAAACCCAACATCAATCTGTTCCTGCACCTCTTCTTTAATCTCGAGGGGCATGTCTGGACGGGTTCTTCTTAGCTTCTACTTGACTGGCGGACACTCTGGCTTCAGAGGCAGTCAATACTCCACTATATCGGTGTCCAACCTAGGCATATCTTGATAAGACCAAGCGAACATATCAACATACTCCTTAAATAGCTCAATCTTTCTCTCTTTGATGGTGGGAACAAGCAGTGCCCAAATCTTCACTTCTTTTTGGTCTTCTTTTGTGCCCAACTTGATTACTTCTATAGGCTCTTTGTGAGGCTGAATGGCTTTGTCTTCGTTCTGAAGTGATCAAGAGATCTCATCAGGAATCTCCTCTTGTTCTTCTTCTTCGACTTCAAACACAGGAAACTCAAAGTTTGGCGAAGGCATTGGGTCATTATTTTCGAAGATTTGTTCATGCAATAATTTGCACATGTGATTTTGATTTATTTTAGAATCATTGAGTGGTGAGTGTGTGCAAACACGAAAGTGATTATATGATATATTTTTGGTTTTATAGGATTGCCATTTTCCAGGAAAGCAAAAAGTAAAAACAATAAGATGGAACATAAAATGGAAATTTTATTGATGATAACATATTTTGAAACAAAATCCCTAACACAAGTACACCTTTGCTTTAGGCTGAGCAAAGGGAATTATAAAAATAAAGCCCACACAACTACTCATTCGCCTTGGTCAGAGTGAGGAGTTGAAAACATAACAAAGAAAATTACTTAGATAAATGAACAATGATAGGGACATCAACAACACTCCAATTTTGGCATACTGCTCCATGCACAATAAAGTCTGGAAAGTCTTCTTCAGATTCATCTTCAATGACGGCGTCGACTTCAGGCAGATTAATGAATCCTCCACTGCGGAACACTTCTTCAATTGGTCTGGTAACCCCATCTTCAACAACAGCTTTAGTGTAAACACCAGAGAAGCCAAAACCTTCTTTATTCTTGTTTACTGGAAAAGATAAAACTTGCCCCCCCATCCGTCATTGGAGCCACTCTCCACAACATGTTGAACATCTTTTAGAGATGAAATGGAAATGCCGCTCTTCTTGGCGCTACTACCAATAATTGAAAGAGCATGGAACTGGGTTCCAATTACTTCTTCTGCTCCTATATAGGAGAAAGAGGAGATGTCGCTCACCACCAATGCTTGCTCTCCACAAACCGTTACCAGCTTCCCTTATCGAACAAACTTGAGCTTTTGATGGAGGGTTGACGTGACTACCCCAGGTTCATGAATCCATGGTCGACCTAACAGATAGTTGTAAGACGCACGGATATCCATTACTTGGAAGGTGATTTGAAAAGTGTTGGGTCCAATTGTCATAGGCAAATCAACCTCTCTAATAACAGTGTTTCTTAATCCATCAAAGGCTTTGATGATAATTCCACTTGGTCTCATGGGAACCCCCTGATACGATAATCTGGATAAAGTTGTTTTGGGTATCATATTCAATGACGATCCAGTGTCAACCAGCACACTGTATAGCACATCATTCATACTGTTCATTGAAATATGCAAAGCCAAATTGTGATTCCTCCCCTCCTCCGAGAGCTCTTCTTCACAGAATCCCAAATTGTTGTAAGAAGTAATGTTACCCACAATTCCACCGAATTGGTCAATAGTCATGTCGTAATCAACATAAGCTTGCTCGAGAACTTTTTGCAGAGCCTCTCTATGCACTTCTGTACTCATCAATAACTGCAGCACGAAGATCTTGGACGGCGTCTGTAAAAGTTGGTCAATGATCTTGTACTCACTCTTTTTAATCAACTTTAGTACTTCTTCAGAATTAGAAAAGGGATCAGTCCCATTGGACTGCCCCATGGTAAACTCATTCACAGGTGGTTGTTCAAAAGAAATCTCATTCCTCTTTAGAGGCGTTGTGGAGAATACACGGTCGCTTCTAGTAACCCTACTCACATCAGCTATATTAACAACAAATTGTAAAATAAGCAAGGGTACATCCTTTCCATATTTCAGCATAGTCGCATTCTACTTGTACAAAATTCTCCTATCAGAAACGTAGGGAGTCGGACCTGGTATATTGACGATCAGAGGAGTTACTGAGGACCTCCTGCTGTCGTAGGTAATCTCTACATGCTCCAGTTCATTGAAATGTGGTACAATCGCAAACACTTCCTCATCTTCATCCATAGCATCTAGATTTCTATCATAACTGATGTTAATAGTTCTTCGATCCAATACATCTTGAATATCATGCCTTACAAGACAGTAACCTCGCGGATTCACAGAACAGGTACGATAAACAGCATAGTTGTGGTTCTCATGGTTGAAGAAAGCCATTCTAGTCAGACCGGCATGCAATCTCACCAACGGTTCTTGGATAAATCTGACATAAAAAACAACGTATTTCCCTGGGCATCCCTGAACCATGTTGATATGAGGATAATTCAGAGGGGCATCATGTTCCTGTAAGACTTGATGATCCCTCTATCCATGAGGTCTTGAAGGCTATTTATCACAACTCGACACCCTCGTCTTGGATTTCTGGTGCACACCCTGCAAATGGTGTAATCATGTGGTTGCCAACGACCACGTCTGACCATCCCTTCATGCATCCGGACCAAATTGCCATTCAAATACAGTACATCATAAATTCTGAAATCTCTGGGGCAGCCATACACCATATTTACATTGGTTATCTCAGGTTGAGGTAGATGATTCACTTGAACATTTAGGTTAGTGTCCTTGAAGGACAAAATCCCACATTTGATTAACGTTGGACGTCTGCCTTCAACCCATAGCAATTCTTGATGTTGTAACCTGGTGCTCCTTGATGATACAGACAATACTGGTCTGCTTTGTACCAATAAGGGATCTCTTGGAAACTGCTGAAGGAGACTTTGTTTGAATGTGGCCTTTCTGTAACAAAGCAGGGAATAACTCTGCGTAGGTCATCGGAATTGGATCAAAATTTGGTTTCCTTTGGACACGTTTCTGGTTGTTGAATGGTGGTCGAGCCTGCTGAAAATGCTGTTGATGTTGAATTAGTTGTTATTGAACCTGTTGTTGTTGAGATTGATATTGTTGTGGCTAGACACACTGTTGTGCGAACTATGATTGATTGGCTGGAGTATTGATAACCGGAGAAACAGCTGCAACATGCTGCTGTTGGTGTCTTCTTCTAGACATGCCATGATGCATGACACCTACCTCATGTTCCTTCTTCTTTGTGAAGCTACTTCCATGTTTCTTTAAGCTACTAGAAGCACCTTCTTCTTTGCCAACCTGCCTTCACATACCCATTTTTCTAAGCGCATTCCCATGTTTACCATTTCAGTAAAATCACTGAGAGCACTAACTATCATTCTCTCATAGAAAAACGAACTTAAAGTCTTCAAAAATATCTTAGTCATTTCTTTCTCCTCCAAAGGTGGGCATATTTGAGCAGCCACTTCACGCCACTGTTGCACATACTCCTTGAAACTCTCATTGTCTTTCGGAGCCATAGATCTCAATTGATCTCTATCGTGTGCCATGTCAACATTGTACTTATACTGCCTTATGAAAGCTTTACCCAAATCATTGAAAGTATGGGTCTTCGCACTGTCTAAACCCATATACCACTTAAGGGCAGCACCAGTCAGACTGTATGGATGTCATACCCCAAATTTTGACCACTAAGATTTCCCATCATTGTAAAACTCATCATCACAATATGGATGTACCATCATACTTCATCAATCTCCCCAAAGATGGGTGAGCATCCACTACAATCAGACTTAGGGTTTCAAGCCCTCTCAGAGCTTTTAGGCAAAGGATCAATCAAGGAATGACATGATCTTCAACTTGTCTAACCTCTCAAACATCCAAAATGGATCAAAAGGACTTCCACTTCAAGGATCAAGCACAAGGCTGCTCCCTTCTAGGTGGATCAAGTCTCAAGATCGACAGTGTCACCAAATTAGGGTTTTGGTCGACCAGGGCCTCCAGATGGAAATTTTTCATCTGGGCACAAGCCAATGATCCAAAACATAACCTAATATACTTCATGGGACCTCATGGACCCAATCATCAAGTCAATTTTGCCTCTGGGGATGCATTCATCAAAAATCAGGAATTAGGGTTTCTTGACCTAATTCACCCCTAAGTTGACTTTTAGGGAAAGTCATGAGCCAAGACCTCAAGAGAGGGTTTGAGGGTCTCTAATGAACTATATTGATCCATTTGGAACAATGTATTAATCCAAGAAGCTTGAGCAACAAGTCTCAATTTCATCTGCACCACAATTAGGGTTTCGCGAAGAAAGTCAACTGTAACTTTGACTTTTGACCAGGACATGCTCCCAAGCCCTAAGACATGATTCAATATACCCTATGACACCCATGGAACATATCCATCAAGTTTGATTTAGGTCAAGGACATGATTTCATGAAGAATTGCACAGTTTGGAATTCATCTGATAAAAAGTCAACTGTACACAAAAGTCAACTTTGACTTTTTGAGACTTTTCACCAAAATGGATTTTTAAACCTAAAATGATGTTAATGTATGATTTGAATCATCATTCATCAAGAAAAATCAAAGAAAGTGGGATAACTTGTAAAAGGGGTAACCATAAAAACTTAGAAAAATTTCTAAGTTATGGAAAAAGTGACACTAATGTGCCGACTTTGGAGGATCAGAACTCCTAAACCACAAGGCCATTGTTCCCCATTAAAATCTTGATTTGTAGATCTCATTGCCCTTTACAAAAGCTTCATACTGACCTATGTCCAAATTCCTCATGGATTTTGAGTTATGGAGTGATCAAAATCAAGAAAAGTCACTTTGTTCCAACACTTAGTGAAAATTTCACTAAGTCAGATTTTACCTTACTTTTTGCCAAATGTATGGGGATTTTTCACTTGGATTCAAAAGAGATCAAAACCAAACATGTTTAAACAGTTGTTGTATCATGTAAGGGCTTTCCAAAATGGCCAAGAACATTACCAAATTCAATTTGAGTCATGAGATATGACATTGGCAAGTTGCCTTGCTGAAATCTGCCAAGGCAAGGCAGATTTTTACACTTTTGGTCGATTTGCCAAAATCAGCCAAATCCAAATGCTCCTATCCACTTGGACACCTCTGAGGATTGAATCTAAATGGGACAATCACTAAGCCAAGCCTCCAAAGTCTTTAGAACAAGAAATAGCATGTTGAACCTAGAATTGCCAAAATAGGGACAAGACTCCAATTTTAGATTGGAGCATTCAATGGAAGCATCAAGGTGGCATGGACTGAGCCATTCTCAACTGAATTCAGTCAAGACTTATCCAAGACCAAAGGGACCAGCAGCCTGTGCCCTAACCTCTAGTCAATGGCTAGAGGAGACTTGGATTTTCATTTGCCAACATTGGCCAAACCTACTCAGCAGTTGCCATTCACTATTCCTTGCAAAACAAACTTGCTCTACTATAAATAGAGCTCAATTGTGATCAGTTTGAGTACACCAAAGCCATCAAACAGATGCTTTCCTCAAAATCTCTTCTTTCACTCCAATTTTGCCTTCTAAGGCAAGTCACTATCGGGTTTTGAGTTTGAGAGCTTTTCCAATCAAACCAATCACACACACACCTCATATACATCATATAGAAGTGATCCAAACACTCACATAACATCTGGAACACAGATTTCACAAAATCACCAGCCAATTGCTCGAGTTCTTGACAGATTTACAGTTGGGGGTACCATCTCAAGTTCCAGATCATTTCAATCCATTCCAAGCATTCACACACACTCCATGGCACCTAGGGACGCTATCCAGATCATTGGAACCTAGCTGTAACACCTCCAACACAAATCACGATCACCAGCTGCAAGTGGTAAGCATGAGCTCTTCTAACTCTATGATCCATGCAATTTTTGCTGCACAATAATTTGGCCATATGTTCATAATCATGCATGGAATGTTTCCCCTCAATTAATTGCATTGTTTGAATCGTGTATCAAAAATCCTAGCCTTCATGCAGAAATTAGGGTTCTTGAGGATTTTTCATGATTTCTTGTTTTATGCTTAATTTAAATGAAATTAATTGTCATAGACATGATCGTGAGGTTGAAACGAGTTGATTGGTATGTGGATTACATGATATGATTAAGTATTCAGTGAGATTGGAGAGAAAATGCAAATCTGGGGCAAACCCAGAACACGCGCGTGTTCTTGGTGTGTTCTTGGCGCCATTTTCCAATATTTGAATATTTGAATTTTGTGATTTTATTTAATTGATTCAAAAATTAATTTCTCTCTGAGTTTTAATGATTTTGAGTTGATTCTTTTTTTAATAATTCAAAAAAATGTTAAAATATTTTATTTTCCCAAAAAATCCCAAAAATATTATTTATTTTGTATAATTGATATTTTTGCAAAGAATTAATGTTTTAATTGTTTTTAACATTTAAAATATTTTTTCCACCTTGATTTTGCAACTTTTAATGCCTTCTAATTATTTTATAGGTCAATACTTAATTTTTGAAGCATTAATCCAAGATCACAATTTGTTTTCCATATGTTAAACAATTTTGATCATTTTAATTGAATTTTTATTCAATTAAATACATCTTTGAAAACAAATTAGGGTTTTTGGATTAAGTCAACTCTCATAAATCATTTTCAAAACACTTTGGGCCTCTAATAGAGTGTAAGACCCAATCCTTTTTTTGACCAAATCATTTTTGGGCCTCAGTATATTGTATAAGTCCCGATACCGTAAAAAACAAACGGCGCGATCGTTGCCTTTTCAAAACAAAAAAACCATTTGGGCCTACCCTCGAGTAGTAAGACCCATTTCTTTTCTTAAAACTCACTTGGGCCTCTATTAGAGTGTAAGACCCAACCCACTTGTACAGAAATATTTTGGGCCTCACTTATTGTATAAGTCCCTCTGTACATTTTTAAATTCGGCACGATCGTTGCCAGTTTAAAAATAAAACCATCTGGGCCTCTCCTTGAGCTATAAGACCCATTCAAAACTTTTGGGCCTCTAATAGAGTGTAAGACCCAATCCTTTTTTGACCAAATTATTTTGGGCCTCAGTGCATTGTATAAGTCCCGATACCGTCAAAAGGTTCGACGCGGTCATCATCCGTTGAAAAACAAACCATCTGGGCCTCTCCTTGAGCTATAAGACCCATTCAAAACCTTTTGGGCCTCTAATAGAGTGTAAGACCCAACCCCCTTTTAACCAAAACCATTTTTGGGCCTCAGATATTGTATAAGCCCCTCTGCGTTAAAAGAAAATCTCGGCGCGATCGCCATTTCAAACGAAAAATCATCCGGCCCTACCCTCGTGTTATAAGCCCCATTATTTTTCTTTAAACCTTTTGGGCCTCTATTAGAGTGTAAGACCCAAAATCCTTTGTACAGAAAACATTATTGGGCCTCAGTCACTTGTATAAGTCCCTATGTACAAATTCAAACAGTGCGCTCACTGATAAAACCCTGGGCATCTCCTTGAGCTGTAAGCCCCAAATCTTTCTTTTTCAAAGCACTTTCTCCTTTGATTTTGAATATACTGTTGTTTTCAATCTGTCTTTGTTGAACAACTAACCAAACAACATGGAAGCTCTACAACCGAGTAAGTGTTTATACGCTTTCATTTACCGCTTTCATATACATATAACTGTATTGTGGGGGCTGTTTCACTGTAAGTCTTCTTTCATAAACTCATATCAACTGTGTAATAATAGTATAGATATTTAGAGTTTTCCCCGGCAACTACGTCTAACATTAAGCCCGTTGATCACTCTTAAATAGTCAAAACTAGATCCCCATAGGATTACCAGACACAATCTTTCCTCCTCTTGGGGTTAAACAATATGGAGATATGAAAGGCAGCATTCTCTGTGAACCCTTTCATAGATTGTCACTAGTAGAAGTTGTCAAAGAAACTCTACTCCCCAGAGATGATCTCTTCTCCGTGAATTGCATCTCTTGAGTTTCTTCCAAATTCTCGGATTTTCCTGGCTTTATCTATTCCTCGTGAATAGCCTGTCTTGAACTTCTCGGGGTTTGGGGACCCACGGGCTTCTTAAAAGCATCGGCCTCCTCTTGGGCATTGTACAAGGACCCACGGGCTTCCTAAAAGCATCCCCGTCTCCTCTTGGGCTTAGTACAAGGACCCGCCGGCTTCTTCGAAGTATTCACAGCCTCCTCTTAGGCTTCGTATAATGATATCTTCCTCCGGGAATGATAGCCTCCTCTCTGGGCTTCGTACAAGGACCCGTCGGCTTCTTAAAAGCTTCCAGCCTCCTCTTGGGCTTCGTACAAATTATCCCGACGACCTCCTAGAGGTATAGGAACAGAACTTAGTCATCTTCATAGAACAGTCCTTTCAAAGAGTCTACTACTGTTTCTCAAAGCATAGTATAAAAGATGAAACTCTAGACATGGACAGTCTAATATCCTTGAGTCTCAAAGACATTCTCAAGTGACCCCTTCGTTAAATAGGAAGGAAACCCGTAGACTCGGACAGTCTCAATACCCTTTGGATTTCCCGTTTCCTCAAAGACAAGGAAATAACCCTGATCATCGAATCAAATCCTTGAGTACAACATTGCTCATATAAGAATTGATTTTCTCTTTAAATTAGTATACTGGACCTGTCACTCAACTGAAACAGTCACCATAGCCTCCTCTTGGGCTTTGTGCAATGATTCTCCCCATCGGAGTCAAACAACGTTTAGCCTCTGTCTCGGGCTTTGTACGAGACACATAAGAGACTCCCTTGTTGAGTCAATCACCCTTTCGCCTCCATCTCGGGCTTTATACGAGATACAAAAAGGTTCTTATTGAGCCAAACAAATTTTAGCCTCCATCTCGGGCTTCATACGAGATACAAAAAACACTCTTGTTGAGTCAAATAGCCTCCATCTCGGGCTTTATACGAGATACTAAAAGATTCCCTCGTTGAGTCAAAACCTTTTAGCCTCTCTCTCGGGCTTTGTACGAGACACATAATAGCCTCGTCTTAGGCTTTATATAAGAAAACCACTGGTTGATCCAATCAACCCTTTAGCATCAAAGCTGAGCCCCGTTCACAGTACACAAACATCAATAACTCCTTCCCCTTCATATAATTGATGTAAGCGGCAAGCCTCTGGATCATCTACATCCATGCCACTGTCCCTCTTTTAGCATGAGAAATTCCTAAGGAAAGATAACATTGCTCTACACTGAGTTAAAGTCTTCTCCTTCAGGTTAAAATCCCCTATAAGGAAATTATGGCATTGCCGGATTCACATATCCCGGTTAAAGTAATTCTCCTTTATAAACAGTTGAGACATACAGACCCTCTTTAGAGATGACAAATTCTCTCTAAAGACAACATCTTTAGCTTCACATCTTGGGCTTCGAACAAGATACAAATAAACTCTTCAGCTTCATATCTTGGGCTTTGAACAAGATACAAACCACCTTTTGCTTCACGTCTTGGGCTTTGAACAAGACACCAAATACCATTTCCTCCCATAGAATAGGAGGAACTACGAACGCTCTGATTTCCCTATTTTGGTAGACGGGAATACGTAGGCATAAGATTGAAAGAAAAGATCTTAGCGAGCACACAAAACAAAAACCCAAAATCCCATATCTATCAAAAAGCATAAGTCCTAACATCCTAATCCTTGTTCCCCGCCAGAAACCTGTCATTCTGTCAAAATAACACAAGAAAGGCCCCACCACATTAATCGCATCCGTAACCTAACAAACTGCTGTTTAAACTCAGTATGCAAGCAGGGTTAATTAGAGACATCTATTTCCCTTCCTTCATCAGCTTTAATAGGATAAAAAATGAATCGACCTATAGTAAACTAACCCAGAGAGGGACAGCGCTTAAGAACCGCGTCCAAAATCGCTCGCTACAGAAAAGTGGCGCCCACCGTGGGGCCTCTCATTCTTTCTTAACGTTTAAGGTGAAAACCTTGGACAAATCTTTTTCATGGCGGTGGCCACCATAGAAAAGTGGGGTGCCCCTCTAACCTTTTTTCTCTTCACTTGTGTGAATACCACAGATTGGGGCTTCCGCCAGGGAACCCATTTTCTGTCAGGAACTTAGGATTCATAGCTTTAAAGGTCTAGGATGATTAGGACAAATATATATACTGCTTTTCCTAATTTCTATACATGTTTATTTTTCTGCTAATGGGAATGCGTTGTGATGCCGCATGTGGAAAGATTGAGTATACATTTAAGATAAGTGATGGCGATGAGGTCGACCATCAACCTCAGTGGAGGCTGACCAATACAACCCATTCCTCTCATAGGCAATGGGCCGATTGTGATGTCTGAGAAGCTTAGGAGCCAACCCTTTTGTAGTGCGGAAGCTATCGAAAATAGTTGTCACGCGATACTACCCTCATTTGAGGCTGGTGATCTATTCTCGGTGAATGGCACTTACTCTAAGATTGCTCTACAACTCGCTGGCGATCCGCTTGTTGTTTTTCTTTCCTGGGAGGAGCTGATGATAATGAGTACAGGTATAAAAATCACCTTAGTATAAACCTTTGGGGATGGGTAGAGCCTTGACTTCATGACAACGACCCTTTGACCCCATGTTTTTTTCTATGTTTTTGTGTGCTGCATTCATGCATTCATCTAAAAAATATTAAAACAAGGAAAAAACCTTCTCTTCTAGTCTCTCTGTTTTTTCAAATTAAACTAAGACTGTGATTGCAAATATCAGAGAAAAGGATTGCGCTAATGGATTTCGGTAGAAGGAGAACCCATCGGTATACCTTCAAGGTTCCAAAGTTAGAGGATTTGAGAGGTTTGGCGAGGATGATCACAAACCAAGAGGCCTTCAGAGCCAAGCACGGAGGTTTGCTATCGCTGCTAAGAGTCCATGTGATTGAGGGAATCATGGATGCGCTCATTCAGTTTTACGATCCGGTTTATCACTGTTTCACATTCCCGGATTACCAGCTCGCACCAACGCTGGAGGAGTATTCTCATCTGATCGATTTACATATCACTGATCGAGCTCCATTTTCTGGACTGGAAGAAATTCCAAAGAATCAGACCATTGCAAGAGCAATTCATTTGGACGAGTCAGAGGTCAGGACTTACATGACTACCAAGGGTGGCATACAAGGTTTGCCAGCCCAGTTCTTGACAAAGAAAGCCCTGTATTTTGCCAGTATAGGAAACGTAACTGCTTTTGAAAGCATTTTTGTCTTGCTCACCTACGGGTTATTTTTGTTTTCCCAACATCAATAACTTCGTCGACATTAACTCCATTAAGGTTTTTCTCATTGGAAACCCTGTGCCGACTTTGCTCGCAGATGCGTATCATTCTGTACACTTGGGGAATTTGTACAGCGGAGGGGAGATCACATGCTGTGTACCTCTGCTTTATAAATGGTTTATCTCGCACTTACCTAAGTCTGCTGCTTTCTGGGATCATAAGAGTGCCTTACGTTGGTCGCAGAAAATCATGTCTCTCACCAACTCTGATATAGATTGGTGTAATAGGATTTATGATGGAATCAGGATCATTGACCGTTGTGGAAACTTCCCCAACGTACCCCTTATAGGAACTAAGGGAGGAATCAACTATCATCCGATATTGGTTCGCTGTCAGTTTGGATACCCGATGAGGCATATTCCGCTAAATGCTCATCTGGAAGGTCTTTTCTTCAAAGAAGGAGAAAACGACAGAGCACTAAAGATGGAAATAGTGCACGCTTGGAAACATGTTCATAAGAAAGGACGAGAGTCTCTGGGAAAACCAGACTGTGTCTCGGTGGAGCCTTATCTCCATTAGGTACAAACTAGAGCTCTTAAGCTAAAAATGCCTTATCCTCGTTACGGAATTCTTCCGCCGAGGGAATCTGTCATGTACTTCATGACGGAAACTGAAAAGCTTCAGGTTACTCTCAACAAAGTTCAATGGGAGAGGAGGTCTTGGAAGAACAAGTACTGCACCCTCGACGTAGAGTGCATCAAAATACAGCAACTACTGAAAGAGAAAGATGCTCTGATTGAAATTTTGGAGCAACATGCTGTAGAGAATCAAGATGACCAAAGGAATTTGCTCGCTCCTTTCACTTGGCAAAGGAATGATGACCCGACAACGACCCAAGAGCCCCGGTCAAAGAAAAGGAAGATACCAGAATCAGCACCCGAGTTCTCTCGGGACCCATTAGCTTAGGTTTCTGTTTCTGCACCTTGTAATCTACTGTATTTTCCATTTCTGTAATCCTTTGAATTCAATAAAAAGGGGTTTCCCCACCGTTTGATATTTGCAATCTAATTGTCGAAGTTTATTTTGATTAAACCAAAAAACAATTAATATAATCATTGCATTCATCATTCTCACATCGCGTATTCTTCTTACCTACAAATCTCACGTTTGTGTCTCGGTTCTAGAGTCAAACTGTCTCATTCGTATAATGCTCGGGCCAATCGTCAGAAAAAGATGGATGATCTTGAGGAAGAAAACAGAGAGTTGAAGAAAGAGATTGACGCTCTGAGAGAGGATATGAGTAAGCTTCGTAACAACATGCAAGCCATGGCAGAAGCTCAGCTATAAAGGACTGTGATCTCGGAGATCACCTCAGCACCCATAGTGGAGAAGTTTGATCCTAGGTATCAGATGCAGAAAGATCGTCCCTGGGGCATGCCTGCAAACTATATCCCGGAAGGATATGTTCCGCCGATCACTGAAGGCTAGGGAATCATAACAGAAGCCGCTGGGCCCGAAGGTTACAAACTTCGGGAAAGCGAAGATGCCAGGGGCATACTGAAGACTCCTGAAGGTTACAAACTTCGGGAAACGCCAAGATTCACTGTCGTAGTCACGATACCACCCCCTGTGGTGCACACTGTCCCGGAAGGACAGATTCCACCGATCCCTTCTGATAAGAAGGAAACTATGTTCGATAGAATGAATGAATTCCAGGAACAGTTCTTGGAAATGCAGAAGGAACTGCAAGTCATTTGCGGTCAGGATCTATTTGGAAAGGACGCCGTAGATCTCTGTCTGGTCCCCAATGTGAAAGTTCCGCACAAGTTCCAAGTGCCCGACTTTGAAAAATACAAGGGTAACTCTTGCCCTCAAAGCCATCTGGTGATGTACGCTCGGCGAATGTCAGCTCATACGGAGAATCAGGGCCTACTGATTCATTACTTTCAGGATAGTTTAACCGGTGCCGCACTCAAATGGTACATGGGTTTAAACTGTGCTACGATTAGCACGTTCAGAGATCTTGGTACTGCCTTCGTCCAATAATAGAAATACAATTTGGACATGGCACCGGACAGAGATCAACTCAGATCAATGTCACAAAAAAACAAGGAAACCTTTAAGGAGTACGCTCAGAGATGGCGCGAAATTGCCGCTCAGATTTGTCCACCTCTTGAGAAAAAAGAGATGACAAAGATCTTCTTAAAGACCTTAAGCTCATTTTACTATGACAGAATGGTTGCCAGTGCGCCCAGTGATTTCACCGAGATGGTGGGCATGGGAGTTCGTCTTGAGGAAGCCGTCCGAGAAGGACGTTTGGCAAAAGATGCTGGACCATCAAGCAGTACAAAACGATACGGTAGTGCTCTCCCTAAGAAAAAAGAGCAGGATATTGGGAATATCTCTCTCGGAAAGCAAAGGCGACGTTATCAACCAGTAGCAGCTGTAATTCCTGCTATCAGCCCTGTGCCTATTCCTACGTATCAACCTCAAGTTGCGCAGAGCCAATCTAATCAGCAAAGGACACAACAGCCTCTTCAGCAGGCTCGTCCTCCACATAACAACAACCGTACAACACGACCATCAAGGTTTGATCCTATACCCATGTTGTACGCAGAACTATTTCCGTTACTACTGGCTAAGGGGAACAACCAGACTAAGTCTCCTCTTACAGTACCGGAAAATCCGCCTTTTTGGTTTAAGGTGGATCAAACATGCCCTTATCATCAAGGAGGATCAGGGCATAATATAGAGAATTGTCTCAATTTCAAATCCGACATGCAAAAGCTTGTTAGGAGCAGGCTCTTATCTTTCAAAGATACGAATGCCAATGTTCTCACAAACCCGCTGCCTCAACATGAGAAAGTTGCAGTCAATTTGATAGAGGGAGAGTCTAACGACGTTTATCAAATTCACGATGTACTCTTGTTGAAAACCAATTTGGTCAAGATGCATTGTAGACAGAGTGGATATGGCCATGTGCCACCTCATAACTATCATCAGTGTGATATCTACTCTAAAAACAATCAAGGATGTTCTGTAGTGCAAGCAGCTCTACAGGAACAGATGGATCTCGGATGGATCCAAGAGCACCGAGTTCGTGGAGTTAACATGGTTTACACGAATTCTAACGTCATTCAGAACCACGACATCTGTGTAATGAATGTCAACTTGGTGGCAATGCACTCAAGGCAAAGCCAGTATCATAATCTGCCACGACACGATTACAGTTCTTGTCTGACTTGCTCGGTAAACAAACAGGGATGCTCTTTCATACAAGAGGCCCTCCAGCGTCAGATGGATCTTGGATGGATCCAAGACTACCTTGATAGGAACCCTTATCAGATCAACATGGTTCAGATCTTTGATATTCGCGTGATGAATACCAACTTGGTAGAGTTACATGCTGAGCAGGTCCGACTCGGATTCTTAATATCACACGACTATCAAAGCTGTAAAGCAGGTTGCGAAAACGATCGAGGTTGTACCCTCGTCCAGGAGGCACTTCAGCACTTGTTAAATCATTGGTGGATGCCAATCTACGTGGATGAAGATACTCAGCAGATTAGTATCAGTAACAGGAATCCTACCCGACGTCAAAGTCAGGATGTCCGATCTGTGGAAGCTAACCTAGTGAGGTTACATTGTATTCAAAGTGGGCGTGACCAGGTGCCACCACACAATTACGACCATTGTAGTGTCTGTTCAGAAAGTAACCAAGGGTGTTACCTTGTGAGAGCAGCTCTTCAGGGTCAGGTGGATCGTGGAGAGATGCTCCCATATCCGGGTTTTAGACCCATCAACTGGACGCCGAACTACCTTGCCGATCAAGTCGAGGATGTTGTCACAATCTCTGGTCATCACCAGACCAGGGATGTTTTTTCCATCATCCCTCTGCTTGACGAATCTAGAGCTCCCAGCCTGGAACGGATCGAGATTACTTATGATGGTCAGAAAAATCAGAAGGTTCCCATAGTCATCTATCTACCGGGACCACTACCGTATGAATCAGCTATGGCGATCCCTTACAAATACGGTGCAACGATAGTTGAAAATGGAAAGGAAATTCCATTACCCTCCGTCGTGAATATTGCAGACATCAGTCGTGTAACACGGAGTGGTCGAATCTTCAACCGAGGAATTGGAGAACCTCAAAAAGAAAAGGAACTTCAGACAGAAGCTCCCGATCCATCAGTCAGTCAATCCGGTAATCCCGACCTTTCGAAAAATAATGATGAGATGCTGAAGCTCATCCAAAGGAGTGAATATAACATTATTGATCAGCTGTTACAGACTCCTTCAAAGTTCTCGGTATTATCACTGTTACTCAGTTCAGAAGCCCACAGGGAGGCTCTACAGAAAGTCTTGGAGCAAGCCTTTGTGGAACAGGATGTAACAATCAGACAGTTCGATAACATTGTCTCTAACATCACTTCCTGCAATAATTTGGGATTTAGTGATGAGGAATTACCCGAAGAGGGTCGTCGTCATAACATGGCGCTCAATATCACAGTTAACTGCCAGGACGATGCGTTGGCTAGCGTACTGGTAGACACAGGGTCAGCCTTGAATGTTATGCCGAAGTCCACTTTGATGCAATTATCATTCAAAGGCCCTCCGATGAGAATCAGCGAGGTCTTCGTCAAAGTGTTCGACGAATCCAGAAAAATAGTTATCGGTGAAGTTGATCTTCCCATAACTATCGGTCCTCACACTTTCTAAGTCACTTTCCAGGTCATGGACATCCGAGCAACATACAGTTGTTTATTAGGAAGACCTTGGATACATCAGGCTGGAGCGGTCACCTCGACCCTCCACCAAAAGCTAAAGTTCGTCAAGAACGATCAACTTGTCACAGTCTGTGGAGAACATGCCTTGCTCGTGAGTAACGTATCATCATCTACTTGTGTAGAACCCGAGGAGGTTATTGGGACGCAGTTCCAAGCACTGTCGGTGGGCAAAGACAATCAATCCCAAGGAGGAACTTCGATTTCCTCATACAAAGATGCTATCAAAGCGGTCGAGAGTACCGATACAACCGGATGGGGACAACTTGTCATTCCTATTGACAATAAAACAAAGAAGGGTCTTGGTTTTTCTGCAACCTTTACCCAGACAGCTGCCAACGATGAAAGTATTCATCCCATTCAGAACTTCTTCCACAGTGGAGGTTTTCTTCACCCAGTGTCTCAAGCAGTACATGCTATCAATGAGGAAGATCGCTCTGACACAGATGAAGAATGGAAGTCCTATTTTAATGAGGACGGTTATATGTCTCAGGAAGAGGTGCCTATACCATTTTGCTTTCCTACACAGAGTCCGAGATTTATACCCAGGTCAGACATCAAAATGATATACGGGATTGTGATCCGGAAGGATGCCGTGCTCCGCCAAATTCAGGCTCGAAGATATCCAGCCAACTGGATGGGGAGATACAACTAAGAGCACAAATGCTATGCAAAATACAACAGAGGAATTCTCCTACGATAATTCTGCCTGGGAGACAGATTCCAATGATCCTGCACCACCAGAAATCAGCGTCATTTCTGAAGACAAATCAAGGAAGGTTCCAGACTTTGTGATTCACCGAGGAGTTCACCGCCAATGGGTTGCTGTCGATGTTCCGAAGGCCATTCACCAGTCAAAGTAATTGCCATCTTTTAGCCTTTCACCCTGCCCAGGTAGAATGGATGTTTTGATATGGCGCACTTTCTGTAAATTTCCCTCTTCACTTTGCCCAAAGCGACAGAGTTTTGTTTTATAGGGCTGTAGTTTCAAGGATCGACTTGTTCACTAATAAAATAACGTCGTTCTGTAATTTCTGCATTAATTGCTGTTTTCTCTTTTCGTTTTTCAGAAAATGGTAATCCTAAAAAACAATTTAAAATAAAAACAAGCAGTAAAATAAATACACTGCACACACTTGCATTTTCTCTATCTCTTCTAAACACGAATCATCACGTCATGCAGATTGCTTGTTTTAAACCCAATTGAAACATACGATCCGATGCCTTCTCCCGACTTTGGGTTCCCGGTATTTGGGGTTGTAGAAGAAGTTGACAACGAAATTCCAGAAGAGATCTCCCGACTACTCAGACAAGAGGAAAGGTCCATTGAACCTCACAAAGAGCCATTGGAAACGGTAAACTTAGGTTCAGAAAAAGAGAGAAAAGAAATCAGGATTGGGGCACGGCTCAGTCCAACTGCCAAAGAGAGTTTGATAAAGCTTCTCAAAGAATTCCCCGATGTATTCGCTTGGTCCTATCAGGATATGCCAGGGTTGAATACCAGCATCGTGGAACATCATTTACCATTAAGATTGGAATGTCTGCCAGTAAAGCAGAGGTTGAGACGCACTCAACCGGACATGGCCATCAAAATCAAAGAGGAGGTACATAAACAGATCGACGCAGGTTTCCTCGCTACATCTGAATATCCTCAATGGTTAGCCAACATCGTACCCGTTCCGAAAAAGGACGGAAAGGTCAGAATGTGTGTCGATTACAGGGATCTGAACAAGGCTAGTCCAAAGGACGACTTTCCTTTACCACACATTGACATGCGGGTAGACAGTATAGCAAAGTTCAAAGTCTTCTCCTTCATGGATGGATTCTCGGGCTATAATAAGATCAAAATGGCGTCGAAAGACATGGAGAAAACTTCGTTCATCACCCCATGGGGCACCTTTTGTTACAAGGTAATGCCGTTCGGTTTGAAGAACGTCGGGGCAACCTATCAAAGGGCCATGACTACTCTGTTTCATGACATGATGCACAAAGAAATCGAAGTGTATGTCGATGACATGATTGCCAAATCTAAAATAGAAGAGGAGCATGTGACCCACCTGTCAAAACTATTCGAGCGTTTGCGAAAGTACAAACTCAGCTTGAATCCAATAAGTGCACGTTTGGTGTCCGTTCAGGGAAACTCTTAAGATTCATCGTCAGCCAGAAATGAATTGAGGTTGATCCTGACAAGGTCAAGGCCATTCGAGAAATGCCTTCTTCGAAAACTGAAAAACAAGTCAGAGGATTCCTGGGATGTTTGAATTACATTTCCAGATTTATATTCCTCATGACCGCGACATGTGCACCGATTTTCAAACTACTAAAAAAGAATCATGACTGCGTTTGGACAGAAGGTTACCAAATCGCCTTCGACAGTATTAAGGAATACCTATTGAACCCTCCGATTCTATCACCTCCAGTGGAAGGAAGACCACTGATTATCTACCTCACCGTCCTAGAGGACTCAATGGGATGTGTACTTGGCCAACAAGACGAAACCAAAAGGAATGAGTCTGCCATCTACTATTTGAGCAATAAATTCACCGACTGGGAGACTCGGTACACTATGCTTGAGAAAACTTGCTGCGCTTTGGCTTGGGAAGCCAAACGTCTACTCCAGTACATGATTCGTCACACTACTTGGTTGGTCTCTGAGATGGATCCAATCAAGTATGTCTTTGAAAAGCCTGCTCTCACGGGAAGGATTGCCCGTTGGCAGATGTTGCTATCAGAATATGACATAGAGTACCATGCTCAAAAAGCCGTTAAGGGAAGTATTTTAGCCGATCATTTGGCTCATCAACCGATTGATAATCAAGAATCAATCAGGTTTGACTTCCCAGACGAAGATGTCATGTATCTAAAAATGAAAGATTGCGATGAACCGTTACCCAGTGAAGGGCCAGAACCAGGTTCCCAATGGGGACTTATCTTTGACGGAGCAGTTAATCATTATGGAAACGGAATTGGGGCGATCATTGTTACCCCTCAGGGTACCCACATTCCTTTCACTGCCAGACTTACGTTCAAATGTACGAACAACGAGGCCGAATACGAAGCTTGTATTATGGGTCTCGAGGAAGCAATTGATTTAAGGATCAAAAACTTGGACGTATACGGCGATTCAGCCTTGGTTATCAATCAGATAAAAGGAGATTGGAACACATACCAATCCGGATTGATTCCTTACAAAGACTATGCGAGAAGGTTGTTACCATTCTTCAACAGAATCGAGTTTCATCACGTCCCTCGTGATGAGAATCACATGGCGATGCCTTAGCCACTCTCTCTTCCATGATTAGTGTAGGTCAATGGAACGACCTACCTAAGATCGACATAATGCGCCTTGAACGGTCCGCCTACGTCTTCACGATCGAAGCAGTCATAGACAACAAACCTTGGTATCATGATATCAAATGCTTCCTTCAGAGACGAGAGTACCCATCTGGGGCATCCAGGAAAGACAGAAAAACCCTCAGAAGATTGGCTAGAAACTTCTTCCTGAGTAGTGACACTCTCTATAAGAGAAATTTTGACACGGTCTTGCTCCGATGCGTAGACAGACCAGAAGCAGACATGCTTATGAAAGAAATTCATGAAGGATCCTTTGGCACTCATGCCAACGGACACACAATGGCGAGAAAAATCCTAAGAGCAGGGTATTACTGGTTGACCATGGAATTCGACTGCTACAAGTACATGAGGAGGTGTCACAAGTGTCAGATATACTCCGACAAAATTCATGTACCGCCATCACATCTCAAAGTTCTCTCTTCCCCATGGCCATTCTCGATATGGGGAATCGACATGATTGGCATGATTGAGCCCAAGGCTTCAAACAGACATCGGTTCATCCTAGTAGCCATTGACTATTTCACCAAGTGGGTCGAAGCAGCGCCGTACGCTAATGTAACCCGACAAGTGGTGGTCCGATTTATCAAAAACAATATCATCTGCCGTTATGGTGTTCCAAGCCAGATCATTACTGATAATGGATCTAACTTGAATAATAAGATGATGAAAGAGTTGTGTGTAGAGTTCAAGATTGAACACCATAACTCATCTCCCTACCGACCCAAGATGAACGGAGCGGTAGAAGCGGCTAACAAGAACATCAAGAAGATTGTTCAGAAGATGGTCGTAACCTATAAAGACTGGCACGAAATGCTATCCTTTGCTCTTCACGGTTATGGCACATCTGTCTGCACTTCAACAGGGGCAACCCCTTTCTCTCTAGTATATGGCATGGAGGCAGTGCTTCCCATAGAAGTAGAGATCCCATCAATCCGAGTATTGATGGAAGCTAAGCTTACAGAAGCTGAATGGTGTCAAAGTCGACACGGCGAACTGAATCTGATCGAAGAAAAGCGAATAACGGCACTATGCCATGGTCAATTGTATCAACAGAGAATGAAGAGGGCGTTTGACAAAAAGATCCGACCTCGTGTCTTCAGAAAAGGAGACCTCGTGCTCAAAAAGATACAATCATTTCTCACTGATTCGCGAGGTAAATGGACTCCGAATTATGATGGCCCCTATATGGTCAAGAAAGCTTTCTCAGGCGGCGCCTTGAGACTTGCAACCATGGATGGAGAGGAATTTGCCTACCCCACGAATGTTGATGTAGTCTAGAAATACTTCGCCTAAACTAAAAAAAAAAAACGTCTCGGTGGATTGAAAACCCGAAAGGGCGGTCCAGGCAAAAGTTAGAGACATGAAAAAATCATCCCGATGGATTGGAAATCTCATAGTACAATCCAGGCAAAAATTAGGGATAATGGCAAGTAACTATGTTCAACAGAGGCAAGTCCCTCAGCAGCAGTTACATCATCCGTCATAAAACTCCAGTCAAGGTCATCTTCGACAAAAGCTCAGGATGCCCCGAATTCAAAGTTGGTAGAAGGATAGCGGTCGTTATGTTTCAACGTAGCCCTTTTCCCTGTAAATTACCATTTTCTAACTTTGTAAATACTCTTTGGAATCACGCGTTTGGCTGATCTCCATTTTATCAATAAAATTTGAGCCTTTGTGCTTTTGTTTGTAATTCTTATTTGTTTTAGCTTTACAGAACGACGTTGTTAACATGATTAACGATTCTTGAAATAAAACAAAAATGAATTTACTTGTTAAAACTTTTTCTGCTTTTTAATAAAGA